>JAJJMC010022854.1:3427599-3562186 GCA_023531435.1 Papaver californicum
TTGTTGTGTAGAACCTAGGGTTTCAAATCGGTTCAAATAGAAGAAGAAAAAGAGGATTTTTTTTTTCGATTATGATGCTTTAGATATCAATTTTAAAATCGATAAACCTCGTTCTCTCTTCCACCATGTTGTTCTTCCTGATCGTATTGATGATAATGTTGTTTCAAATAGAGATTTTTTGTGTAGTAATAGTAATTTAAATTCGTACTTGGACGAAAAAGACCAAAGAAATTCCCAAGATCTTAATCGATTTCAAGAGGTAATAATAATAATAGGCTTCTAGTTTCCTTGTTTAGTTGATTATTTATGTTTTCAAATTCGGAATTAGCTGCTTGGTATAAGATTAGATATGGACACACTTTGGATCCTAAGAAACAACTAAAGTAGCTATGGTATAATATTTTCAAATTAAGTGTTATTTTTTAGTTCTTACAGACCTTTTCGTTTGAATGTACATTTCTAATTTCTAGGTCGTTATAACTACTTTACTATCTTGTCACTTGCAGATGGAGATAGGAACTTATCGAGTTGTTGCTGGTTGGTTTCATGAACAGAATAAGAGAAATTTTCTTTGTTTTTCATCAATTTGGAAGTTGTTTGAGGAAAATTATTTCTCAACTGAACAAGTGGTTCTTATAAATCAATGGGTATGTGTTATCACACTTCATGCATATTTGCTTATGTTTCTTATTCTCTCTTAGTGATATATGTGAAATAAGGTAAATGTTCGTTTGGGTATGGATGTGTCGTAACATGAATGATGAGTCTTGTAGCAGATGCGATACTTTGATTTGGTTTTGAAGATTAAAGTATCCGTAAGTGTGCAAGTATCAATTTGCTAATTGGAAATGTAAATAGTGTCGTTTTCCATTATGAACTGATCTTACTATGAACTTATGTCATTGTACTAAATAGTTAAGACTTTCATATGATGTGTTGCTGGGTGAGTTTATATGTGCTAGCAGTGCCTTATTCCTTTGGAATATGGTTGAAAATAATTGACATAGATGTATCTTGTAATGGTTAGTTAGCATAATTGAATCAACTAATGGACTAGATGAATCAGATTAAGTTGTGTACTGGTGTCGCCAAAACTAAGTGATTGTGTAATGCATGTTCTTTGAATTTCTGTGGACTAAGGTTTTAATATTATATGTTCTCTTTTTGATTTTGATTTCTCCATAATTTAATGTTCATAGGGTTATATACAAGGTTGCAGTATACAACAACAAGATGCATGGTCGTGAATACAATGTCACCAAGTCGTCGAAATATGTGTTTGAAGTTCATTCGACATTAACACAAACAGTCGATTTGTAAAGAAAAACATGTTCTTGCAACCCCTGGCGCATCAACGGTTTCCCTTGTGCCCATGCTATCCGCTGTATCATGTTGAATGAAGAAGATCCGTATAAGTATGTCGAATTTTATTTTACAGTAAAGTTCTACCGGGAATTCTATGCAAGAGCAATTAATCCTGTACCCACAGTTGAAAAGCTTGCGATTGTGTCTCCAAAATTTGTTATTCTTGGTCCTGATGCTCTACCACAATCAGGTCGCCCAAGGAAGAAGAAGTGAATTCCTAATACAGGTTTAGTTCCCAATAAGAAGATGAGAACTTGTAGTGGCTTCCATGTTTTGACTGTCATGCTCTGCGCGTCAGATTTGAAGTCATTTCGACTACAATTCATCGACTTTCAGTTTCAGTTTTCGTTTAGACTACTATGTGTTTTAATTTACATTTTCTGATTTATTTTTTTCTACATTTTTTACAGTTAAACATGTTAATTTTTTGCAGGTGTTTCATGTTTTTTTAATTTTAGATTAAGTTTGTCAGAGTTACATGCTTTTATAATTTGTTGGAACCAAAATAGGTTTCATAGTTTGTCACATTCTTCAATATTTTTTTCATCTCTAATATGATGGAACATTTTTTGGTTCCATCATTTTTTTTTTCATTTGGAATAAAATGGAACCAAAAAAATGATGGAACTTTTTTTTTGGTTCCATCATTTTTTTTATCTGGAATAAGATGAAACCAAAAAAATGATAAAACTTTTTTTTGTTTCATTATTTTTGTTTACGTCTATGATATGTTTGTTCAATGCTTAAGGTTTAAGACTAAGTGTTCAAGCCTAAAGGTTTTAGCTTTTCTGCATTATGTTGAAACACTTTTTGGTTTCAACTTTTTTGTTCCATCAACTGAGATCTTTATAAACATACAAACTGAGATATTTTTATAAAAGTTCCAAGTATTTTAAATCAAATATGTCTAGCAATTCCAACTGAACTGAAATCATTACACAAGTACTTTAAACTAAAACTACAATTTTGTAAACTAAAACTAAAACTACAATTCAAACTGTCAACTTTAAATTGCAACTTTGGCCTCATAGTCTGCACCTTTGTCAAGGAGGATATTGCAGGCCAGCTTTGGCCTCATATTCTTCACCTTTTGTTTTATATGCCCTTCAGAGAAAAAAATTCTATTCAAGAGGCTCTTCATGTAATAGCAAACATGAAGGTCGCAATCATTTCTGAAATTAATAAAACAAGATCTTTAAATTGAACAAAACAACAAAGGGGTGAAATGAAGAGAGTGAATATAATATCTCTAAAAATAAGTTCTTTTAAAGCAGTTACACATCTTGCCGACAACACAAAGGGGTGTTCAAAACGAATTCTTTTAATTGACTTGTCGACTTTAGTGAGAGTTTTGCAACATGTTGTTTGAATGATGACAAAATGAACAAGCAACAAGGGCCTTCATGTGTTGTTCCTTTTTTTGTATCAAAGCTTTTATGGCAGGTGCCTCCGCATACAAATGATGCAACGAGCACCTATACGGTTCTTTAACCTTTTTTTTTTCCCTGTTGTTAAACCAGAAGTAAACCATAAGCACCAACATGATTGGTCCCAACTATAAGTGAAAATGATGAAACCAATTTCGGTTCCATCAAAATAACCATTAATTAAAAAAAAACAACAACAGAATTGGTCCCAACTATAAGTGAAAATGATGAAACCAATTTCGGTTCCATCAAAATAGCCATTAAGTAAAAAAAACACCAACAGAGTTGGTTTACACCATATGGTGAAAATGATGAAACCAGTTTCGGTTCCATCAAAAATAGCCATTAAATAAAAAAACACAAACAAAGTTGGTTTCAACCATACGGTGAAAATGATAAAACTAATTTTGATTCCATCAAAATAGTCATTAAGTAAAAAAACACCAACAAAGTTGGTTTCAACCATACAATGAAAATGATGAAACCAAAACTGAACATAATTGAACCGTGAATAAATAAGGTGAAAACAAATGTAACTGAAACCTAATTATGAAACCAGTGATTTCGAAACAGATGAAACCTAAACCTAATTTATGATATAAACAGATGATAAGAGATCAAACCTAATATGCAAATTCATTGATGAAACCAAAATTAGGAAACCAAAAATCATTGATGCATGTTGATTTTCAACCATAAATAATCATTGAAGAACAATGAAACTTCGATTTACCTTTTGGAGAATCTTTGACGGTATTCTTAATCTTTTTGTTGATCTTTTCATCTTTCTTTTTCTCTTTTTTCTTCACCATTTTTGATTTTGTTCAGTGATTTGTTTCTATTTTAGATTAGGTTGAAATTGTTAAAAAAAATAAAATTAGTTGTAAAATTGCTTTCAGATTATAGATTTATGAAGTAAGAAGAATAGAGAATTGAAATTGAAATTGGTTTCAGATATGAGATTTAGATTTTTGAGTGAAGAGAAGAGAAGGTTGAAGGGGGAAAATACCATTACCAAGTGGTAAATGAGAAGAGATAAATGAGAGCGGTTATTTTCTCTCTCTGAAATTACGGAAGGTAGTTTAGACAGTTAATTTCAAATGGGGTTTTTGTGAACATTTTGTTTTGTTTGGGTTTTTTGTTGTTGGATAATGGCACCTTTGGGGTTATAACCCATAGATTGTTCTTTTTATATCTTCACCAGTAACGACCATGTACCACCTTCTTTCATGTACGTCATAGGCAACCAACAAGTTCTTTATTTGTAGCCATCCGAATCCCAACTCCAAAGAAAGTCCCACCTGCTCACTCCCAGACGTCCCTTCAACTTCCTTTCCTTGTCTCGATCAGAACAGCACCACCTAGACTTGTAACCTCCTCTTTACTCACGTAAGGCACCACCAAGATATAAGTCTTAGCCAACTCCAAGAACTACGTCTGTTAAGCAATTTAGCCCATTTAGTCGTATTTATTCGTAACTTCGGGTTTTCGGCATATCGTCTATAAAAGCAATAAAAATACATTATTAGTACAAATTGAAGTACTAGAAAATATAAATAAGAGGTAAATATGTATATATTATGCCTATATCATAAGACACACAAGTATTTCACTTGAGACTAAGAGGCACAAATATTATGGTTAGATTAAGGCGCACAAGTTTTGTGGAAAATCTGAGACGCACATGTTTTGAAGTTGTACTAAGGTGCACATGTTTTGTGGCAAAACTAAGATGCACATGTTTTGAATTTGTACTAAGCGCACATGTTTTGTGGCAAAACTAAGACGGACAATGTCTATGTCTTAACCAAGACAATGAAGATATATACTAAGACGCACATGCTCTGTAGCTATAGTAAGACGCATATGATTTGTGATAGGGTTAGACTAAGACGCATTAGTCTTATACTTTTAGATTAATACACACAAGTATTGTGCTTTTAGACTAAGACATATTAGTCTTGTGGTTAGACTAAAACGCACATGCTTTGAAGCTTTTTAGACTAAGACGCATTAGTCTTGTGGTTATTAGTAAGATGCACATGATTTGTGTTATAGCCTTTGTAACGATTCAAATTCATTGTTTCCTTTTTCCAATTAGGGTTAATAAGCGTTTTTTGATCATTTAAGACGTTTATAAGTGTTGCGAACTTATTTTTATACATTTCAAAAACCCTAAATTGAAATCTTTTCACTCTCTTCACATTAGTTGTCTCTTAAAGCAAGGATTAATGTGACTAAGGCTGGGTTTAGCTAGCAGAAGCTATGAAATTGTGTCTGGCACAGTTTTCACCTGGAATCTAAGTACAGTTGTGGTGCGTTAGTCAAGTAGATTCGTATGTAATCTTTTATAAAAAGCTATATAGGTATTTTAGTGGGTCAATATTGTTCAGTTGAGCATGGATATCAACACAAGGTAATTTTTGGGAATTCAGCTGCGGAATATAACACCAAATAATATTCAAATTGCTCTATACTAGTGGATAATCCATCTAGGAGCTTGAGATTTTATGTAAAAAAATCATAGAATTTCTTGGAATGGCGTAGTAAGCACCAGTGTCATTATAATGATTTCGTATAGTAATGAATGTTGATTCATTCAGTAATTTTAATTGTATATGTAATTTGGCTATATATAGAGAGAGAGGACAGGGATGAGCACCTGAGAGAGGACATGAATAAGCACCTACCTAAAAATTCTTTGTAGAATTTTGAGGTTTAATATTTCTCAGACGGGAGTCTTGAGACATAATTTTACTATTTTACCCTTGTCAAAAACCCGCTTTCTGCAATAGCGTTAAGAATTAACATGTATTCTCTCACGTATTTTTTGATTGCTTTCATCTTATTTTTTAAGGATTTTGAGTCCCATAAGCATTTCCGTTAAGAGATACAAAGAGTTGATGATACATTTCCAAAATAAGTGAATACTTGCAGAGAACCAACAATTTTTATCAACACCCACAAAAACGAAAGCATTTAGAAAATCAATTTCTTCTTTTTGAACAAAATTCCTATTAACCATATAGAATTATATTAGGAGAAGAGAATTTGAGTAGTATAGGGATAAGAAAGTTAAAGAAACTCAATTGATTATGACAAAGTTTTGCTTTAAGGAGATTTGAGTGGAAAATCATATTGTAAATTGATGATTTTGTCATTTATGTGATTTGAAAAAAAAAACTAGTTTCTATATATAGAAAAAGAATTCTCAAAATTTTAAAAAAATATCCTATGGGATCCGACGGTGGAGAATATAAAACCTTTTATAATAATGGATGGCTAAGATCGGGTATGCGAGATGTGTAATAATAAAAATATCAAAAAAATAATAATACAATTCATTCCTAGCCATAATTGGACGGATCGTTCAGGTGTTGTTACTTTAAAGAAATTATAGTGCTCAAAGCAAGCCCAAGCTCTGGATACATTAGCATGGGATAACAATATAGAATTTCGGCGCTATTGCATTGGCCTTCGGGATCGGAGTAACGATTAACAGGGGCAGTCGGGGGAATTCATATTTCATTGTCAGAGCTTACCTATCGAGAAGGTATCGATTTTGCCCCTCGTTTATATTGCCTCTCACCTGCTCTTGGGTTGAATGAGATAATCCTCAACTTGGTTCTCGTGTTCCCATGGCTCAGGTTTTTTTAACCCCGTTCTCATGGAGCATAAGATCTTTGTGTTCCCTTGGATGCCGATGAATCCATTGGGTGTTCGGAATCTTTTTCGAGCCCTTGAAAAATGAGTTCAAAAATCAACTGTCGTCTCTTCCCCTGATGAATGATAAAATTCCGACAATAGTTTCGTAGAGATACCGTTATTGAGGGATGCTACCTGGTTGATCCATATGCCAGTAGTCATATGTTTGTCTCAAAGATTAAGCCATCGTGACGGAAACTGAGTTTCTACATATTATGGAAACTCAGTTTCCATCATTTATTTTTTAGCTATAAAAAACATATATTAATATATTAATATATTAATATATACTAAGCTAAAGTTTTTGGTCACATTGTAAAAAACAAATCATAGGAGTTGATCCTAGCTATAATACAACCAAAACTAAGAAATAAAGGCCACAACAGTGCTTGGCATAGTAGGATAGAATAGATAGCCACACAAGGATTGAGACGGTGATCCATCTTTTTAACACGATGAGCTGTGTTGTGTCTATACTGCCACGATTCAAAACAAATCTTAGTTTGTTATGGTGCTTGTCAAAAAGGTTACCAATGACCAAACCATGAATAATAGGCTTTAGCATCTAACTCAAACGCATAGTCATACACATGAAAGTGGGACCCGAAGTAAGATCCACCAAACAGAAGACGGTCCCACACGAGATGTGTGCTGTTAAATAAAGTATGATTTAATTAAGACAGGAAGGAAGAAGGACAGGAAACATCGATAACGACAGCAAATTTTATAATCAAATCCAACTTAATTGGATTGGAAATGGAATTCAAAATAAACGTACATGTTTTGTTTATTGAACCTCCTCCTCCTCCCCTGGCTGGCAGTCAACTCCTCTCTCACAGTTGTTATGGTCAAAAGATATCTAGGTTTATTTTGTTCTGGGGCTCATGTGGTGGTTACATGTGTTTAATACAGTTATGATTGTCTTTTTTAAATAGCCAATACTTTTGTTTCTTATCCATTTGTCCCATCCCCAACCCCATTGACCCAAATTCGACGGTGAACAGGAAAAGAAAAACAACTTCGATTCAAGTTATACAAATTCTTTATGGATACACTAATATCATAAATTTTCAAATAAGGATTCGGTCAGATAATGGATATCTGACAGACCTATTTATATCATTAAGTTTAGACAGTGTTCCGCTACCGGTACCGTAAAGCGGCACAACCTAGTTGTTGTTTGGTAGTCAATATTTCATTCAAATCTCTTTTTGGCATCTACATGTTGAGAAGAGTATGGGCAAAACGGGTATCCCTAGAAACACAACACGTGAGCTTAGATACCACTGCAGAAGAGACTGAATTTTATAGGTTCTTTTTAGATTAGTTTTTTATTTAAATTATTTTATTTGTTTTTTCCTATTTGAGAGACAGAATATAATAGAGTGAGAATACCGCATTTGCACGTGAACGGAGTTTTGAGTAATACACGAGGAAGGATGCAGTTTAAGGGGAGGAGGTAAAGCGAAAAGGAGTTCAAATCAAAATTCTCCCGACACTGCCTAGCCCAACCCATGCATCTTGTCGCTTCTTTTGGACACCGTATTTCTATGGGATGGTGTTTATGTGTGCCAGAATCCGGTCAAAACTGTGTTCTATCTTTTCCTAAAGGCTTTGGCAACATGAAATGGTGTACTTAAAGTGTCAAAGACGGAAATCAACATCCAATAATACGGTTTTTATGGAAGCCGATTAATATAATACTGTGATAAAGTTACTAGATGATATCAGTGATTTAAATTTAAAATTTATCATAAATAAAAAAAGTTACCGATAAAAAATAATCTTTTATAACATTTTTTACAGTAATTATTATAGATTTATTTGTGGTTTATCTTTTTGTGGAAATAGAACATGTG
The DNA here is from genome assembly GCA_023531435.1 of Papaver californicum. NCBI lineage: Eukaryota > Viridiplantae > Streptophyta > Magnoliopsida > Ranunculales > Papaveraceae > Papaver > Papaver californicum. Next base: position 3,435,956 of record JAJJMC010022854.1, read on the forward strand.
ACTAGACAAATACTTCGAATATAATCAGGAAAATTTGATACAAATAACCTAATGTTCGGTTGTCTCATCAAATGTATAAATACATACATACCTCGAAAACTAATAACAATGGCACCTTTATTTTTCAATGTGCATAAAAGTGCAACATGTGAATTGAATAGCAACTAGTGTATTCCATGCACATCAAGCCTTGAACAGAAAATGATGCTAATATTAAGCAAAAGGTTACATGAACCCAGAAAAAGAGTTAGCACCCACCACGTGACAATGTCAAATTCATGAAATAGTCATGAAATCAGTGTCTTTATTTATAGGAAGAGTGAGTTCCCAAATTCGGTCTTTCGCTTCCCAAGGCATGGGAAACTGCTCACATCAAAATTTAATGGGTTTTGTTGAGTTAACCTATCAAATTTTACTCAATAGGCTTACAAATTCCACACTGGGAAAAAGGTTTTGAAATGATAAAACAACAATAAAACTCTTTCTCCTCCGTGAGTATTACAGTATACAGTCAATTCTTGGTTTTGTCGCAAGAGGCAAGAGCATTTCTTGGTTTAACCGCTGCAATTTTGTTAATATTAGTCTTAACTCGTGCGCGCAATAACCAAGTTACTTACGATCTGCACAACAATCGCCTGTTTCGATTGCAAATAAGCAACTCTGAACCTGGCAAACACTTGCCTTTGGCGCCTAACAAAATATGACGTGTGGCCTACTAGGTGCCAAATGGCAAGTGTTTAGCAAGGCACATTCAGTTTGTGCATGAACTAATCAACATTGACAAATTTTATACTTACAAAGTTACGAACTTACGATAAGTAAATTGATATTCAAATTTCTATAGAACTGAGCTAAGTACATTCGAATTTATCATGGTAATTTCATCCATTATTTTGCCAAGTGCAATAGTATCCTTGAGTATATCAGTATGAGAGACATTAGCAACTCTAACCACCTTAAGAGACTTTTCTTTTACACTAGCCCACTCTGATTCGAGTCGCAGCAAGCTCAATAGATTCACAGTTCCATCTCCATCTCCATATACGATCTCAGGCTGTTGATCAAACCCGTCTTTATTATTATAAAACAATGTCTCGGCAGTCTTTATTCCGGTACCAACTACACAAGTTATTGGCAATCCGGGTGAAATTAGACTTTCTGTCAACGGCAAGATTCGATTTTTGTAGGGAAAAATGCCTTCTGGAAAACCAATATCGTCGAGGAAGTGGGGTATGTCAGTTGCTGTGTAAGTCTTGTTTGGGGCAATTACTAGAGGAAGTTTACGACCGAATAGTTTCGGAGAAGGTAAAAGCCATAAATTACTTTCAGAACTTCTTTGCTCAGCTCTTACTAATAATGGATTTACCAAGGGTACACCTAATGAGTACCCTGAAGCAAATGTAAGCATTTCTTGAACTGTTCCACCCCACGGTGCTGATAGAGCAATGAAGTGTTTTACGAATTTTTTACGCCACGAAACCGGATTTCGGTTGAGCAATTGAAGAACAAAGAGACCTCCTAAGCTGTGTGAGAGTATTATGACTGGTTTCCCGCCATTAGATTTGCTTGCTTTCTCAATCAACCCCTTCAATTGTTGGAGGTATTTAGTGCCAACAGCTGAAGGATGGCCCTCTCCAGCAAGACCGTACCTGAAATCATATGGAGCCCCAAATAGGTCTTGACCTTCTACGTAGCCTTGTCGCTCGAGAGATTCTACCAGTGGTGCCATGTATGCTGTAATGTCCCTGAGAATAGAGGTCATTGTTGTTAGGAGTATACAACGGACAGTAACATTTGTTTATCATCCAACTTTGTTGCGACAATTACTTAAACTGAAAATGCAATGTTACCCACTAAGGCCTAAGCATACTCTGACCCGCAGTTACAGCTGATATGAATTCACTAAGGTTAAGGAACCTAAGCCTGAGCATGAATTCACTGTAATTTCATTCAAATCCATTTGTTCATTTGTCCTACTAACCTGCCGCAACCCAAAGATTGATGCTTTAACTACATTTAGTCTACTTCTTTATGCAGAATGTTACACTCAGTTATCGTTAGGGTAATTCTATAAACTCTTTTTTAGCCACCTTTAAGCAAAAGGTTGTTTAGATTTGTTATAACATACATCTGCAGAGTTTTTTTGTTTCATACTTTCGCATCACAATGGCATTATTTTTCTTCCCAGCATATATTCCTAACATTCAAAATAAATAAATAATGCACATCAACAGACCAAATCGGAGAAAGGGAAAGTAATTACTTGAGGATGAGGGTGGGATTGAGATATTGAAGTCCCTCAGTTGAACCAAAATAAGGAACTCGAGTCTCAACACCATGCGTATTCCGGTAATCATCCTTGACAGGGTCATAGTGAAGAGCCATACGTTCAGCAAAACACTCTGTAAATGGTTGTACTAAGACTTTTAGATCGAACCATAGTCTGAACCAACGATGAGCAGGTGTTAAAAATCTGCAAGCTAAACTTGATGTCTTGTAATAATCTTTGCTTAGCTTAGCTTCTAATTGGTTGCCACCACTTCCAGGTACCAGAATCATAGGATGACGAATATCGGTTTTAGCTTGACACGTGCACGCCATCACGGCCATCGATGAAACCATCACCACCACCGTTATTGATTTCATTAAGAAAGACATTGATTTCATATTGCATTTGTTTTGATTTCTGGAGAGTGAGAGAAACTGAGCAAGACATAAGTTGAATTTGGTTGGTTGGCTGATAGCCCATGTAGGACTAGTAGATGGGCATCCAAACCATCACTGATTGGCCAAAATAACAGAAAATGAAAGAAAATAGAATGCGGTGACGTGGAATGTTATATGCCATAGCTTGGATGTGTGGTGCTACATCTTCATTACTTGCAAGTCATGGAAGGCTCGTCCCTACGCATAATTCACGCATCATACAATGAATGACACAAGTTATCATAAATGACATCTCGAAGTGTCTTCGCTTTTGCGGCCTTAGTGATTTTTTTTATAATGACTAGGAACTCTTATAAATTGTCCAAAATATTGCAGGGTGTTTCCCGGCGGCAAGGCGGCAGGTCTCCTTTTTTCTTGATTGTCTGACAGACGGAAGCCTAGTTCACCCTATCAAAAGCCCAGGAAGAGATCATTGCAATCTCTTCAAAGCATCCCCTTTCATATCCACCCCAAAGTCATAATACAATAATTCACACAACCTAACACCCGACTCAGTCCCACATACGCACTCATCAAACTTCACTTCATATGCCGTTATAATTCAAGACAAACAATCTACAAATTAGCTAAGCTCTGTAAAATTCAAGATTACGATAAATAGACGATCAACTACTCAACATTTTACCATAAACAAAAGATAACATTAAGCAAACTCCCAGACGAGGATTTTAATGGAAAAGAGGAAAACAAAAGCACATAATAATACATAGATGCACATCAATAAAGCACATCAATATTGTTGCGTCTTCACCAACAATGGCAGAAAGTTTAGCAGCTCAAGCAGCAGTCAGATGGGCAGTCGAGATAGTACTAACAAAGGTCATTCTAGAAGAGGACAACCAAGATGTAATCAACTACCTAAATGGAAATGAGGTAACTATGGACTGGCAGTGTAAGCGGATTCTGGAGGAGGTAAAGGATTTATCCAACAAATTCAGTGAATATTCTGTGGTGCATAAAGGAAGAATGTCAAATCAAGTGGTAGATGAGTTAGCTAAAAACGGAAGAAAGAATGGAACAAAAACCTACTACCCAACAAACATTTCACAGGCATTATTTAAATTGTTATGTAATGATGCTAAACTTCATCTCAGCGGTAACAATGTAACTCGTGTTAATGCGAGAGACAATATTATAATCTAAGTTCCTATTTTGCTTAAAAAAAAAGATGCTCTAATAGAATGGGTTGTTGAACTCATCAGAGACTGAATCTCAAACCCTCCCAATCTCTGCCATTTCGATTATTACAATCACACTGACCTGTCATGTCATCGTCAGATACTTTTTTCCCGGAACAATCATCAGATAGGTGTGATCTGCTGTGCCATCATGAGATGCATTTTCCTATTCCGCATCCCCTGTTATGCTCGTTCTATGTTTACAGAGAAGGATACACATCAGTTTTCATACAATCCAAGCAAAAAACAAGTGAACGAAAAAGAATTAAGCAGACGAAATGGCCTACATACTTGTATAACCAGGAACACGCCTAACTTCTTATTGCCGTACTAACTGTACGCAGTTTTGTACTTTTACGAGGCACGACTGTAATATGCAGATTCAAACTAATTTAACCAGGAACACATCTAATTCCGATAAACTAGTCAAACTTACGAGTCATACGCTGTATTCTAGTACAGTAAGATCCACCAAACAAGGTCATCAACTAGTTTGGACGTTTCATCAGTTGGCCAACGTAAAGCAATAAGATTAAGATTAACCAATAAACACTGGGACGATAAACTAATCAAACTGAACATAATACTAACGAAACAACGACAGAGAGAATGGAAGTGGGAAAGCATACATGAGCATAGTATTGACAAATGGTGTAACTATTAAAAAAGATTACCATAATAAAAAGCAAAACATATCAAGACATACAAACACAACAATGTGAGAAATATATGGTTTTGAAAGGGATAAAAATTAAATACTTACAAAGACAAGAGATCATGATCTGCCATGCGAAAATCCTTCACATTAACATAACTATAGGAGAAAGCGTAAATAAAATTATTGCGCCAACTAAGAACTCTTTCTGGCTCCCGTATAAGTTCACACTTTTGACTTCCAAGATGATAACTGTACACCCTTCCTTTTAATCCAAGATAAATAACCTAGCGAATTTGAGGGTTAACAAAAACTGTTTAGGGACTATTTTTTTAAAGCCATCCAAAAGGAGAAATTAAGGGGTGACCTAGAGTATGTAAAAATACTAAAATATCCTTTTACTTATCAAATAATTACCACAAAACCGTCCACTAATAAAAGTTTGAAACCCTAAACCTAAAATCTAAGATGTTATAATCGGTAGTTTCGTGTTTGTGTTAACTACCGATTATTGTGTTGTTCTTCATTGTCCATGAACTTCAAGCACAGTCGGTAGTTATGTTTAGTCATAAACAACCGATTATTTAACTGGACAAAAATTTAGTGGTAATCGGTAGTTTCGCATACGGTTAAACTTCCGACTATGCTAATTAGTTATACTCAAAAACATCGAACACAATCGGTAGTTATTTGTACACCTAAACTACCGATTATTCTAGTGGATCCAAAATGACACATAATCGGTAGTTAATCTTTTATGTAACTACCGATTGTAGTGTGTCCATATGCTCAATCGGTTGATAATGTAGAGCCCGTGCTACCGATTATGCATAATCGATAGTTTAGTTGATTTTTTAACCACCGATTATAAACAATTGGGGTGAGTTTAACGTACTTTATGAACAATATGATTAGATCAATTGATTGCTTTTGTAAAACAGTTGGACGTAAAATCATTTCATGGAATGGAAAAGGCATACATGTAACATTACAGGAAATGAAATACAATAAATCAATTAACATATAGGTGGAAACCGAACAAGGTAATTTCTTCCATTATCCGATAGCAATCCTCATGCGTAAAATTTTCCCCATGCTTAACGAAATATTGGTGGAGAGCTATCACCCTCTGAAAAAAACAAATCAATTATAAGTTTCAATGCTTGAAAACTCTTTTTAATGAACGACTTATTAACGTAAAACACTTACTCTTGCCACAGGCGATTCGGTAGGACGAGCTCGGCATCTCAATCTCATTTCCTCTTTCAAGTTGTCCAACCGTTCAGACAACACCTCATACCTTGTCCTTATGCCTCAGGGAGTCCTTTGATTTTCATTTCCGTTTAATGCCACATAAATCTGAAACACACGCTGCCACTAAGAGCGAAAGAGTTCCTACAATTCCAAAGAACCCGCCATCCAATTTTCATTAGTGGCTCGGTTATTGTTGTTCCGTTACGCAGTTTCGTACTCGTGCTCCATGATCGTTACCCACGATCTAATGATGGCCACATCTTCATCATTAGTGTATTGAAGAGCCATTCAAAATCAAATGTGAGAATGAGAATGAGATTGAAAGGGATATGGGAGATTGAGATTGAAAGGGATAGGTGAGAATGTGAATCACCTTGAAAGGGATAGTTTTCTTTTATAGTGTTTTATTATCAACGACTATTTTTTCAAAAAAAAGCCGTTGGGTTGGATATTCCAAGCACAATCGGTAGTTTAAGAATTTCATAAACTACCGATTGTGTACATTCAGTAACAATCGTTAGTTTAAGAATTACTTAAACTACCGACTGTTAGTGTCCATGAGTTTTGAAAAAAATGCGATTTCCAATTTGAGGCAACTTACATAATCGGTAGTTTGTACAAAAATTAACCTTCCGACTGTTAGTGTCCAGGAGTTTTGAAAACATTCCAATTTCCAATTTGGGGCAACCTACATAATCGGTAGTTTAGGGTATCTATTATCTACCGATTGTTGTTTTCTTTTATGACTAATGATATTGAGAAATTATTTAGCAGGTTCTTTAGAATGAAAGTACAATCAACGGCTAGTTTTTGAAATTATCCTACAAATACACCTCTCTTTTCTCAACCAAAAACCACACACACCTAGTTTCATACACTTTACAAATTTCATTTAAGCATCTCCTCTTTGTAATCACTCCATAACTCTACTTACAAGAATGGCAACATTTGACTCCGCTGAAGATTTGACTATAACCAAAACATGGTATAACGAAACCCTACGTGAAGATGTCATAGCTGGAAGGGTTACACCCGAAACCTTTTGGGGGAGGATCTACATCAAATATGTGCGAGATTATGGAAATCCAAAGCGAAGATCTCTACAACAAATTCACGATAGGTACCAACTTATTCGAATAAAGATAGCTGATTATTTAGCTATACAACAACGGATCTTTAACCGCACCCATTTAGGCTTGTCGATCCAACAATTTGTAATCATCTTTTACATAAGCTAATAGCTAAGATCTTCCAATAATAATAACATAGTAAACTTGATGAATTATGTTCTTTTTGTTCTATACCTGTGTAGGAGGATGTCGCAAAGACACACTACTATCAGGAAAAAGGAGAAGAATTCATATTTGTTGAAAGCTATGAGTTCATGAAGTCCAGAGTGTAATCACTAGTAAATGTTTAACTTTATGTACCGATTCTGAAAAATTTACAAATATTTTGTCAGAGTTTGGTTGTAATCGGAAGTAATTGCTTAACTTTATCTACCGATTGTGAGAAATTTTCAATTATATTCTCATAGTTTGGTTGTAATCGGAAGTAAATGGTTATGTTAATATACCGATTCTTGGAATGTTACTTGTTTTTGTCAGAATACATATTATAATCGGTAGTTTTAAATTTTCTTAAACTACCGATTGTCATTGTACAAAATGTTAAAATTTTACAAAAAATTCAATTTCCAATTTGGGGTTACTTATTATAATCGGTAGTTTTAGAATTTTTCAAACTACCGATTGTGATTGTACAAAATGTTAAAATTATAACAAAAATTTTGATTTCCAATTTGGGGATACTTATTATAATCGGTAGTTTATGAAATTCTTAAACTACCGATTGTGATTGTACAAAATGTTAATATTTTACCAAAAAATTCGATTTCCAATTTGGGGCTACTTATTATAATCGGTAGTTTTAGAATATTTTTAAACTACCGATTGTGATTGTACAAAATGTTAAAATTTTAACAAAAATTTCGATTTCCAATTTGGGGCTACTTATTATAAAATCGGTAGTTTATGAAATTCTTAAACTACCGATTGTGATTGTACAAAATGTTAATATTTTACAAAAAAAATCGATTTCCAATTTGGGGCTACTTATTATAATCGGTAGTTTTAGAATATTTTAAACTACCGATTGTGATTGTACAAAATGTTAAAATTTTACAAAAAATTTCGATTTCCAATTTGGGGCTACTTATTATAATCGGTAGTTTATGAAATTCTTAAATTATCGATTGTGATTGTACAAAATGTTAGAATTTTACAAAAAAAATCGATTTCCAATTTGGGGCTACTTATTATAATCGTATGTTTGCAAAAAATTTAAACTACCGATTGTTAGTATCCAGGAGTTTTGCAAAAAATCAAATTCCAATTTGGGGCAACTTACATAATCGGTAGTTTGCACAAAATTTAAACTACCGGTTGTTAGTATCCAGGAGTTTTGAAAAAAATTCGAATTCGAATTTGGGGCAACTTACATAATCGGTAGTTTGCACAAAATTTAAACTACCAAATGTGGTGGAATCGGTAGATATATTACTCCTTTATCAATCGATTATCATTTGTTCATGGAATTAAATGCATGCAAAAAATGAATTAGTCGTTGTGAAAAAAACATTGTATTAATATTTTTTTTGTATACATTCATATGTTAAAAAAAAATATTCAAAATTAACTATTCATCATCCTAGATACGTTCAATTACGTTTTGTACTGAACTTCCAAAAAAACGATCCCAACGTTTCATGTTCTGATAGTATTGCTTCAACCACTCCTTACAATGGTTAGTTGTGAAGTAGTTCGACCACCTGACTAATAAAGGTAATGGACAATCTTCTTTTAAAGTTAAACCGATAAAATGATTGTCATTAACAAAAGCCATAATGATTCGTCTATCCTTCACCGAATCATCACACACCGTCCTTGGGTCATATTCTCGGTAATTGCCTCACTAAAGTTTCTCATTTATTTCTAAGCAATGTGGAAACCACAATTGCCATCCCCATCTACATCGGGTGGAAAAAGTAGAGGGAGTTGGTCCAAATACCTATCGTGTATATGTTGGGTTTGACTTAGTTGGGAAGGAATCGTAGAGACCTTAGCTTTGACTTGTCGTGATCTTGGTCCACCTTGATCCTTCCTTGGACGACCCCTTTTCCTTAAAGCCGACAAATCTTCATACTCAGCTTCAGTATGTTCATGCCTAGAAAGGTCATGGTGACTAGATAACCATTCTTTCAACTCTTTTCTTTGAATTAACCTCGGCTTTTCGGTATTCGGCCTACCCATCGCCTCTCCTTTATTTGGTTCATGAACAACCTTTAGACAGGGGTGAAGGGCTTCCTCTAAATAGTGCATCAATATTTTCTTTTGTGCCCCATTTGACGTAGAGTAATGCTCGAGTATTTGTGCAAATATTTTTGTCTCCACGAACGACGCACCATCAACCGCCGGGGTGCTTGGAGTGAAAGTTAATTGCTTTCAAAAGGGATGAATATCATTAATGTCAATCACTTCAATATACCTTCCAAGCATGTGACGACACGAGATTCCATACCTGCTATCATCGTCTTGCAGTTGCAAGAAACTTTGTAAACTATACCCCAATTGTTTCATCATGAAATTATTTCCCACCAAGAAACTTTGTAAACTATACCCCTTAGAAGATCTTTATGTTTTAAATGTGCCAAAGAGAATCTATGCCGACTTTTTTCCATTGAACCATGAATCTTAGTGAGGTCACGTTCGGAGAACTCATGGATTGCTTCTTGGACCGACACGACCCCATTTTGACTTCCGACTAGTATCTTCTTTAATCGGCCATGGAACCCCTCTGCAATGCTTGTTGCCTCGTTCTTGAAGTGCTGATATTCATATGTCCATGCATACACAAACTTATCCTTATGCGGTCCCAACCATTGTGATTTGCAATACTTAACTGCTTTGGAGTAGTCCTTGGCCCATTCATCCTCAAACTTCTTCAAGTTGTATTCATAATCTTCCTCCGTCATCGACCAAACTATCTTATCCCATGCTTTTTGAAATAAAGACCACTTCATTCCATCTTCGGCCCACTTTTCTTCGGCTAAACTTTTCTCTTTTTTTTGTTCTTCGACAGTTAGTTTACTAATACGTTCATCCTCTTCCTTTGACCTCTTGGTACCTATGTTTTTTTTAATAGCTTGGATATGATGTCTGCAATTGACTTTGATGTTGCATTGAATGTGCCACGTACAAAGCAAATTCTGGACTTCCGGAAACACTACCTTTATTGCATTCATCAAGCCTGTATCATTATCCGTTACAATAACCCTTGGAAAATTATCGCCATTATAGATCGACCTTAACGTTTGCAACATCCAAATGAAACTCACATCGTTCTTAGCATTCTTTAAACCCCAAGCCACAATAAATGTGCATTATCCGAAGTGTGGCAAGCGATGTTCAACAACGACATATTGTACCTGTTTGTCTTGTAAGTAGCATCTATCAACAAAATTTGATGAAAGCATTGAGCCAATTGGATCATCTCCGGATGTGCCAAGAAAATACGAATCACCCTACCATCCCTTTCTTATTTCCTCAACGTGTAATTGTATTTCTCGGCTAACCACTCAGATTGTTGCATAACCATTCGACTGTCCCATTCCGTCATTTTGATCTGTGCTAGCGCTAAATAAATTATAGACAACGAGGACAAGTTTTTGGGGTCGTCCGCCTTTATCTTAGAAAGGATTGAACTCGCTTTCACTACGGTCCTCATAGACTTCACCATCTCCATTTCTTGTGGTTTTAACTTGGAAACCATTACGTGCCCAATAATATTTTTTCCGGATCTTCGTGGTTATGACGACCATTAACAACTCTATACATTTTCCATACTTTTCCTTTCTTACCTTCGGGATTATGGAAGATAATCTTAAATGGGCATCCAATCTTCTTTGAATTACCTTGGTATATCATATCCGTCTTCTTTACGTATTTGTAGTTCTTTCCCATATGACTCTTTCGCTCGCCACCTCTCTCAAAAATCATTTCAAATCGATCAACTTTCACGCAATTGTTCTGAACTACAACGCACATCTTCTCTTTAGCCTTGTTGAGAAGCCATTCATTTTCCTCCACCTTACTTCCAAATGTCTTAATGCGCATATAGCAAAACAAATATCATAAGCCTAACCATGTAACATACATTCTAATAACAAGTTAAGAGTGGGTATGTAGCGTACCAAATTATTTGCATAGTGTAGGGAAGTATCAGGACCCTCGTATGCAACAGGATTAACCCATTCAATAATCTACGTAAAATAGCAATGAGTTAAACAATGATAATCGGTAGTTAATTAGGTTCACATGCTACCGATTATGAAAAATCGGTAGTTAATAAAACTCCCGTGCTACCGATTATTTACAATCGATAGGTAAGATGTATTCATTAACTACCGATTGTAACGTGGAAATTAACTCAAGTCATGTCCACAAAAATAAGTATAATATTTTTTAACAACTACCGATTATTTACAGTCGGTAGGTAATATGTATTAAATAACTACCAATTGTAAAGTTTGCAAAATATTATCTTTGTAGGTTCGGAGAAATTCAGTTTTGGGGCGACTAGCACGGAAGAAATCAACTCAAGCCCTGTACACATATAATCCGATTATAATACAATCGGTAGGTAATTATTTGACATTAACTACCGATTGGAAAGTTTGCAAAATAATAACTTTGGAGGTTTGGAGAAAAACTAATTTGGGGAGACTAACTCAATCGGAAGATAAAAAGTTCTCATAAACTACCGATTGTGAAAATATATTCAAAAAAAATTAATTTGGGGCGACTATAATAATCGGTAGTCAATAAGTCTTCCTAAACTACCGATTATGTTAAAAAAAATTCAAAAAGAATATACAATTTGGGGATTTTGTATAATCGGTAGTTAAAATCTTCACGAGACTACCGATTGTTCTATCTTTTCTGAACAGACGTATAATCGGTAGTTTATGGAGTACCATAAACTACCGATTATGGTACGTCCATGGCATTAAATGCATGCAAAATATATGTTTTTTGTTGCCGATCACATACAAACGCATACAAATTGGATTTTGAGCTTCTTAACACAATACCTGATTGTTTGATGCATTATTATCTTCATTTTGATGTGATTCATCGTTTAGGTTTTCTTCCACACCAAACTTTGGATCATCCAACAAATAACCCAAATCGTCGTCTCTAAACGTGTTTGAACCTTCAATACTATGTTCTTCATGTTCAATCTCATCTTCTATGTCATACCCATCCATGTTTATGACTGAATTTAGTCAAAATTTGATTTCCCAAAAATTCTTCTTCTTTTTTTCTTCTTTTTCTTCTTCTTCTTCTTCTTCTTCTTCCTCTCTGACACACTCTCTATTTCTATTCTAAAACTAAAACTCAAATTCATAATCTAACACTAACTTAAACCAACTTAATTAACTAATTAATCAAAATTAACACTAATTAAGCAAGGGTAGATTAGCCATTATAAAAATTAGATGGATAAGGGATGTCTTGAGATTACTTCAAAATGATCTTATTTTGTCTTATTAGTCGTCCCTAATCAGTTTGGTAGCCCTCAAAAAAGTCAGGATAAATAATGTCAGATAGTGGGTGAACACCATAAGGCTCAAATAGACGACAAGGCTGGCGATTAGGCACATGCAATGTATGCCAGATAGCTTGATCTGTATCCAGCAAGTTATTAATACAGATGAAGTGCTTCAATTCCCAAAAACTTCCACTTGCGCTATGATAATCAAACTGCCATATTGATAATCTAAATTCCTCGTCATAATTCAAATAACACAAAACACCTCTAGAATTTCCAATCAATCCAGTCTTAAGAACGGTTAAAGATGGTATTAAGAATGAAGAGGAACAAAATGAGTCAATTTTTACAATCGATGTTGTTTGGAGCCGTAATTGTCCTTGCAAAATTAATTTCTTTACCAAAATTTTTGATTCATGTCTCAATGGATTCGACAGACTAAGAACAGGGAGGAGGAGGCGGATAAGATGAGAGAAATAAAGAAAAAGAAGAAAGAGAGAACATATTAAGGTATGTTTTCTGTTTTCGTTAGGTTATATTAGTTAGGTAGATCTTAACCGTTCATCTTTGAGATGGAACAAGATCTAATATAAACCGTAGATCTTAACCGTTAGGGACTTGGTTTGTCATTGTTAGCAAAAAATTATAATTAGTAATTCAAATTTAATTGACGGAAAAAAATGACACGTCATCAGTTAACAGGTGAACAGTGATTCCAGGTACTAAAGTCTAACGTTGGACAAATGTAAGTAAAAACACTAAATCTGGTCAAAACCCAGGTACCAAAGTCTAATTAACCCTAAAAAATACTCTCTTACCTTCTAGAAACCTTATCATTTAGAATACCTTCTTTATATAATTATTCTCTTCACTTCAAAACACAAACTCATCTTTGTATTCCCTTATCTCTTGCCACCAGCATTAAAAACACCCTTACTTCTTGCCACCACCACTGAAAACTAAAAATAGAAGTATCATTCCATCACACTGAAACCTACATGTTCCACCACTACCTCCACCACTGCATATTTATCATTCCACCTCCTCCACCAACACCACATCCACCACACCATAGATTTATCATTCCACCACCATAACGAAATTTATCACTCCACCAGTATCACCACATCCGCTACCACCACCACAAAAACAGACCTACCATTCCACTACCATCATCACCACCTCTGGCACCAAAACCAAATTTGTCACTACATTAACACGACCACCTCCGCCACCACCACTACCACTACCATTAGGAATAGATAAATAACTCCACCTCCACCGCCACCACCACCATAAACAGATCTAATACTCCACCTCTGCTGCCACCACCATCAATAGGTGGAATCAACTTGCTGAAGTTGCTTTTAGACTAGAAGTGAGCCTACTTGCTGAAGTTACTTCTAGACCAGAAACTCAGCCAACTTGTTCAAGTTGGTTCCACGGGTGGAGAAAACTTCAGCAAGTTGGCTTTGTATTTGGTAACAACTTGAGCTAGTTGCCACAATAGTAGAATTGGATCAAACTTGCTCAAGTTGCATCCATACTAGAAGCGGAGCCAACTTTTTCAAGTTGGTTTAACATGTGGATCCAAGTTGAGCAAGTTGTTCCCTTATTCTGAAACAATTTGAGCTAGTTAGCTTGTTATTTGGAAAGAACTTGTGTTATACCAAGTTGGTTCCTCATGTGGAGACAATTTACAATAGTTCGCTCCACCTGTAAGGATAACTTGCTCAAGTTGGTTCCCAAGGTGGAGCCTACTTGGTGAAGTTGCTTCTATACTAGAAGTGGAACTAACTAGCAAAGTGATGTTTCCTCGACATGTTCTTCTTATTCTATATCATTTTCTTCTTTTCTCTTTGTCATCTTACCTCCACCCCAAACTATGAACTCGATATAAATACTTCTCCATCAACACCAACGCTACCACCACCACCAAACTATGAAATCAATACAAATACTTCTCCATCAACGACCACCACCACCATCATCATCAAATAAATTTAATTCGATACAATACTTCTCTACCACCACCACTATCATTACTTTTTTATATAAAAAAGGTTATAAACCGTCGCCATTACCATCACCCCCATCATAATCAAATAATTTAATTTGATGCAAATAATTCTCCACCACCACCACCACCATCATGAATAGTAACTAATTTGGTATCCTCTACCACCATCACCAGATTCATCTTCAGATTGATCATCATCTTCACCACTAACGTAATCGTCAAATTCACCACCACCATCATCAAATTCCCACCGCATTCATTGTCGCTCCCACAACTACTTCCATCATTACTTTAGCTTTCCTACCTGAAGATTATTTACACCACCATCATCATCACCGTCATACGTAGTAAACAACCGGACATGGAAAAACTTCAAATCTCAAATGAGTAACTACGAAGTAGAGGAAGGTAATGTAGGGTTTATGATATAGGTTTTAAAGATTTTTTTTTTATTTATTTCTCAGGTGTATTTGTGCAAGGCCCTCCAAAATGAAGGTTATTTATTACTTTTCCATAATTAATAAAGTACCTTCCTTTTGAAATCAGTTTTACAAAATAGGTCCGTTTAAAATTTGTTTTTATGAAAAAAAATGAGTAACGTCTATTAGTATATGCATAGTAGTTGGATCTCCTAATAAAATACGTTTAAGCCCCCATATGACCAGGACCGGGTTAGCCGAGTCAGGTGTCTGAGTCGAGCAAATAGTGAAAAGGAAGTCATAACTTTTTATGCAGGCTTTGAAGTTGCGGAGTTCCAAAAAGCTTTTTTCCATACACACTCCCTGGTTTCCAGAACGATAATCAATTTCCCTCTTAAGTTTCCACAACATACTTTTCAGACAAATTCTTCTGCAACGTGGTTCATTACTCAGTTGTTAGTGTTTCGTGATGCGAAAGCTTATATATCTTGATAGTTATGTAGTTTCAAAGTTACTGCTAACCTTGTGCTTTCATAGGGTATCAAATGTCAAACTCAAATTGTACTGGTGAAAACCAGAACACATCTAGAGGGCATAATCCATATAATACAAATGCAAAGAACATAAAACCTAACCTACATTCACTAAACTTATGTAATCAGAACTGTGCAATGAGTTTAAACATTCAACCATGAGACATGACATTAACAAAAGAAAGATGTTTGTACTTTCAACTTGTATATAATTAACAAAGAAAGATGTTTATGTTTGCATCTAATAAAAGGACAGAAAAGAAGAGATTAAACCAAAATAAATTAAGATATGGATCCTTTCGTCGTCTTCTAATTACTTTTGTCCTCAAGGCCTCAATTAAACGAACTGAAACAAAATCCATGAAGACCCAAACTTAAGAAAACTTAGTACTAGTACTGATAAGTAAAGAGGAGGCTTCAATGAAAAGCAAATTAAAATCCAGTAAAATCGAAGAAACAAGAAGAGCACATATCAGATGAGGTTCTTTTCTTGTTTCTTGTTATCAACTCCATGTCTTCTAAACTACTCTGGTCATCAGGACCTCGATCACTGAATCTACATCCTGCAACAATACAAAATTTTATTTTTTTATTTATCATAGAATCCCTAGTATAAAAATATATGTTTTCCGAAAAGACGAAGGTAATTCTTTTGAACTTAAGTAATACATACCTTGATCAGGTTAGTCGCCTCAAGAGGATGACTGGCTTCATCGATTATTTCGTCACGAAGAAGCTCATCAATGTTCTTGTATGAACAGTGTTGAACATTTCAGTCTTAATCCAATCTTCAATACAAGAAACCGCATCCTTGAGTAACGATCTGACTTTCTTCAACTTGTCATAATCACCAGCAGCTCTCTCCCCCAAAATTTGTATGACCTTATCAATCTATATACAAATCAAAAAAACAAAAATAAAAATATTAGTAAGTATATGAGAAGGAGCAGACTCTAAGTTAATCAATACTTTATTATATAAAGGATGATTATTTTGTCATACGTGTCAACACCATATTTAATTTTAAATTTTCTAAGAATTTAAAGTGCCATGTGGCAAAACAGTAGGTTTAAAATGAAGTGACACAACTTATGCAGCAAAGCAATTGATAAATAAATGGACTCAACTTATGTAGAAAAATAATGAGTTTAAAATAAAGGGATACATAGTTCATCTTCATGTTTTTTTGTCAAATTATAGACTTATCTTTCACAAGAATCAACAACATTTTTTCAAACAATGAGTTTAAAAAGAAGGGACACAACTTAATTATGTAGAAAAACAATGGGTTTAAATTAAAGGGACACAACTTACACCACAAATTTCCATGTTTTCTAAGAAAATATCTTTTATTTATTTATTGTGTGTTTTAACACATGAAACACATTTTCATAATTAAGTTAGTATTTTTATATATTGTAGTTATATTGTGGAATATAAATTGATCCAAAAAGTTTGTTTGTGTTCTTGTATATATATATATATATATATGTTTGTATTCACCTTATTTTTAAGACAATCAGACTCAGCCATTGTTGGTGAGTCAAAGCCCTTTTGGGGACCCGTATCTCTTTTCTTAATTATGTCCCCATCAAATGCATATCCATATATGGAGTTCTAAATTGCTCCGGTGAAGACATTTTTATTCGCTTTCGTTATATCACTAAGGAGAGTAATGTAATACATAAACAATCATGAAAAAGACACCAAATAAAACAGTAATGTAGGCTAATTTTTTTACAAAATGCTTATAGAAAAAACCCATTAAGAGACGCTTTATCCAAAAAAACTAAAGCATCCAAAACCATGATCACATCTACAGATCTTGATCTCACTATATATCATGTCGTGATATGTAATCAAGTTGTAATTAATATAGGATCATCTTCTCTCGAACGTGCAGTAACACCTCTTAGTATTGTAAATGCTTTAGCATCTCCTACTTTTACTATAATAGTGTAGCAATTTCTCCTTTTCATGTGCGTACCTTAGCGCCTCTTATCTCGGATGGTGTACTAGCTTATTATAAATATAACACTACCAATATCTGATAAAAGTCTTCTTTTTTCCGAACTTGAAAAACCTTTTGACCCTTCCTTGTTCTTCCCATCCGAGGAGTTTCAAGCCTGAAAAGAGAAAACAACCAACGTTAAAATATAAATTTAGATAACATAATTTTTAATTAACACTTAACCAAATAAATACCATTTTGTTTGATTCTTCCTACTGTGATAGATACACCATTAAAAAAGAAGGTACTTTCTGCTTCTGACCCCTTAGAGGCATAAACTCGAAAAAAGGGGAACATTATCCTGCTCTTGTGAATTGTTACAAAAAGAAAGTTATGACTTCTAGAAATAAAAAAGGCTATATTTTGTGAATCAAAATCTTTTTACTTATGATTTCTGAGATTGACCTTTCGTTTCTATAAAAGCAGTATCGTTTCTGCGTTTGTGTTACATTTTGTGAATCAAAATTTTTTTGCTTATGATTTTTGAGATTGGCTACTGTTTCTACAAAAGCAGTATCATTTATGCGTCTAGTATCCAAACACTCTGTAAATATTTTTGCCTTTATTCTCCGGATACTTAACTTCAACCCCGATTAAATAATTTCAAAAGCTTCTATTTTAAGCCTCTAACCACTGAGCCAATTAGGAAGGATGGAACTTGTGACCTAGAGCTTCTATTCTAAGCCTCTAACCGTCAATTTTGCGTATGTTTTATATATACTTCATTTAAAACAAAAAATAATACTATTCTAATCACTTATAATGTTTTCTTACCATTTAATATATGTCGAATTTTATGTACCGCAATTGTATATATAAAACACACACTAAACGCGAATTAACAAATTCCTGCAATTTTCTCGCATTGCACATATTTGACCGCATAGTTGACAGAATTCACATTTTACTTAAATGATTAGTACACATATTTTTGTCGCTCTAAATTTTGTGCCGCACGCGGAATTGCTAACTAGGGTCTGGATCAGTATTCTCAGGGAAGGTCTAGTGAGATCGAGAAAAAAAAATATCTTCGATATTTGGACGAGTAATAAGTTCAGCATCAGCATTAGCATGTAAAAACAATCCAAACGAATTAGATGATGAACTTTTCGAAGAAGAAGCATGTGAAAAAATTGAATTAGCACTTCCTCTTAAAATTGAGTAAGAAAGAGTTATCAATAAAAAACTCAACTCAAAAAGAAGCTTCTCAAATTAGGCCTTGGCTAGGAAACACCTGAATTCGGCGGTGAAGTTACTCGTAAGTGATTTTCTCGATTATATCACTTTAGAAAGCTGCTTGGAATGGACTTATGAATTTGTCCATTACCTTCTTAAGTCTACCAGCTAAGAGTTTAGATATCACTTTGTAATACACGTTGCTAAAACTAATTGTTCTATGGTCAGAAACAATATTTGGGGTATCAATCTTAGAATCAGACTAATAATACGATGGTTCATATTCTTGAGAAGGTGTTTAGAGTGAATAAAAAAAGGTATGGACCATGCTCATTAAATCAATTCCTACTACATTCCACATTTTTTTTATAGAAACCTGGGGATAACCATCTGAACCTAGGGAAGTCCATGGTTGCATTTATAAGAGCACATTTTTAATCTCATTAGCATTAGGAAGTTGAATAAGCTTAGTCTTTCCTTTCAGCAATAATACAAGTGGTACACAATAGCACTGGGAATAAGTAAGAATACTTCTCGTATCTAAACACCCTATTAATATTTTTGCCTCTAGAAAAATTTATGCTTTGTTTAGAATCCTATTTTGAGGCATACAAGAAACTTTTGAGGCATACAAAATGATTAGCCTATCTAGTGTATGTTTATAAGGGATATTCTAGTCATGATAGGTGTCCCTAACCGTGAGAGTCATTTACCATGTTACCCTTATATAATTAAAATTACATAAATACCCTTTAACAAAATCAAAAACATAAACCTAAAGAAATCAAACTCAAAATCAGTCAACTATTCTTCTTTCCATTCTCTTTTCAGCTGAATTTCTTCTTCTTATTTGTTGTAAATTTTTTTTTTGCACTTTGATCATTGATTAAAATCACAACTTGAAGACTCTAATGCTAGATACAAATTAATAAATAGTTGATTTTAATGTTTGATTTTAAAATCACAATTGATTAGGATTTAGTATACGATTTTGGGGTTTTCAGAGGTAAGTTCGGCTAAAAATGTCGCGAAAACCCTAAGATTTAATAGTCGAACCTACCCTAGTTGTTAGTTTTTGTAGTTTCAGAAGAACAATTCGGATTCTATTGAAATCATAATTTTTAGCCATACCAAGGGTATAGTTCATAAAACATTGAGTTCGGCTATTTCGATTTAGCAATAATTTCAACAGAAATTTTGACTTTATACATAAATTTGATACTTGTTAGTTCGGATAAAATTGGAGGAGTCCCATTAGTAGCCGAACATTGAACTGTTGCTCAAAATTTTGAGATTTAGAGAACATTGAAGTTCGACTAATAATTGAGATGTACAATTAGTAGCCGAACATTGAACTGCTGCTCAAAACTTTGAGGTTTGGAGAATATTGAAGTTCGGCTAATAATTGAGATGTCCAATTAGTAGCCGAACATTACTCTGTGGCTCAATATTAAAGTTTGGTTGTTTCGATTTTGTATTATTTTCAGCTGAACTTTTGACTTGAGTAGCCGAACCCTAATTTTACAATATTTTCAGTCGAACTTTTGACTTGGATGATAATGAAAAACAAATTTGTAATAGTACGAATTAGCCGAACCATAAGTTTTACAAGTTCAGCTGCTAACAGTAAAAGTACGAATTAGCCGAACTTTATAATTACCAGCCGGATTGTTCTTTGCGCGTTAAGTTCGGCTGATAATTTTATAGCCGAATCCAAGATTGAAATTTGAAAAAAAATCAATCTCTTGATGAATTCAACCTAAAAAAGGGTGATTAAACATCGTCTATAAGTATACCTGTGTATTGTTAGCATAAGGTTCCTCATCAATGTATTCATCTTCTGGATTTGGCTCAACAATCACAAAAATCTCAAAAACCCTAAGTTTTTATTTTCACTTCTTCTTCTTCCTCTTAAAACCCCCAACTCTCTCACACAAATATGATTTCTCTACTAATTTACCACAAATAATTTAATCAAACATTACCAGTTAATCATTATTACTAAAATCTAAGTATTAATATTAACACTAATTCAGTAGGGATATAATTGCTCATTATAAAATACAGTTGATAAGGGGTGGTGGAGTTCTATAAACTAATGACCCTAATTTATTTTTATTAGGTATGCCTCAAAAGTTTGTTGTACGTCTCAAAATAGGTTTCTTTGTTTAAGAAACTTTCTTGTTTAAGATTCACTCAGGCCCACCACTACTCACTAAGCTGGGCCAGCACATAAGCGTGCTCAAGAGAAAAGTAAAAGCCCGTCAGTTGAAATCATTCTTTTCTCACTTCTTCCATCATTTCTCAGTCAGGATCAGTATTCCCCGGGAAGATTTTTTTAGTGAGATCGAAAGAAAAAAATGTCTTCGATATTTGGACGAGTAATAAGTTCAGCATCAGCATTAGCATGTAGAAACAATCCAAACGAATTAGATGATGAACTCTTCGAAGAAGAACCAGGTGAAGAAATTGAATCAGCACCTCCTCTTAATATTGGGCAAGAAAGAGTTATCAATAAAAATACTCAACTCAAAAAGAAGCTTCTCAAATTAGGTCTTGGCTGGGAAACACCTGAATTCGGCGATGAAGTTACTCGTAAGTGATTTTCTTGATTATTCTGTGAGAATTGATTATTTTTTTTTTATTTTGAAATTTGGTTATAACTATTAGGTGTTTTGTGTGTGTTGTTATTGGATACAGTTCATTATGTTGGTACTTTACTTGATGGAACTAAGTTTGATTCGAGTAGAGATGAAGGAGAAGAACCATTGTCTTTTAAGCTTGGTCATGGTGAGTATTTTCATGGATTTTGGTTCTAGTTGATTTTTCATTATTTTTATTTTTATTATTTGTGATTGATTTTCTGTTTGATTGATTTTTATAGATAAATATTTGGATGGGTTAAGTGATGGGATAATTACAATGAAGAAGGGTGAAGTTTCGTTGTTTACGTTGCCGTTTGACTACTGTAATGGTAATACTATAAATGGGAAGGAAATTCCTCCAAACTGTGACATCCAGTATGAGGTGGAGCTGGTGTCTTGGATTACGGTGGTGGATATTTGTAAAGATGGTGGGATAATTAAGAGAATTTTGGAGAAATCGGAAAGAAATGAGCAGCCGAGTGATCTTGATGATGTTTTGGGTACTGTAAGCTATTCTT
The DNA here is from genome assembly GCA_023531435.1 of Papaver californicum. Taxonomy (NCBI): domain Eukaryota; kingdom Viridiplantae; phylum Streptophyta; class Magnoliopsida; order Ranunculales; family Papaveraceae; genus Papaver; species Papaver californicum. The sequence goes on from JAJJMC010022854.1 coordinate 3,457,704, forward strand.
AGACTATTACTAAATTGGTTATATGATTATATGTAAGGGGAAGTTAAGTAGTCTCACTAATTCTGGTGTATTTCCCTTTAATGTAGTGAAGTACTGTGTTATGTTGGATGACGGTTCAGTTGTTGCTAAAACACCAGAAGAAGGAGTGGAGTTTCAGATAAATGATGGTAATGTGGCGTGTTTCTGTATCTTTATAGACATCAAGGACTCAAGAATGAGAATATAGTTTGTTACTTGTTAGTGTCATCGTGTTGAAACTTTCCTCAGTTTTTGATGATTTTGTTATTCTTTCATGTAGGTCATTTCTGTCCGGCATTGCCAAAAGCAATAAAATCAATGAAAAGGGGAGAGCATGTAAAGTTATTAGTGCAACCTCGGTGTACGTTTCTTTTCATTGTATCTGCCCCTGACTACTTTGATGTCTTGACTCTTGAACGCTTCAATGTGATAAGCATTAATGATGAAACTTTCGAATTAATAGTTGTTTGTTTGTCCACTTAAGTTGTTTCCTACTTTACAAGAATTCACCTAACGACCACCTATTTCACAAGTCTCTCATTCTTTTCCTTCTATATTTATATTCAGTTCTTAAATTTTCTTGAAAATACTTGATATTTATATTAGTTTAAGTGTTGGTGTCATGAAACAATTTTAGCTACGGCAATAATTAATTACCATGCCAAGCTTAATCTTGGATACATAAATATTTTGCTATCTATGACCGAAACTGTCTAAAAGTACATGTGTGTTCTATTATCAGCGTCAATGTTTGAAATTTGGAATGGTGGAAGGCAGATCTGATGAAGGGCTTTCTTAATATCATGATCCTCTAATGTTGCAAATTCTTTCAGATGCCTTTGGAGAGAAAGGTCGTGATGCTGACCATGGATTTCCTGCTATTCCATCTAATTCCACGTTAAATGTGGACCTCAAGTTGATATCTATTAAGCATGTGATCGATCTTACCGGTGATTCAAAAGTAATAAAAAAGATACTGAAGGAAGGAGAAGGCAGTCATACTGCAGATGAAGGAACTCCTGTTATGAGTAAGTATACTGATGTGTACTCAAACATTCTAGTATTATGACATATACATGAACTTTACTAGTTTTCCTGAAAAGTTATTCCCAAGTGTACTCTACTGGTATGGTTCATGCAAGTAATTTTTGTATTAAAAGTGTGTTGTTCTTCACCACGTCTGCACTGTTTTCTTGCTGTCTGGTTCATTGGAGTAATGTTACTTAGAAGGATGGAAATTCCTTGGGGTTTCTTTTTTGTAATAACCAGCATTTCTTTGCAAAAAAAAATCACAATTATAGGCATCAGTACAATCAATGCAGTAGAGGATAAATTTTGTTCTTCCTTGTTCAGATTAATTGGTCGTGGAATTATCTTCCCAGTTGAGAGTACACGGTTTAGGTGGTTACAGAAACTATCGTGGTTTTGTTCATTCTGACTGTGTGCTAAGTAGACCACTTATCCCAAGTAGTGCACAGTGAAATTTTTCTTATAGATAAGTTGGTTACTATAGAAATATGAATATCCTATTGGTTCAGTCTTATAGGTCGTCTTGTGAATCCCAGAAAGGCAAGCTTATCTTACCCTGCAATTTCACGTTTTCATGAAGATATTTTAATTCATAGGCCTCGTCTATTAACACTTTTCAATCTTTTCTGCAGTCAGGTATACTGCTAAACTGGAAGATAATACCGTTTTTGAGAAAAAAGGTTTAGATGGAGACTTGCCGTTGGAGTTTGTCACTGATGAAGGTGGGGCCTTTGAAAAATAATTACTCCTATGAGTTATTACTTATTAGTTGTAATTTCCTTTTCTATGTCTCTATTTTAGGTTTCTATTTCTTAAGCACATAGCAGTGGTTCAATACTCAAATACTTCAAGTCATTTTTGAGCTGAAACGTTTTTTTTCTCCTCAATTGCCAGAGCAAGTGATTGATGGGTTAGACCTAGCTGCAGCAACAATGAAAAAGGGCGAATTGTCAGTTGTAACACTGAATCCCGAATATGGGTTTGGGAGCACTGAAGTTAAAAAGGATCTTGCCGTTGTTCCTCCATGTTCAACAGTCATTTATGAAGTAGAAATGGTTGATTTTACCAAGGTAGTACCTTATTTGGAAACTAATTTAACTTTTGAATTGCTACATAAATACTATCCTACTAATATAATATAATATGTGCGTCTTAATTTACTCAGGCAAAAGCACCTAGGGAGATGAATAATCGCGAGAAAATTGAGACAGCTGAGAAGAAGAAAGAAGAAGGCAACACATTATTTAAGAGTGGCAAGTATCAAAAAGCTTCAAAAAGATATGACAAGGTAGTGCAATCAGGTCATAGGTTGGCTGTGAGTGAACTTTTTACGTTGGCCACAGTAATAACTGTCAAATTTGTGTATGATCATGTTACTGTTAGGCTGTGGACTACATTACGGTAGATGGAACCTTTTGGGATGATGAGCAACACCATGTGGATGCTTTGAGAGTGTTGTGCTGGTTAAATCATGCTGCATGCTGCCTCAAACTCAATAACTATCCAGAAGCAATTGAGTTATGTTCAAAGGTAACTGTGTAAAATTTAGGGGTCATGTTAATGTATTTTAATCCTGTAAGTGAAGACTTTCTAGGATCATTTTGTATAGGTTATTCGTGTATAGTCACTCCATGAGCAGGATCTTTTTTATTTTTGACCAGTTGGTAGAAATTAGGGTGTTGCCAAGTTTCCAACTCAGGTTGTGGGTACCACTCTACTAGATGGGCATCTGCCCCCTCAGTAAATTTTAGAACCTAAAACATGTTCCATTCTGGTAATTGTTTCTTTTCTAGAAAAGATAGCTAACATTACATAAGGAACTTGAATTGTGTGTAAGGCGAGTGGCGACTAGTTAAATACTGGGTTTGTGGAAGTTTATTAATGAGTGTGTTTAAAATGTTCTGTACTCAGGTGGAACCTGCATCTGCTTTAAATTCGAGGTTGCATGAATATGATTATCACATTAAAATAGGCTTTTCCATCGATGATTTTGCTAAACTATACCATTTACAATCTCTTTCAACTATTATATTAGTTGTGTTTTTCTTCTTAATCCAATCTGCAGCTTCAAGAAGAGCAAGAGCTTCCGCTTGTTCAGCATCCCTGGCTTTTTTGTAGTTCGACATTGCCTACAAGAACCTTCGTGCAAATTCTCTGACAATTTGATTTTCTGTAGGTGCTAGATGTTGAATACCACAATGTGAAGGCTTTGTATAGACGAGCACAAGTTTATATGAAAACTGCAGACTTTGACCTATCTGAGTTAGACATAAATAAAGCACTTGAAGTTGATCCCAACAACAGGTGAGTGGAAATAATTAACTACTTATATCTCAGTTGAACACATTCATGCTGTTAGCTTCACATATTGTAACCTGTAGGGAGATCAAGATATTACATAAGACATTGAAGCAACTTCGATCTGATAGTAACAAAGGAGATGCAAAGCTCTATACAAACATGCTTACACGGATGAGAGAGGACTCGATTATAGTATCCCAGGTAATAAATTTCACCCTTTCCCATTTGTTGTTTATTTTGACGATGTTGGCAGGTCAAGCTTTGAAGCAGTACATCCTGCATTTTACATTTGATGTGTTGGAATGTTTATTTTTTGTATGTATCATACACGGACATAGTAGGAGTCGCCTGTCTTGTTTTAAAAACTACCAAATTAATCATGTTTATTTCTTAACAAAGTGGCCTCCGTTTGCGCAAGTACATTATCTTGCCAGACCAGCTTTTAATAGGAAGTCATAATGCAACTGCATCACATCGAAAACAAGCCTGAACTTTGTTCTTCGGAGGTTTTTCATTAAATTATGCACGCAAGTGTTTGGTGGGTGACTTGTTGACAGTTCTGTGTTGTTTTTCAAATGTTTTCCCTGATCAGAGACGGAAGGTTGAAAAGGCAGAGGTTGAAGAAAGGAGCGAGGATGCACAAAAGGAAATAGAACAGGCTGCAGGGAGTTTAGGAGGTGAGACGTTGAACAAACCGTGAACGTCTCAGCTCCCCCTCAATGCATATCTTAATACCATTTTAAATGATTGAGTTACGAACTTTTATTGTGGTTCATCTTGTACTTAAATTTTTTGTATGGCAATCAACACCAATCATTAAAGTCAGATCCACATGAATGGGTTGTATGATATCTGTCGATTTACTTGTATACAAAAAAGCTTACAGCTGCCTTTTTTTACAAATCACTTATTTACCAACACTCAAATTAAACATCACATTGATTTTAGTTAGATTTTGTACAATTTATACAAGCAAAATTTGCAATGTTGCAAATGGGGATGCCAATTTGCTTGGGGTTACTGTAAAGCCTTTGTCTTTGGAACCTTTATAGAAAATCCCTAGCTCTGACCTGTCCTGTGTAGCTTATAGAGAAACACAGAGGAAAGCTGAGAAAGTGGAAGAGTGAGACATGGATAGAGAAAAGAAAAGGAGAAAGTTCCAGGAAATGGTCTGGAAAAAATTATATCCCTCCTCAGATGAACAGCCAAATCCTTCAAAACATGATGACCAAGTAAGCCTGGATTCCTCCACTTTCTAGCTCAAATAACAAAGTAAATAGTTGAAGTTCTGTGGTACTAATGAAGTTACCCCATTTGTTTTTAGATTCAATTTCAAAAGACTGATTTCAAGTATGAGATTGAAGAGCAAGTTTACCTCAATATGGTTAATGAAGGTATTTTATAGTACTATTAATTATTCTTATTTCCGAAACTAAATCACTAATCCTGATTTGAGATTAAATTTTGTAACGGCTGGATGATTTTGATAATTTTGAGCCTGAGGAGGTGAAGTCTGCAAGCGATGCTAGTGATGCGGCATCTGAGAAGAAGCTAACAAGAGCTCAGAGGAAGAGACTTAGGAAGAAGAAGCTGAAGGAAACAGCTTCACGGCCTAGAAATAAAATTATTGGTCCCTTTTTACCTTCAAGTGAAGGCAACACCGATTGCAATGCTCGGGAGAAAAACAATAAATCCGATACCGTTTTGAAATTGGATGATGCAATTAACAAGCCAGGTTAGAGGTGGACAATGAATTTGTGTAAGCATTTGAGGGGTTGAATTGTTACGTATGTGTTTGAGTGACTTCATTTTGGTTGGATACTGAGTTTCCTTGCTTTTCTTAGGTTCAGGTGAGAAGCGTTCTCAAAAGAGAGTAAAGCACAGACGAGCGACTAAGATGCTTAATCAAAGTACTAGTGTTGATTGCTTGAATGCGGATACATGACCGACCAGCATGCCGATGATGCCAGTGACATCGTCAGCTACCGATAAAAAAAAGAATTCTTTTATAGGAAATTACACATTCATAAAGGGACTTTTCAAGTGGAGATAAAATAGGATCATTAGATATGAATTTCAAAAATCCCTATCCATTATATTTTTATAATGGCTAAATTATCCATGTTTAGTTAATAATAATTAATCTAATTAGTTAATATATTACCTGGTCATTTTGAGGGCTATCCAAAACCAATTTGGGGCTATTATTTTAAACCCATCTTTTAGATGTGGTTATGGGGTAACCTAGTGGTATGTAAAAATACTTAAATACCCTCTCACTAATCAAACAATTACCATTAATCCTTTCACTAATAAAAGATTAAAAACCTAAACTTAAACCTTTATCATTTCTATTCCAACCGATTCTCACTGTTTTCTCTTCTTCTTCTCTTGTTTTCAAACTATCTATTGTGGCTAAATCATTTCATCGTAAACCGATTAATCGTAAATCAATTCATCGTCGTAATTACAATCAAAAGATGGCTCGAAAAAAACAAACAACCCGTCAACATGCTAATACTAACTGGCCGAATTTTACCGAGAGAATAAGAAATAGAGAGATTGTTGAAGAACATAGTGAGGAATATGAAGAACACGAAGAACACGAAGATGATGATCTAGATACGGAGACTGATTCCGACAACCAGCACTATGTAAGGATCCAACAAGGTAAGGGTTTACCATTATTTGTGTTTATGTTGCTTCAATCGAATGAAATCGAGGATAAAATATCAAGGGTTTTAGGTTATATGTCATAATCGGTAGTTTCGTGTTTGTATTTAACTACCGATTATGTTCGGTAGTTATATTTAGTCATTAACTACCGATTATATTCCTGGACCCAAATTTAGGCATAATCGGTAGTTTCGTATAAGGTTAAACTTCCAATTATAAAGTTACTGATTCCTCAAAACATCGACCATAATCGGTAGTTATATGTTGTCATTAACTACCGATTATATTCCTGGACCCAAATTTAGGAATAATCGGTAGTTAATCTTTTTATTAACTACCGATTGTAGTGTGTCCATATGCACAATCGGTAGATAATGTAGAGCCCGAGCTACCGATTATGCACGATCGGTTGTTACTTTGTTTAATTTACTACCGATTATGTCGTGATTAAACGGTGTCTTCTTGGAAAAAATTGTTCTTTATTTGTTTTTTTTAGGAGAAGGCGATCTAAGCAAGCCCAAGATACAATTTTTTCGGGGCCTCAACCAAGTGGTTATGAAAGGCTGGTACGTAATGTTATTTCCTTTTGATTTTAATATTACGGCTCAATATTTTAGATAATAATCGTTTGATTGTTATTGTCTAAAACAGAAAAAAAAAAAAAAGGTTTGCATTTTTCTCCAAGAAGCTAGCTGAGTGCATAAATGCGGGAGTGCCTTTATCAATTGAGCAGATGAAAGAGCATAAAGACCTCATTGACAACATTGATAATGAAGCCTATGCTAGCAAGTTTGGAGAGAATAAGCCTAAGAGGCTAGTAACAAAGCTCAGCAAAAGATCTCGCGGTTCATCTACTGCTGATGCTCGTCGAAATACAAGACAACCAATCAGAAATGTCACAAAATCCCCCTCCCTTCGGGGATGTCCTTAGCGTCGAGGAACATGTACTAGGGTGTATGTGCGACTCGAAATTAGATTGTGGTTGTTTTGACAAAGAACATCATTTTGAAAGTTGATTTGTTACAAACTTGTTTACTTTATGGATATGTCTATGGTGTTTAACATTACTGGTGTTTAATGTTCTAACATTTGAATGGATTATGCATGTTCAAAATGGTGGAATTTTGATAATTTTTCCGATTTACAATTTGGGGCTACACATTATAATCGGTAGTTTAAAAAATTATTAGACTACCGATTATGAATGTTCAAAATGTTGGAATTTTGAAAAAAATTGCGATTTTCAATTTGGGGCAACTTTCATAATCGGTAGATTAAAAAATTCTTAGACTACCGATTATGCATGTTGAAAATGTTGGAATTTTGATAATTTTTTCGATTTTCAATTTGGGGCAACATACATAATCGGTAGTTTAAAAAATTCTTAGACTACCGATTATGCATGTTCAAAATGGTGGAATTTTGATAATTTTTCCGATTTACAAATTGGGGCTACACATTATAATCGGTAGTTTAAAAATTATTAGACTACCGATTATGGATGCTTAAAATGTTGGAATTTTGAAAAAAAATCCGATTTACAATTTGGGGCTACACATTATAATCGGTAGTTTAAAAAATTATTAGACTACCGACTATAAATGTCCAAAATGTTGGAATTTTGAAAAAAATTACGATTTTCAATTTGGGGCAACTTTCATAATCGGTAGATTAAAAAATTCTTAGACTACCGATTATGCTTGTTGAAAATGTTGGAATTTTGATAATTTTTTCGATTCTCAATTTGAGGCAACATACATAATCGGTAGTTTAAAAAAAATTTAGACTACCGATTATGCATATTCAAAACGGTGGAAATTTTGATAATTTTTCCGATTTACAATTTGGGGCTACACATTATGATCGGTAGTTTAAAAAATTATTAGACTACCGATTATGAATGTTCAAAATGTTGGAATTTTGAAAATTTTTGCGATTTTCAATTTGGGGCAACTTTCATAATCGGTAGTTTAAAACAATCTTAGACTACCGATTAAAATGGAATCAGTAGATATGTTACTCCATTATCTACCGATTATGATACGTCCACGGCATTAAATGCATGCAAAAAATGATTTTTTTTTTTGTTAACGATCACAAAACATTGCATTAATATGCATTAAATGCATGCAAAAAATGAATTTTTTTTTGTTAACGATCACAAAACATTGCATTAATATTTTTCTATACATTTATGTTCAAAATATATATTCAAAATCAACTAATCACCATCCGAGTTCAAATCAATTGCGTTCTTTCCTGAGCTTGTTAAACGATCCCAACGCTTCATGTTGGACTCGTATTGCTTCAACCACTCCTTACAACGGTTAGTTGGGAAGTAATCCGACCACCTACTCAATGGAGGTAATGGACAATCATCCGTTAAACTTAAACCGATAAAATGATTGCTATTAACCCATGCCATAATGATTCGTCTATCCTTGACTGACTCATCACACACCGTCCTTGTGGGTGTAAATGTGACATTCACTCATAATGAAGGAGGACAGAAATAATATACCACGCAGTTCAATACATCCGCTAAAAGATATCCACATATCGGCATTACCATCCAATACCTGGATCTGATTGTCTCCAATCCGTTTCGGCATTTTACACGAGTATATAACTCTTTGATCTATTGTTTTCTAACATGTTCTTCTCTTATCATTTTAATATAAAATTCCTTATCCTCCAATAATTGTGCGGCCATCTTATTTCTTAAATATTGTCATTGGGTGATATTCTCGGTAACTGCCTCACTAATGTCTCCTATTTGTTTGGAAGCAACGTGAAAACCACAATTGCCATCCCCATCGACATCGTCGATGGACAAAACAAATGGTATAATGAGTAGAGGGTGTTGTTCCAAATACTCATCGTGTATAAGTTGGGTTTGACTTAGTTGGGAAGGAATCGTAGAGACCTTAGCTTTGACTTGTCGTGAGCTTGGTCCACCTTGATCCTTCCTTGGACGACCCCTTTTCCTTAAAGCCGGCAAATCTTCATATTCAGCTTCAGTATGTTCATGCCTAGAAAGGTCACGGTGACTAGATAACCATTCCTTCAACTATTTTCTTTGAATTGACCTCGGTTTTTCGGTATTCGGCCTACCCATCGCTTTTCCTTTATTTGGTTCCTAAACAACCTTTAGACATGGGTGAAGGGATTCCTCTAAATAGTGCATCAATATTTGCTTTTATGCCCCATTTGACGTAGAGTAACGCTCGAGTGTTCGTGCAAATATTTCAGTCTCCACGAACGACGCACCATCAACCGCCGGGGTGCTTGGATTGAAAGTTAATTGCTTCCAAAAGGGATGAATATCATTAATGTCAATCACTTCAATATACCTTCCAAGCATGTGACGACACGGGAGTCCAATACCTATCATCGTCTTGCAGTTGCAAACCGTAGTCTCATCGTCGTGATCTCTGTACAACTCCAATTGTTTTATCATGAAATTTATTTCCCACCAAGAAACTTTGTAAACTATACCCCTTAGAAAATTTATGTTTCAAATGTGCCAACGGGAATCTATGCCGACTTTTTTCCATTGAACCATAAATCTTAGTGAGGTCACGATTGGTGAACTCATGGATTGCTTCTTGGAACGACACAATCCCATTTTGACTACCGACTAGTATGTTCTTTAATCGGCCATGGGACCCCTCTGCAATGCTTGTTGTCTCGTTCTTGAAGTTCCGATATTCATATGTCCATGCAAACACAAACTTATCCTTATGCGGTCCCAACCATTGTGTTTTGCAATACTTAACTGGTTTGGGATAGTTCTTGCCCCATTCATCCTCAAAGTTCTTCAAGTTGTATTCATAAACTTCCTACATCATCGACCAAACTATCTTATCCTATGCTTTTAGAAATAAAGACCACTTTATTCCATCCTCGACCCATTTTTCATCGGCCAACCTTTTCTCTTCTTCTCGTTCTTCCACGATTAGTTTACTAATACGTTCATCCTTTTCCTTCGACCTCTTGGTACCTTTGTTTCTTTTTTTAGCTTGGATATGATGTCTGCAATTGGATTTGATGTTGCATTGAATATGCCACGTACAAAGCCAATTCTGGGCTTCCGGAAACACTACCTTTATTGCATTCATCAAGGCTTGATCGTTATCCGTTACAATAACCCTTGGAAAATGCTCGTCATTATAAATCGACCTTAATGTTTGCAACATCCAAACGAAACTCACATCGTTCTCAGCATCCATTAAACCCCAAGCCGCCGTAAATATGCATTTGTCTGAAGTGTGGCAAGCAATGTTCAACAACGGCATCTTGTACCTTTTTGTCTTGTAAGTAGCATCTAGCAACAAAATTTGATAAAAGTATTGAGCCAATTGGATCATCTTCGGATGTGCCAAGAAAATATGAATCACCTTATCATCCTTTTCTTCTTTTCTCAACGTGTAATTGTGTTTCTCGGTTAAACACTATGATTGTTGCATAAACATTCGACCATCCCATTCCGTCCTTTTGATCGTTGCTAGCGCCGACCAAATTGTAGACAACGAGACAAGTTGTTGGGGACGTCCGCCTTTATCTTAGATAAGATTGCACTCGCTTTCATTACAGTCCTCATAGACTTCACCGTCTCCATTTCCTTTGGTTTTAACTTGCAACCATTGCGTGCCCGACAAGACTTTCGAATCTTCGTGGTTGTGACGACCATTAGCAACTCTAAACATTTTCCATACTTTACCTTTCTTACCTTCGGTCTTATGGAAGATAATCTTAAATGGGGCATCCAATCTTCTTTGAATTACCTCGGTATATCCTCTCCGTCTTCTTTACGTATTTACGATTCTTTGCCAGGTGACTCTTTCGCTTGCCACCTCTCTCACAAATCATTTCAAATCGATCAACTCTCACGCGATTGTTCTGAACTACAACACACATCTTCTCTTTTGCCTTGTTGATAAGCCATTCCTTTTCCTCCGCCTTACTTCCAAATGTCTTAATGCGCATATAACAAAACAAATATCATAGCCTATCCATGTAACATACATTCTTAGAACAAGTTAAGAGTGGGTAGGTGGCGTACCAAATTATTTGCATAGTGTAGGGAAGTATCAGGACCCTCGTATGAAACAGGATTAACCCATTCAATAATCTACGTAAAATAACAATGAGTTAGACAATGATAATCGGTAGTTAATTATGTTCACTTACTACCGATTACCAACAACCGGTAGATAATAGTATCCCCGTGCTACCGATTATCAACAATCGGTAGATAATATGTATTCCTAAACTACCGATTATAGAAAAAAATCAAGTCAAGTTTTGTACACAAAAACAAGTAAAATCGGAGGTTTAATTTGTTACACCACTACCGATTACAATACAATCGGTAGATAATATGTATTCCTAAACTACCGATTATAGAAAGAAATCAAGTCAAGTTCTGTACACAAAAACAAGTATAATCGTAGGTTTAATTTGTTACACCACTACCGATTACAATACAATCGGTAGATAACTATTTGCCATATGATACCGATTATAAAGTTTACAAAATATTAAATTTGTAGGTTCGGAGAAATTCATTTTTGGGGCGACTAACATAATCGGGAGATAATAAGTATTCCTAAACTACCATTATGCAAACAGAAATTCAAAAAAAAAAAATCAATTTGGGGATTTTGTATAATCGGTAGTAAGTAATCTTCACGAAACTACCGATTATGCCTAAATTTTGGTCCAGGAAGTATAATCGGTAGTTTATGGTACTCCATTATCTACCGATTCTGGGACGTCCATGACATTAAATGCATACAAAAATGAATTTTCTTTGTTGCCGATCACATAAAAACACATACAAATTGGGTTTTTGAGTTTCTTAACACAATACATGATTGTTTGATGCATTATTATCTTCATTTTGATGTGTTTCATCGTCTAGGTTTTCTTCCACACCAAAATTTGGATCATCCAACAAATAACCCAAATCGTCATCTCTAAACGTCTTTGAACCTTCAATATTATGTTCTTCATGTTCAATCTCACCTTCTTCCTCATACTCATCCATGTTTGTTATTTATTTTAGGTAAAATCTGATTTCCCCAAACTTCTTCTTCTTCTTCTTCTTCTTCTTCCTCTCTAACACACTCTCAATTTCTATTCCAAAACTATAACTCAAATTCATCATTTAACACTAATTATAACCAAATTAATTAACTACTTAATCAACATTAACACTAATTAAGCAAGGGTAGATTAGCCATTATAGAAAATATATGGATAAGGGATGTATTGATATTACTTCATAATGACTTTATTTTGTTTTATTAGTAGCCCCAAATTGGTTTTGGGTAGCCCTCAAAATGGCCAGGATATATTATATTAGACTAATAATAATTAATCTAAAATAATGTTATACTTAATTAAATCAAATCAAATTTTTATATGTTTTGTTTTGGTGGGAAGAAAAAGTAGAAGAAAAAAGAGAAAACTTTTTGGAGATTTTTGAAAAACCCTAGATTTTGATTCACTCAACCAAAATGAGTGATTCTAGTGAAAATTTTGAGATGGGTGAATCCTTATATGATAACTTAAACTCTTGGCCTTTTTATTACTCAAAATTTCTGAAATTATATAAAAAAGAGTTTTTTTTATTGATTCAGGCTAGTTTACGGTTGGTTTTTCATCTCGATACCAACCGCAATCTAGATTTACGGTTAGAATTTGATGAATGTTTAACCGTAACTGGTCAAAAATGATGGAAATCCCAATTGTAATAATTTTACGGTGGTTTTATAGCATCGAATTCAACCGTAACTCATTATGTGCATGGGTATTTATTGCTATTTATTGCACCAGTCACGGTTGGTTTTGACCAACAATTTCCAAACGTAAAAAGAATTACGGTTGGTTTCGATTTTTAATCCCCAACCGCAAATAATCCTGAACATATAATTTATAACATGGAATTTAACTTCAAATTTTGGTTTTAAAATAGAATTTTTAAACTTATTCATTCATTCTAACTAAATTTTTCAATCAAACAAAAACTAAAGAAAACGCAAGTACTAGGAAAAAAAAATTTGATGGTTAAGGAAGATTTACGGTTGGTGTTGGATTTTAAAACCAACCGTAAAGCTGGTTATTCTTGTTTATGGTTGGTATTGGGCTGACAAACCAATCGTAAAAGACTAAAAGAAATTAATCCTTTATTGATTTTTAGGGTTGGAATTGATAATCGAAACCAACCGTAAAATGTCATCTTCATCTTCACTATGTAAATTTACGGTTGGAAATATGAAAAATCTAAACGTAAATTTAATTAAAACTCAGTTACGTTTTGTAAACCAATCGGAAGTTCTTCAAATTATGTTTCTACGGTTGGAATTTTAACAAATACCAACCGTAAAAAATTCTGAAAACCTAATTATTTTTTTTTGAAATCAATCAGGCAAACACATTTCAATCACAAAAATGAAAAAAATAACATGGGTTCTTCAATTTCTTGATTAAGTTGGTTTGATTGGTTTGATTGATTTTGATTGCCATCACTGTATACTTCTATACCTTTAGTAGGATTCGTCATCTTTACTATAAAGTTTAATCGACGATTATAAATTTTTTGAATCGACGATTGGTCGAAGACGATGAATTTGATGGAGAAGAAAATGGGAAGAAGAAGGTTATGGTTAGAGAAGATGAAGATTAAGAGTTGAATTAGATAATTAGGTTTTGTTTTTTTGTTTAGGTTTTAATAACAAATGATTGAAGGGTAATGTAGACATTTTCTATTGTTATAGGATGCCCCCTAACCAACCATTTGGTCACCCTTAAACCTAAAAAATCCCTTCTATTAAAAGTGTAAGCCCCTATATTAGGCTTCAAAAAAAAACAGTCAGCATTGCGGCTGGTCTTACTTATCACCATTACAAAATCAGGGGTTTTTAATTTCGAAATTCTTGTGCTATTAGAACTCTTTTTCTCGAAACTTATCATAACTCTTTCACTTGATTGTTATCCAAATTTGGATTAGTCTTTGTAATGTTCGATCAATTATCATAAAATAGTTATTCTTTTCGGATTTAGATTGTTAATCCGATTATAATTATATTTATCCTATTCAGTGGCGGAGCAAAAAAAAATTGGTAGGGGGACAAATTCATATGATAAAAAATGGTATCACTATACAAAAATACGGCCGAAGGCCGCCTGAAATTTTTAGACGTTTTTGTTACTAAATTTATGATATCTTTCGTATATCACCATAAAATTGATAATTATAAGTAAATTTTAATATTAATCACATCTATTACTAATATTTTTAATACATTTTATAAGACTTATACAAAATCTAGGCTTATATCAGTATTTTTTTAAAATCTAAGGAAGGACAAATCTATAAAGCACCTAAAAAACTATAGCTTTATTTGTAATTTAGGTATTCTAAGGAGGACAACTAGTCCCAATGTGGCTCCGCCACTGATCCTATTTATCTTTGTGAGCCTATAAATACATCACTAATCCACCATCTTTCCTTTTACGGTCTCACAAAGTCATATCATATACCCTAGTCTTCTTCTTTTTTATTCTTTAATTTTTAATACTCCCTCTGTTCCATTTCAGATGGGGGTTTTAGAGTTTTCACGCAGATTAAGAAAAGGGAAAGAGACTAAATTTTTCCATGTGTGTCCATGAAAAAAATCTTCAAACATCTAAAGTGAAACAGAGGGAATATTATTATTTTTAGAGAGATATAATGGAGATTGATTTGACATCCAAATCGTAAAAGCCTGTGCATGGAGGTGATTGTGGATCATATTTTTCATGGTCACCATCTGATCTTCTTATGCTTTAAAGAAGGTAACATTGGTGCTTCCAAAATTACAAGAATGGTTTAGCTATAAATAGCTTCTTTGATTCTGCCAAGGTTGCTTACGTTCTTCAAGGAAGTGGTAATACTAGTATTATCCTTTATGAAGCTGAAAAGGAGAAGGTGATCGCAGTCAAAGAAGGTGATGAAATTGCCCTACCTTTTGGTGGTGTTACACGGTGGTCAACAAAGAGGATATTGAATTTTTTGTTCTCTTCATGGGTGATACCTCAAAAGGTCACAAAGCTAATTCACTCTAACTGGTTGGCAGCAAGCTAGACACGTCCCTCTCCAAAGCACGGGTAATCTTTGGAATTATTTATTAAGAAGTGGTTGAACTTCTTCCATATCTTGGCGTATAGCTTAGAATAAACGGATGGAACGATAAAGCCTCAAACACACACATATCTCGGGAGAATTCTATCTAATCGGAATTCAAAGCTAACACCCGCGTTAATATTTTGCATATCAACATCATCTGGAGTGTTGTCCTCAACAAATACGTCAGAAGGAGTTCGCTCATGATTTTGAATTGGAAATGGGATAACAACATCATGACTCCTGGTAATCTCCGTCCTGCTACCAACTACTTCATTTTTTTTGTTTCGGGCCATTCACCCCTTAAAAGCAGAGACATTACGGGTATGATAGGTCGGAATGTCTCAAACATAAGAAATTAAAGCATGGGTCATAAAATTCACAATATATGTCCACTAATAGAATAAGCATTCATTACAAAGTGTTTTCGGTGGTAATATATGGTTTAGAGATATTACAACAAATTTTACAAAATCTCGTCAGAGACGTTTCTGCACTGCTCTCTACGAACTCGAATATAATGATAATTGGTGAAGAATCTAAGCATGATTTATATACCAAAAGTTTCGTATGGATGTCTAGTACAACATACTAAAAGGGCGCGTCAATCGGGTGAACGAGTTAAGATTTACGGCCGAAATCGTAGACTATGTCGTAACAGAAAACTGTCATAATTCCACCTGGATTTTTCCTTAATTTTTACTATCTGATTATTTTGACCCCCAAAATGGGATCAAAATCAAGATTATTTCCTACTTGGGGATAAAACTTTCTTTTCTGATCAGGATACTGTGGTCAATCATCGAAAACCGACATCGTATGAAGATTCTACAGCGTTTTTGCTAAGGACTATACTTCTGAGATTTCTGACGACGAAAATTGATAAAATTCTTACCAAGTTTCATCATTAGATAATTTCAGAAGTTTAGTCCTTAGCAAAAGTGTTGTAGAACCTTTATACGACGTTGTTTTTCGATGATTGACCCTATTATCTTGATTAAAAAGGAATTTTTATCCTCTTAAGAAAAAAATCTTGATTTTGAGTCCATTTGGGGGGTCAAAATGACCGGACACTAAAAATTCAGGAAAATCCTGGAGAATTCTAACAGTTTTCAGTTATGACATAGTCTACGGTTTCGGTCGTAAATTTTAACTCGTTTACCCGATTAACGCGCCATTTTAGTATGTTGTACTAGAAATCCACACGAAATTATTGGTATATATCTCATGTTTAGACTCTTCACCAATTATCCGCAGCTTCCGAGTTTGTAGAGGGCAGTGCAGAAACGTCCCTGGCCATATTTTTGTAAAATTTGCTGTAATAGCTCCGGACCATACATCACCACCAAAAACACTTTGTAATGAATGTTTATGCAATTAGTGGACATATTTTGTGAATTTTATGATCCATGCTTGAATTTCTTATGTTTGAGACATTCTGACCTATTATACCTGTAATATCTCTGTTTTTAAGGGAGAATGACCCAAAAAAAAAAAAATGAAGTAGTTGGTAGGAGGACGGATAATACCAGAAGTCATGATGCAGATTTTATCCCATTTCCAATTCAAAATCATGGGAAAGCTCCTTCTGACGCATTTGTTGAGGACGATACTCCAGTTGATGTTGATATGCAGAATAACGATATAATAGAGACTGCACCAGTTGTACATCTTAACGCGGGTGTTAGATTTGAATTCCGATTTGATAGGATTCTCCCGGAATATGTGTGTTAGAGGCTTCATCGTTCCATCCACTTATTCTGAGCTATACGCGAAGATATGGAAGATCGGACACTTCTTTATAGATAATCTGAAGGATCACCATGCTTAGAGGAAGTGGTCGTGCTTAGATTGTTGGTGTTGATGGCGAGCGTAAACTTGAACTAAGAGTCAAGTTTGTTCATCGTTCCAAGGTTTTTCGTAGTCTCAAAGATTGATGACGAGGAGGGCATGAACTGGTTTTCCATCATTATTACTCCGAACCCAATCTTCTGCCACTTAGCAGGAAGGAACATCAGTCTGGAAGGTATTGAACCCACAAGTTTTCGGGGCGTCTTTCAATGTTTCACCTGAGGCCGAGAAGTGGGGCGTCTTTCAATGTTTCACCTGAAATCTTCTTCCCTGCACCCTAAGAAGGCAGACTCTTCATTATTAAATATGAAGAAACATTACAGTTTGTCTCTAATGATCCCTTCTTCAGTTTTTTAGTGTTCATATTTGAGTTCAAGTAGAGGTTTCTTTTTCACTTTTGAAAGTTTACTGGTTTGGGTATTAATGAACCTTAAATTTTTTGGGGCTGATATGAACTATTTTGGGGCTACTTATTTATGCTCACCCAAGCCTAGTTGTTATGGGATGTCCTAATGGTGTTAAGAAACCATTTATACCTTCTCACTAATACAAAACCTAACTAACCTCTTTCTCTTCTCATTTCCTTATTTACCTCTTCTTATTCTTCTCCTTTTCCTCCCCATTTTTTTGTATTGTCCATCTCGGTCAGATCAAAAATAGGAAGAAAAAAAAACTAAAGCTACACTATCAGGAAATCCAGCTATTGAATCTAAATCGAAGGGAAAGGAAAAGATGGTGAGCGAAGAACGCGACCTCTTGGCATTTTTTTTTGTTTTGGTACTTTGATATGATGTCTGCAATTAGCTTTGATGTTTCATTGGATGTGCCACGTACAAAGGAGATTCTTGGCTTCCGGAAAAACTACTGATATGGCATTCATTAAGGCTTGATCATTATCCGTTACAATAACCCTTGGAGTTTGGTCGTGATAAATCGACCTTAATGTTTGCAACATCCAAATGAAACTCACATCGTTCTCGGCATCCATTAAACCCCACGCCACCGTAAATATTTTTTTGTCCGAAGTGTGGCAAGCAATGTTCAACAACAGCATGTTGTACTCGTTTTTCTTATAAGTAGCATCTATCAACAAGATTTGATGGAAGCATTGAGCCAATTGGACCATCAACGGATGCCAAGAATATGCGGACCACCTTGCCATCCCTTTCTTCGGTTCTCAACGTGTAGTTGTGTTGTTCGGCTAACCATTCACATTGTTGTATAACTTGTCTGCCTTCCCATTGCTTCCTTTTAATTGTAACTATGGCCGAGTGGATTGTAGACAAAGAAGACAAGTTTTCGGGGTAGTCCGCCTTTATCTTACTTAGGATCGCACTCGCTTTACTTAACATCATAGAGCCAACCGTATGCATTTGATGTGGTTTCAACTTAGCAACCATTACGTGCCCAATAAGAATTTTAGGATCCTCGTGGTTATGATGACCATTAGCAACTCTTAAGCATTTTTCACACTTAACCGTCCAATTTGAAGACAATCTTAAATGGCCATCCAATCTTATTTGTATTACCCCTATAGTTGTTCTCCGTCTTCTTTATTTACTTACGATCCCTTTTCCAATGACTCTTTCGAAATCCACTTCTCTCGCAAACCATCTCAAATCGATCCTTCTTTACTTGATTGTTCTGAACAACTACGCACATCTTCTCTTTAGCCTAGTCCATAAGTCATTCCTTTGCCTCCGCCTTAGTTTCAAATGTCTAAATGTGCACATAACGTTATAAAACTTATAAGCCAAAGCAAGTAACATAAATTATTAGAACATGAAAAAAGAGGATAGGTAGCATACCAAATCGTTAGCACAGTGTAGGGAAGTAACGGGCCCCTCATATTTCAGAGGATCAACCGCTGCAACGATCTACATAATAATAGCAATGAGTTAGCCAAGTATAATCGGTAGTTCGTGTTTATACTTATCCACCTATTATTGTACAATTGGTTGATAATAATAACACGAAATTACCGATTACACATAGAACTCTAGACATGTTTTCTGGATAAAAACCAAATACAATCGGAGGTTTAAGTTCTTACATTACTACCGACTATATGAAATCGGTAGAATAATATATCACTTACTAGCCAGTTTTCTAGGCTTGGAATTATAATCGGTAGATAAGTTTTGTTACTGTTTACCAATTATGGAGGTTGAAAAAATCAGAAAAATTCTATATTTTAAAAATTTGGACAATTTATTTTTGGGGCTGCTATGACAATCGGTAGTTACATGATTCGCCTAAACTAACGATTAAGATAGTAAAAAAATTCAACATTTTCAAAACATTATTTTTGGGGTTGCTATGACAGTCGGTAGATAGGGTATTCTTCTAAACTACCGATTGTGATACTAGAGATATTCAACTTTTTCAAAATCTTGGAGAATATTTTTGGGGCTACTGATATAATCGGTAGATAATATATCACACTAAAATACCGATTATAGGAGTTCATGCGTAGAAACATCAGTGTGGGCCGTATATTATAATCGGTAGATAAATAGGTTCCCTAAACTACATATTATGGAAGAACAATAAAATCGGAGATCGGAAAAAAATTCAATTTGGGGTTGATTCATTATAATCAGTAGTAAATGATCTTACGGAACTACCGATTATACAAAAGTTCAATCCAGAATGTATAACCGGTAGATAATTTACTACATCATCTACCGATTTTGGGACTAGACAACACTAAATGCATGTAAAAATGGTGATTTTTTTGCCAACAATCACATACAAAATGAGTTTTTGAGTTTTTAACACAATACATGTTGGTTTGATGCATTATTATCCTCATTATGATGTGATTCTTCATTTTCTTTCATTAAATCCTCATCTAGGGCTTCTCAACAAAAATTTGGATCTTCCAACAAATATCCCAAATCGTCATCTCTAATCGTTATGTCACCGGTATCATGAAGTGAAGATACTCTTTTTTCATACTCATCCATTTTAGTTGTTGAAATCACCAAAACCTAATTTTCTCAACTTTTTCTTCTTCTTCTTCTCAAACACACTCACTCTCTATTCTTTTTTTAAACAAAAAGAACTCAAATGATTTCCTGACACATATTAACTACGTAATCTATAATTCATATTAACTAACTAATTAATCCACATTAATATTAATTAAATAAGGATAGATTGGTTATTACATAAAATAGGTGGATAAGAAGTGGGAAAAAATTACTTCATAATAATACTATTTTATCTTATATATAGTCCAAAATATTATCAGCCCTAAAAATACAAGGAAAATGAAGCAGTTTATTTCGGTAAATAAATAAATAAATAAATATTTCTTTTTAATATTTTTTTCCATAGAATCCTTCTGATAATTCAAGCAACCAAAACTTCTTCATATTGAACCAAAACTTCATATTGAATTTAAATATCGAATACATTAAGAACAGATAAAATGATACTGATTTCAACAGAACTGACACAGAGACGTCGAAAGTAGTGCGTAATAATTGGCTTTGGACACCTAAAAGGAGGGGAAAGTACTCCCCCCACGCTTCCTAAATTAATTTGTTTACAACAACATGAATCTATGTATAGTGTACCCCTTTACTTGTCCCGAACTTCCCTTTTCGGAAGCAAATCGGGTCTCCTCCATCTAAGATTTAACCTAATACCTGCAACCAAGAAGAAACCAGAACAACGATATTCAGCAGGAAACCAAAAAAGATTAAAAGAAGTCATTATTTTCTAATTTGAAAGGGCTAGGCAAAAATAAAAAAAGACGGTTTTGGTTCGAGTAGATGTTTTAATTTTTTACACAATTTCCCATCAAAAAGTGTGAAACTATACAACACAGGGATTGTCATCGAATTTCTTCACCATCTAAATATCTAAGAGCTTAGGTTCTAATCGTACTAAATGTCTAAATTTGGAACTGACTAAACTGAAAACAACTACTTGTAAAATCAAATACAATAGAGAACATTACCTCGGGGATTTCTTGAGAAATACTTCAGTACCTCATCAATAAGTATAACCTATAGCAGAGAAAAACAAAATATTAAACAGCAATTTCAAGACATATTCGAACTTAGATATTGAAGTGGACGAAACAAACGCAAAGGAACATATAGAAAGATATAGAATGGCAAAGAAATTGCGTGAAGCAAGAAAGGGAAGGAAAAGCTACTAACAGGAAAAGAAAGATATAGAATGGCAGTCCAGTCACCCCATGATAATGGTTTCACCTGCATTGCAACGGTAACACCCTTTTTTTATAAGCTCTCTTCCAGATTATTACTTTTTTTGGGGAAACAAGTATGAATAAAGTGACAAAGAAAAGAGAGAAATCACTTACAGAGAAAAGAACGGAAAGAGGTGGCACATACAAGATAAGTATGTGAAGGATCATAGTCAGAATAATTGATCCCACAAGCCACAGATTACTCCAAGGAGGTATTACACTTGAGATACAAAATAGTAACATAAATGAGTCAGTTATGATGTAAAGCTTACATGATACAGAATTAGCTCTAACTAGTCAATGAAACAATGGCACCCTTTACTGAAGCCTATAAGGTACTTTCTATCTAAGAACAGATAGAATAAACAAACAGGTGATTGAGGGTTTTGACCTAAAAATAGGTGACTTGTGTAATTATAAGATGAAAATTGATTTCTCCTTTCCTAGCTGAGTTACTGTATAATAATCGGAAACCTGAATACACGTGGGAAAGATACGTAAACATTCATTCAAGAGGTAGTACTTCTTCTTTTTTAGCGATAATCTAATGGTAGTACTTCAAAAAAAAACTAAGTAAATAGGATTTGTGAATGTTTTCAAGGAATTGGAGACAGAAAGAAACGCCGAGCTAGTAAAAGATGTAAAATTGCATAGATTAGGTGCTTACAGTAGAGATTGATTTTCGCTAAGGTTGTTCAAAGCATTGAACATCTCAACAACGACTAGTACAGTCATTGATACAGTCGATGGGTGCCGATCCGTAAATATATTGCATGAATATGTCGTTTCCCTTACTGAACAAGTATCAAAATTAACCTGAGATTGTAGAAAGAAGTATCAGCGTCTCCAGTTGAATCAATAAGGACGATATGGGAGTCTGGCGCCACTCTCCAAAAGAGCAGTCAAATAAAATACTGATTACAGACAATAACTCACCAATTCATAGTAAGGGAGTTTGGGGCCACTATCTGAATAAACAAACCACCAAATGAATCCAGCTACTGTTGCAAGGCCAACATAAGCTGAACAACGAGATAGATATTTAGTTTAATATGGATCATAAGAAAAAGGCTTCAGTAGTTACGGATCGAAATTCAAGTAAAAAATACAGTGAAGTACACATGTTATTGATTAAATATAGTGAGTGCATTTTTATCAATAAAATGCATGACGGATGTCATGTGGCATGTCGACCAGTCGAGCAGAGAGCTCAATTTAAAAGTTTTAACTTCAGCAAACAGCCAAACACAGATTATTTTTACAAGGAAACCACAAAACTGTCTATGGCACAGTTAAGAGTTAAATATCATACCATGTAGAGTATAAATGGATTTTTGTTTTCCTGAAAAAATGAGAGATCCATTAATTGGGGCTGTTTGGCTTGGCCCCTATTAGAATGTGCAATTTAGAGTTACCCCCATTTTTTTTGTTAAGGGTTACCCCTTTTTCGACACATAGAAAGAAAAATGCTGACTAATCACGATCGATGTTAACTATTATCCAATTTACCCTCCCAATTTATTCGGTTATCCCAAAACTCTCCGAACACCTTAAGTGCTCCTATTTCTACACCCCATACTTTGCAATTCAAAACACTTCATGTGCCTTTATTTTATATGATTATCAAAGGTAATTAGCATATTCAGATCTTCCAGCTACTCTAAACGTCTTGAAATAAGCTTCACAGGGTTATAGTGGATAACAAGGTAACTTATAACCAAGTCAGGGAAATTCAAATAAGAGGAGCATCTTAATAAGAAGATAAAAATCATAAAGACCAAAATATCGAAGAAAATTTTGTCCATGGCAAGCTTACCTCCAATTACCAAATAACGAAAAAATAACCACCCACTCACAACAGCTTCATTAACCTGCAGGTGAAATTGATTAATATTAAAGCTCACAGTTGTAATTAGATTTCATACATGCTTTAAATGACAAAGTAACAAAAACAGTGTCTAAATATGTTGAGCTCCATAAGGATGCTCTTGTTCTTTTCCTTCTATACAGAGTACAAAAGGCAGGCTAGTGGAAGAGATAAGAAGGCTATCACTATATTCCCCATCTCAGAAGTTGGAAACTTTAAAAAAATAGAAGAAGGAAAAGAAGAAAAAGCAAAATAAATAAATAATTTAGAGCATTTATAAAGATAAAAAAGGAGTAGAAAATAAAGAACTTGCTATAATCAGCAGAAAGAGCATAGCCGGCAACTAATCACGATTCACGACTTCCTGAAAAGTAAATACCTTGCGAGGTTTAGCCTTCATCACATCTGAGTCTTGCTTATTGAAACCAATGGCAGTAGCAGGTAATCCATCAGTAACCAGGTTGACCCAAAGTAGTTGTACCTGGAATTAAAAATTGGAAGATAAACATATGCAAGCCCACTTGGTTTTCATTTGCCAACTTTAAAAGAGAGCAGTACACAAGTGCAGCGAAAAGCTCAATTATAAGATAAAAAATTAGAGTAACAGTGTTTTCCAGGAACTTCAGGGCCATGGAATCACCTGGACGACTAGTATTTTAATCATAATTAAGAGAGGTTTTATAGGCCCATGTTAAACCCGTTTGAACTAGGAAGTTTGAAATTTGCCTACAGTTGTGTAGTGTCGAACTACCAGTAAGGGTCTGCTATATCCACAACAAAGAACAGAACTGAGGAGTATAGGATGCCCCCGCAGAACAATCGTTCCCAAAAATTGCCCAAACTTTGCCTTTTCAGTAAAATAAAGAAAATATCTTGACTGTCTGTCATAACAAAAAATTAAAATGGTATGAATAGTGTAAAAGAAATTAGGGAGACTACTTTTCAAATTGGTCAGTCTCAATTAAAAAATATATTTTGGCAAGGGCACAAAGATGCAAACAAAGTTTGAGGTGTGAACTACTGGATATGATATGCCGAAGGATGAGCCATGATATGGCTAGTGTTTGTCTATAAAATGTTTCAAGCGTTAAACTACAGGGCTGAGGGAGGTCTGTTTTCAGGCATGAAACTGATGTTGCTAAGTAGAAAACTGAATTCACTAAGCTATCAAGCTAAAGGACTCCATGATATGTAAAATGTCTGGTTATGGAAGTATTAACAGCAAAAAACATAAGAAACGTCTATACCCCATTCTAGAATTCCACGTGCATGTAAGTAAGTAACATGGACAACCTCTCTTTTAATAAGGACTGTCTGATTCAGAGTTATGTTTGTAGCAACCAAATTATCTCATTGTAGTTAACATGAAAATACAATAGTTTTGTAATATGAATCAAAAAGATGTGATTTATGCTCCGCGAGAACTGGCATTACAATCAGATATTCATTGCGGACACACATGTTATTTCTTTAAATGTCTAGCTAAGGGTTTAACAAATCACCAATAAATCTGCTAAAAGCAATAACATAAAACAATGTCAAAGTAAAGGGCATACCGGGACAAGGGTTTCTGGGATTCCAAGTACAGCAGCAACAAAAATACAGACTACTTCACCAATATTTGAAGAGATCATGTATCTAATGAACTGTTTTGTGTTGTTATATATGGCCCTTCCTTCTGCAACAGCCTGCACAGAACTACAACTGATTATGACTGTGATCCTGATAATTCAACCGAAAGGTTGCCCATTGGTAAGTTAAAAGGAAATCATCAAACAGCAACGTACCGCAACAACTGAAGCAAAATTGTCATCAGCCAACACCATATCTGAAGCACTCTGAAATTTGAAACAACAGGACATGCGTTATTTCCAGACGCAGTGTCAACAATTTAATGGAAACCAAGAAATATCTCCATCCAATTCCAGGATACTGCACCATTCATTAGTAAAACAGGTACAGAATACAAAAGCAACAATTACGCATATATCACATAGAAATAAGCCATGATCCAAAAGCTAACTCCAAAAAGATGAACAATTTTTTTGCTACGTCAAAGAATTTTATTACTAACAAAGATTAATTACGAAGGGAAAAGAAAGGCCAACTTCCGTTATCTTTATTCTTCCTTCAACTTTTGATTTTTTTCAAGGGCTAACTGAGGTATGAGGCTACTTAAAGATAAAAATATATACTTGTCTAGCTTTAAAGGAAAAGAAATAGCCAGAGGCTGAGCCACATTTCACAGATTTCTTGCATTCCTGACTGAATTTGGCTTGCTGGATTGCTGCAATGCAACCTCAGTCTGTATGTTAAGCAACGTAATGGAAATGCGTATGCTATTGTACACCTACGCTAATGTGGGTGAAGAAAATCTACCTTCAAACCTGACCAGTCAATATCCTAGTTTTCCTATTTTTTAATATATGACTAGCAGAAAGAACTGGGGACGAACTTACAACTACCTCTGACCCATTTTGGGTGCCCCTGTCGTAATACGCATTTTAACTTTTAAGAAATAAGGTCGTAATGGCTTGGCACAACTTTTAATGATCCCTTTTTCCACTTCAATTGCATTCAGAAAATCAAGAAATGAACGTTATGAAATGACACATTCCAAACAAGGTAGTCTTAAATATTTTGTAAAAAGAAGTACCTGGTTGACTAGTTAATAAACAGGGCCAAATTTATGGGACAGAAAAAAGGACACTTAAATGTGGAGGTAGTATTCATCTCAGTTAACAGATTTGTACATATTGTGCACCAAAGTTCGAATCATCTATATTGCTTGATCGGCATTCTTTAATTAAAATTATTGTATCAAGTTTATAACTTGACTTAAATATAACAATAAACAAATCAATCTTGAACCATCAATTTAGCTGATATACAATTCAATTAACAACCAATACAATGTGGAGGTTAGTAGTGACAATAGCAAACCCTCTGTTAGTTTAAAAAGAATAATGTAATGAAGAATTGGCACACATACACTTTTTCATTAATTAGACAATGCGGTACTCAAAGAAGTAAATGTAGCTTTTTACCACTCCATGCAAGAAAAATAAAACAGATAAGGGGATTAATGGGCAATACCTTTGCAACAGCTGTTCCTGATCCCATGGCAATCCCAATGTCTGCCTTCTTCAGTGCAGGCGCATCGTTGACACCATCACCAGTCATTGCAACCTTGAAGCATAAACATACAAATACAAATGTGAAGAAAAATAAAGACAGATACAGTTAAGCAAGACCATTGATCACATAAAGTAGCAAAAATGTAATGGCTTCAGTATTGCTACGCATTGTACATAGTCATGTATGCCAGACATAAGCAGGCCTAATGATGGAAATGGGTTCAGTGTTAAGGTGATGGAGGCTTGATGATGCCATCATGAACATGGATGGAATTACACAACGGCTTGGGTGGGATATACTCAACGCAAACGTTCGAGATTTCCTACTCTATAGTTAGCTCTGTAACCACCTTAGGTACATAAGTAAGCGGAGTTGCCCAAGTTGGTTGATGTGTTTGCATTCCACATAGTTAACAAAGGATCGAGCCTCATGAGCTACATTATTCTACATGGGCTATCAGGAATTTATAAATGAAAAAAAAAACTTGGTTACATAGAAGGATGTTTTTAGCCTATCCCTGGTGACCGAAGCAGCTTTGCATATAGCCAAAGGTAAAATAAGGAAGAAAAAATAACTTAAGGGTAAACAACCCTTCCCAACTTTTTGGGTGTCTCTACTCCAATTTCTGCCCCTCAACATAATCCCAAGTCTCTTGACCATGATCATGAATTCCATGTGATGATCTTAACATACAAAACTTGCATATGAGGCCTAGTTCTCTTTCTACAGAAAAAGTAAATGGAACCTTGTATAAACTGTTCCCATTGTAGTTTTTCTCGGGCAAAAGTAAAAAACTTACCACTTCATTTTGGTGCTGCAACGCTTCAACGAGCATCTTTTTATGAGATGGTTCAACCCTATAAATTTGAGGGGTATATCAGATCAAAAAACAAGAAGTGTAAACACAACAACGGGATAATATCCTTAACGAATAGGCACCATAACACAAGAAAATGTCCAAAATAAATGCCAACGAGAATACCTGGTAAATAACACCATGCGTTGTAA
This sequence comes from Papaver californicum, assembly GCA_023531435.1. Taxonomy (NCBI): domain Eukaryota; kingdom Viridiplantae; phylum Streptophyta; class Magnoliopsida; order Ranunculales; family Papaveraceae; genus Papaver; species Papaver californicum. The sequence continues at coordinate 3,484,989 of JAJJMC010022854.1, forward strand.
TGCCACCGTTTTCTGTAAGGCAGGTAGCTCTTCAAACTCGGAAGCAGTATATGAACGTGAAGCAAAATCGTCCAAGTGGTCAAAAGCCCCTATTTGGCGGCACAAAGATTCTGCAGTGGACTGTAATTATCATCACATCAGGAACCAGAATATGTGAGAAGGGGTCCAGGTAAAACAAAAAGGAGGTATGAGGATGCTGATCTTTCCATACCTTGTTGTCCCCAGTAACAACAATAACTCGTATACCAGCAGTTATACATGAAAGCATAGCATTTCTTACTTCATCCCTCGGTGGATCAAGCATTCCAACCTTAAAAGAAAAAATGGGCAAGATTTCAGTGTAGAACGCATGTCAAACACGGGACAAAGTAATGATGGCACATATCTACCCTAAAGAGCTTAAAGAAAAATTGGTTATAACATCATTCGAAACCCTAAACGTACACATTAAGCTAATAAATAATAGTGAAATATGCAAATGGTCCTTGTCTAACAGTGACTGATAATACAACTTAAAGATAGAATTTTGTTGACTAACTTGAGTTCTTTATGGACTTATGATTCTTCTTCTATCCAATAAATGTAAGATATGAAGTGTGGATATAAATAAAATAAAGGAGAGTGTACAGTGATATGTGTGCTGGGTTCTGACATCCTTAAGCAATAAGGAAAAAACACAAATCACAGATAAATGACGATACTAATTAATTAAACAACATAAAAATAAAAAACATTGCATAAAAGTCAAATGAAGAATTTTGTCTGGAATGAAAGGTCTTAAGTTTGACAGGATGATGACCCTTCATCATTTATCACCTACCAATCCAATGAATGTAAGCTCCTTCTCATCATCAAATGAGAGAGTCTGCTGGCCAATCGGCATTCTTTTCATAGCTAGAGCCAAACATCTGAGAGTCTCTTTCCCTGCAAAACTGACCAGATTATATATTTAAAATTAGCTAGCAGGAAAACAGGGCTCTGATTTATATAAGAGGACCGTACAAAGACAAAATAAGCCAGAAACATGTAGATGTGCGGAGTTGCACACTTGTCGAAGTGTAAATAGATATGTCCAAGGCAGCATAGAGAGAAGCTAGGATTTTGCAGGCTTGTAGATAGTGATCCTTCAAATAAAAACCAGCTTTTTCAGCATGATACTATGTTACAACAAGTCCTACAAATAGTGCCGTATCCTTGGGAATTGTACAAGATTACAAATTTAACAACATAGAAATCATCATCTAGTTTCAATTAGCATTGGTCAGCTGGCCAGGAGACTAATTCTCATACTTAAGGTCTGTTATATTTTTGGATCGAAAGAAGAAAAAAAAACATTTGTGCACAGGCGGTAGTTTATATTTTGGATCGAAAGTCCAACCTCTACTGAATGAAGGGAACAAATAAAAGCAACAACTCATGAGTTCTTTAGAAAGAAAATAAAGAAGGAAATTGAACAAAAGGATTACAGAAATGCATGAATACCCCGTGTGATATTTTCGGTTTTAATTCTCATAAAAGATAAACTATGTTTCCCAAAAGGCTGAAGATAATGTATTATCCCTACATTCCAATACAAGCATAAAAGTTAAAACTAATGTAACTTTTCAAAGTTTCAAACAATACGAGCATAAGGGTACCTAAGTATTAATCCTACATTTGAATACAAGCAAAAGGGTTGAAGCTAATATAACTTTGCAACAGTATGAGCATAAGGGTATCTAAGTATTATTTCAGTGTGAGTAGAACATGAGCAGCCTACACAATTCTATACAAGTCATCACCAAATGAAATGCATTACAATCAGACTCGTGCACATCATAGCATGAAAAACATAAAAATTCATTAGGACATGGAAGTCGATGAAAACCACAGGAAAGGAAGACAACCTTTTAAACCTAGCTTCCAACTCCGCTCGCATATCTGAAGTTAATGGAGCAATGGAACCATCGTCATCGCACAGAATACTTGTGCAACATGAAATTATACTTTCAGGAGCACCTTTTGAAAATAAAATACCCTGTTGCTTTAGACTGCATAGAGCACTCATCATTTTACGATCACGAGAAAAATCTAAAACAGAAACCTGCATAAGAACAAGTTACACTCATGATCAAAGAGCAAATATTGTTCCGAAAAACACAAAATCAGCTCCCTACTTCTTGTGATACACCTAGAAACAGACAACTTATAACGTGTATGTATACACATGACATCATGTAGCTTCATAACCTTTTATTCTTTCCTGACTCTAATTTAGCATTAAAAATGAATAAGACAAACAAATTAGTAATTACTACATTTATCCATCAAAGTAAGAAAAAAAAATAAAAAAAACACACATGGCCAAGATGGGGAAAAAATCCTTCCTAAAACATTTCCTCCTTTTTATATTATGTAACTCCCAGCTCAGTTAAAACATTGGGAGCATTCGCTACGCCGAGAGTCGCAACACTATAAAGAGTCTAGATAGCAGACACTTAAAAGACCTGACTTCTGAAAAGAGGAAACATTTACAAATGATAGTCATATATCAAAACCACTGTTTCATAGATCGGCGATTGCATCATACCACTTAACCAAAAGATAACTGAACAACTCTTTGTAAAGGAGGAAGCTAAAATTTTACAAATTCACTATAAAAAATCGAAATCTGAATATGTAGTTATCTTTTTCTGATCGATCTGTAATTAAATTTCATTTAACCATACTACTAGTGAAATAGAAAACAAGTTCTAGGAGAAGTGAAACCCTAACCTTTTTAAATTCATTCTCCCAGTAATGGTTGCAGTAAGATGCGCGTTCATGGTTACTTAGCATACTGAGGGCTGATGGCATAGAATCAAAACCAGGAATACCAACCTGATGAACAATAATTAAAAGAAATGCTGAGCTTAGTGAATATAATACTTCCATTTACCAAAGTTTAAGCAGAAGCCTACACTAGATCTGCAGAATCAGAACCTCAAGTATATCATATATATAAGGAATCAAACAAACCTTTTCAGCTAGCACACGAAGGGCCACTTCAGTTGACTCGCCAATTTTTTCATACTTTGCCTTGTCCGGGTTGTATTGTAAGGTTGACTCGTTGCAAAGGGCCGAACACATTGCGATGTGAAGAAGGCATGGAGATTGGGATGGAAACTCAAGCTGTATTCAACCAGCATACATAGCAAAATTAGATGAACCAGAAATATAGATATCAACAGATTCAAGGTTAACAAACACCAATACAAGCTTACAAGATCGAAAATCCTGGTCTCAAAAGGAAAAGCCAAGAAAATAAATGAAGATTAAGTGTCTTGAGCAGAGAAAATAAACTAATGAAAGTCCCTTTACATAGAGTACCTTAACACCCTAGAATATTTTATGTTATACATCATTAAAGATGGTGAATTCACTGAATTAATATAATTATACAGGCAGACGAAATAACACTACGAATTATGTGGACTGCCCTAGAGAAGTAACTTGAACAAGCATGCACCTCTGTTTATGTAAGACATAAGTACTGGAAGGAGTGAAAAAGAGATTTGAGGTGGTCTAACGTTCTGCAGTTATTTACCCATAAAGACAGATTCCCTATGCGAGTTCGACATATCACACACATGAGAAACTGATCAACTAAGACTAGAGGAAAAGAGTACCTGTGTCCCGGCATTGTCAGAAATTACACCTTCTGGCGCATAAGTTGACCCGCTAACACAATATTCGGCAGTAATGGGGCCATGACGGACTGAATGGGCAACACAAATCTATGTAGCAATATGTACACACATGGTTAGTCATACCACATTATATACTTTCTTTCAAAAGGAAGCATGCATATTAATACATGAGGTCCTAAGCATAAAATAAAATTGTTAAACAAAAGATAATATTAGTAAAACAGCCCCTGGCGGAAAATTGACTGTCGAGCAAAGAGAAAAAGAACAGTCTCTTTTATAAATAATTGGGGGCCTTAAAAGATGCAAGTAGCTAAATATGTCACAAAAGTGAACACATTAAGGGAAATAAACCTAATGCATTTGAGAAAGACTATCAACTGAACAATTCCCAATTACAAAAACATCAATTATAATTTACAGAATCTAGATTTTAAAATTTTCTTATCACCTTTGATACAGACATCATGTTCGTTGTTAGAGTCCCAGTCTTGTCACTGCAGATTACTGTTGTGCATCCTAAGGTTTCTACCGAAGGCAAAGACCTTACAATAGCATTCAACCGTGCCATTCTTTTGGTGCCAAGGGACAAACACCTAGAAATAGAATGGGGTAAAAGATTAAGTACACTACAGCTACAGAATGTCTAGCAAAGGAATTAAGCTGTCACACGGACTTGACAAACATACCAGACTAACCACAGAACAGAAAGATCTAATAGAGGAAGAAAGGGAGATAACAATAAATAATAATAACCCAATATAGTAAAACCAAATATCGTTATAATGATATATTATCAGCTAAAAATATTATTAGCAGAATAAACCATAACCGAAAATATGATCATCTTTGTAAGCGTAGAAAATAGAATGCAGAAACACTAGCTACCGGTGTATGAGGAAGTGCTCAGAAACATGGTATGAAAATTAGTTAAAACGCTCACGTTGTAACGACAGCTGGAAGACCTTCTGGAATTGCTGCAACAGCAAGAACAACGGCAATCTAGGAAGACATAAGAAACATAATCAAGGAACTTCAATGAAAAATAAATATATTAACAGAGGTCAAGGAAGACCAGTATAAACAATCCTCTTGGTTAATAAAAGCAACAACATTAATCAAAAGAAAGTTTACTAGATAAAACAATGAATTCATGGGGAGAATAAAGACTAGTAGGGGGGGGGGGGACCCTTAAGTGATATACAGTATCAACAATCAGAAAATCAAGACAACCTATTTCTCGGAGGATGCAGATATCAGCCTCTAAAGCTTACACAGTTAAAAAAGATTAGCAGAAGGATTGAGACCTTCAACAGAATATGGATAATAAATAATAGTAAGAGTTAAGTGCTCTGCTTCATCCACTAGCTTTATTTTCGAGTACTTGTTTATTTTTTGATGGAAAGTATATTAAATCAATTTTACATCTCCACGGGTTAAAATGAAAGTAGATAAACAGAACCCATGGAGTTTCCCTTGAGGAATACCTTAAAGTAATGAATTGCACCTCGCAGGAAACCACCATGTGCGGGATCACGAAAATGTCCAATGTTTACAATCCATACCAGGACACAAATTCCTGCAATAACCTGGATATGAAAAGTGAGCTCCAGTATACTGAAGATACATATAAATGGTTAGAAAAACACAAATAGAAATATATATATATATATATATTAAATAATGCAAAGGATGCAATAGACTCCATCAGAGCAAAGATCTGGCAAAGCATTCTAGGCAATTATTAGCAGTCTTGGATGTATCGCTAGGTAGCGCCAAATCTGCTCCACCTTTTTCCCGTTGCAGAAAAGAGAAAATAAAATGTTTGGCATGGTCATATAATATCTTTGAACTACTCGACCACTAAACATAACCTTAATCCTCTAACCTTACCATAAATATTCGCTAAGCTCTAGAAATTGAAAGAAGCTTCTTCCTAGTTGCAGTAAGTCGGTAACTGCTTTCAAACCTAGCTCTGGCTTTTGCAACCACAACAAATAGATTGGTTGGGTTCACGTGTTTCCACCTACCTACTAGCATGGTACCAGCTACTCCAAATTTCATCTAGAACTGCTAGTGGGAAAATTGTGCATCATCAGTGTAAAGGATAATGCAACATCGCCTTTTCTTCCTTCAATAAGTAAATCTGGATCTTATTTTCTTTGTTGGAAGAAGTGTATAAAGATGGATAGGCATGCAATAGTCTTAACTACTGGATCAGCATGAAGAAATTAAAAGAACACGAAGGCAGACAACTGGGAATCACCTTGGCCAAAAAAGTACCAAATTCATCGAGCTTCTTTTTTAATGGAGTTGCTGCCTGCAACAAAGAACATACAATCCTAACGTCACTATCAAGGAGAAGAAATGCAAGATGTAAATGTACAAGCTGAAAGTAAGGAACAAATATTAAACTTATGAGGCAGAGACTGAATTTGATAAATCCTTCTTATGATGCTGAAATACGACAATCCTAACGCGGGAAACAAACATGAAAAGAGTGATTGGATGTACAAATATTACTAAGTAGATCTTCAATATCTATCACTTATATTGAAAAAACAGACAACACTTGATGGAGGAGATGGGAACTCGAAACAAAGACGGACTTAAGGAATAGAAACAGGCATGCTCACATCTTCTGTCTTTAACATCGCATCGCGTATGCCACCCATCGCAGTGTTGGAGCCAACACCAACCACAACAGCTTTTGCTCTCCCAGAGACCACTATTGTACCCTGAAGTCAACGTAAGTTAGAATGTATGTGTTGGTGACTAATTACTATTGTCAATTAAAAGATTTATGTGCTACATTAAACAATAATCGCATTTCTCGGTACAATGCATTTTGCTCTTTAATACTTACTGAGAAGAGAATGCTTTTCTTATCTTGGTACACTGCTTTTGTTGCAACGGTTGATTCAAGATCTTTAGCCACAGAGCAGCTCTCACCTGTCATCATAAACAGTCACGGCAATGTCATCAGTAAGAGAATATGAATATCACCAGATGATGAACTTCATCATCGTTAACTGCCAGAGAATACATTTATGAAGTAGGAATAATACATCAGTAGTAAACAAAAAGATGGAGACAACTAACGAACAGCGATGCAGGGTCCAATAGCTTGCTATTGTACACCCAAGCAGCCATAAGATGCATCCATGAACAGATAATCCCAGCTTTCACAAACCAGAATGCACATGTACACCCATTCACCATTACAAGTGTGCAACATGTGGCCTTTGCAGCTCATAGTTGAATAGCAAGCTCTCAACCAGTTCAATTGGTCTCGGATAATTCATTATTTTAACAAATGGTCCTGAGCTTACTGTCAACTGCTGAGGTCAAGGGTGATTCTTCAAATTTTATTCTTCACTTCATTTGGGTTTATGGTAGGACTGGTAGTATCTTAATCATGAATCACACCAGGCAAGGTGACAGTCTTGAGGATCTCAAGAATTTGTTTTGAATTCCTTATATAAGCCATCACGGTAGGTTTTCTGTCCCAGTAGCTAAACCTTAGAAGTTAGACGTTGTTTCTTTCTTTCCTTATAAACCATAGCGTATATCCCAGTTTGATGAAATCCCAGATCAACCTAACCAAAACTTTCTTGTCAAAAATAAATATAAATATACAGGTACTTGTACTTGAACTCGAATTCTTACAGGCATTCCACAGCTGTGGCATCATTGTACTAAGTCAACATCAGTACTGATTTATGACATGTCTCGTAAACATTCTCTTTTTTCTTTTTTTTCTTTTTTTTCTTTTTTTTTTGATATTCCATGTCTTGAAAATTTAATATTTGTAGTAAGTAATTTACACTAGCATAAGTTGTGACCGGTTAGTGGTTAACAAGAATATTTGACTCTCACCATCGAAATTTAAACAACATTAGCATTGAGCAGTATATTCTATTACTCTATAATCAGAATATAAGTCAGGGATCAATGATCTATTAAGTAAAAGCCAGCTATACAAAAACAGAAATGTATCACATACCAGTAAGGATTGCCTGATCGACACGGAGTTGATTGCTTAGCATTTCAATCATTCTCATGTCTGCGGGAACTTTGCATCCAACTATTGCCCGCAGAGAAAAATAGCAAACTCAATAAAGTCGATATAATGTGGCAATAGAAAATGAATAAGCCCGAGTGCTGGTAAAGTTTAATTTTCCTCTCAGTTTAGTCACTGACATACCACTAATTTCAACTATATCGCCGGGAACAAGATCTGTTGCAGGTAGGATTGAGAAGCAACCTGCAGGAATTTGAAACCATGTGATTACTGCAACATAACATACCATTTGTAGACCTAATAGTAATTAATTTTACATAAAATGAGGGGTGTTGCGCCCATACATGAAGAAGGATGAAGCCTGATGTTCCATTATCAAGATCTCCTCATGAAGATTTTCATATAAAAAAACAGCCTATTCAAAAAACTCCAACCCCTTTAGCTATCAATAAACTTGTGTATTTTTAACTGACCTCTAATATGTTCAGCCTTCCACCTTCAATTCCTATACATATGAGAAGGTGGATGGTGGGAGTTCAAGTGGGATACATCATACGCAGTTGATCCATGTATAAATGTTTTGCATATAAAGGAAAATCTAATGAAAACAAATTCTTCATTGCCATGTTAAAGCCAGATTGAGATGTTGTGAATGTTTACCATTTCGTAGGACTGTTGCAACATCAGCTTGGTATGCTCGAAGCTCCTGCAATGGGGATAAACACACTAAGCTACACAAATCGCAGGCTAAAAGAAAGGGTTTATAGGACCTACAAGAAAGAAAAAAGGAGAAAAAAGAAAATAACAAAAGATCACACTTTCTGAAACAGCATGTTTCTGCTGCCTTTACTGAATAAGACAGCAATGCTTACTTACCACATTAAAGAACAAAAAATGAACACTATAACATTTGTAAATAAGAAATCTTAGCGGCTTATCAATGTCAGTAACTTTGCATCCAAGGTTTAAAGTTTTCCCCCACAAGGAAAAAAAAGCTCTTGGAGTTGAGTGAGGAGCAAAGAATCTATAATCAATCCCGCTTTTTACTTTTTTTTCCTTTAAAAAGGGCAAACTTAAATTCGTAATCACCACGTACAATCATCAAAAATTTAGAGATTATTATTAACCAGACTTACGTCCGCAGGTAAGATGCTGTAAAAGAACAGCATGACAAGGAAGTAGTTGTACGGATTATAGGTCTTATATGATGACTGAAGGATGTACCTCAAGAGCTTTTTCAGCATTTGTCTCCGTAATCACACCAACTGCTGCATTTGCAGCCAATATCAGCAAGATGACCTATCCATGTGCCAAAACCGAAGTAAGAGACTGGACCACAAAACATTATCCGGTCACTCTGTCAAAGTCTAAGAAGATTAAAAAGACTTTAATAAAATCAAGACTGAACCAACATAATATGCAGTTTCCGTAAGATATATAACTTCGCGATCAAGCCAACAGAATATATTGCAGCCAAGAATTTATAATAGCTGGCTGAAAATATTTGAAGATTATTAACAGTGTTTAAGTTCAGAAAATGAATAAACTAGGAATAAGGAATCACGAATTTTCATAATCCACTTTACGACCTGAACCATTAGGTTCACTAAATCATACGCTGCACGACCAACAAAGCCCTATATATCAGCGAAAGGATTAATACCCACAACATACTAGGGACACAAACTCTGTTACACTTCAAGATTCTCAAAAACCCATAGCCTACTACAAGCATTACCTACTTCAAGGGAGATAACTTGACTTCTATAAGCGAAGCTCATTGTTTAATTCTCAAATATTGGATGCCAAAACACTACACATTCATTATGCATTACTTGATTAATTATATTTGATGCACGCTAATTATCTCACTCTTTCAACACACTTTGGATTTTTCTACCACTAATGTTTTCATATTCAAAAATTCTGCAACTCTTAAGTTCGCTCCACGAATTAACAGACTTTAAAATGAAACTGCTGGACCTCTCCTCCAATACAAAGAAGATATCTTATCAAAACTATTCACTAAATGATCACTTTTTGCATCTACACTTTCGTTCCATGCCCTAACCTTACAAGCCCATCATGTTTCAGTAGCCCACTATCACTATATACTGGAAATTAGCCAACTCCACCCAGGAATTATGCATACCTACTAAAGAATCCTCCACACATACAGACCACCACCACCCACCCCATCCAGGTCAAGGTAACGTATACTCCACATATGAACAAAACATGGATGGAAACTGGAGCAAGAAAAGTTATCATTCTTGGATGAAGGAGGGATTCCTGTAAGATAACGCCAAAAACCGAACCCATTTGTAAGACAGTGCTGACCACATAAGCTTTCCAGTGAAGAGGCTACTCACAATCAGGCAGGGTAGTACTAGTGATTAAAAAAAAGGTTTTCAGACTAGCTCACACAGCTTCCTCAAATGCAAAGGTACACATGAGAAAAGGAAATAAGTGACGGCAGAGAATTTGAACAGGGAAAAGAGGGGAAGCAGACTTGCAGACAAGAGATAGATACGGGTTTCTAAATCTTACAGAAGGTTCCAGAAATGCTGTTAGGCCAGTCTCTCCATCAACCAAAGCCAGAATGAATGAAACAATAGCAGCAGCAATCAGTATTTTAACAAGCAAATCATCAAACTGCTTCAAGACCAACTTCCAAAATGGAGTACCTGAATAAAAACACAGGCAGAGACAAATGACACAAAGAGATATTTTCAAAAACCAAAAAGAAGACAAAGATTCTTTTTGAGGCAAGCGTAAGTGCACCACATGCACAATTAGCCAAATGAAGTGGCTTACTATAATTCAAGTTTTGTATTTTGTTAAGAACATCAAATGCCAATTTAGCTTATATAGAAGAAAAAATTGGTGCATGTCCCACAGATTGTGATGCATTCGACGCAAGCTACATATTCAGTGAATATGGTAGGGGAAAAGAAGAGAAATAGTGTGTGACTGGACTGGTGATAAAATATACATAAACAAGGAACATGGTAAGTGGAAAAGTAGGGAAATCGTGAATACTTACTTTCCTCTTGAGGCAGTACTGCTTGTAGGAAGCATGCAAAGAGAGAAAAGAAAAGGTATTAGGTCTGAAGTTCAAATATTATATTATAAATAGAAGATTAATGTGATTTAATTGCTGAATCTTGAATTAGAAACTAACTGCTGGTGGTTCATGAAAACAAAAGCACAATTTTGACAATATAAGACAGGTTTTTTGAAAACATAAAATTATGGTATTATATAATGCATCCCTGTGCTTGATTTACGCGTCCAATCAATTGCCTAACCACGCCCTTTTTAGAATCTCTAATATTACAATATTGGATCTAGTAATTTGTCTCATTCGCATTTTGGTTTTTCTTTTCTTCTTTATTCGTGATCCCACCTTTACATTTAGAGAATGTAACTTGATACAGATCATATTGTATCTCCATCAATCGGTGCAATCCTTCAATCATGAAACTTCCATTGTGCACAAGTATACTTCAACTGAATACCAAATCTGGTCTCTGGAGATATTAATGAAAGCTAAAAACAGGAACAACATCTCCATAAACCCTCTCAGCACCGTTTTTAATGTCTAATACAAAACCCTCTACAAGGACAATTCAGGTATAACCATACATTACCATGAGAACTACGCTAGCCTATATAAGTACTTGTAACTTGCTTGTAGAAGTCCGAATACTAGTTTACCAAACACCTACCCTGCACCCATGCTACATATACCCAGTATTAATACTGAGCCTCGTAGAACACCTTCATAGCAAACATATGATCACTGATCTCTTAGCAGCATAACACGACAATAAACACTATTGATGATGCAATTATCAGTACAATTTCCTAAGGTGTGACTGACAAGTGTCCAGATACAATGTGGCCTACTTGTTAATCTACTCTACAGCCGAGTTCCGACACGAGGTGAAGCTTGTTGTACAAGCTACATGTGGGTCACTGATTCTCCTCCCCCATCCTCCAGTTTAGTTACCCTACCCCTGATATTTACATTGCCATAAATGAAGATACCTTTAGCTATCCATGGCTACAGCACACTATTCCAATTTCAAACTAGTATCTGAATAGCTTGATGTTTCTGAATTGTTTGGTGTTTGTATAACTTGCGGAAAATTTATATCCGGGAGTCACCAGGAAATGCAATTAACCATTAGCATTGTACAAGCAATAAGCTAAATAGGTATTTCCATGGCTGTTACGTCTAGTCTATTATGCCAGCATCCCTATACTTGAAATAAGAAAACAATAAGTTCATGAGCGTACCGTTATTTCCATAAATTCTAGCATTCTCCTTCACCTACATTGACAACAAAACGTAGTCACTTCACCGATAACCTAAAAACTATCAAACACAAGGAAAACCTATAATAAGATCACAGAACTATACCTGAGGATCAGTGAGACCTTTACTCGGATCAACTCCAAAGAATTCCAATACCTATATTTCAATACAAAAAAAACTCAGTGATTCAGGATTAAGAGAATCGAGAATTAGATTGATTGAGCTTAAACTGAAACAAGATCTACTACCTCTGTAACGGATCTGGCAAACGCATCCTCCATCGGGAGGAAAATTTCTGTTGGATTCAAATAATTAGTAAATAGAGAGATACGTTTTATTGGAGTAAAAATTTGATAGTGAAAATGAAATGTTCTAATAATCTTAAAATAATTAGGGAAAGTTAGAAGGGATCTTCGATTTCCATTCTAAGAGAAAAAAGGAGTTTTCGTTGACTGATTAACGTCGTTTTAGGGTAATGAAAATGAAAAGGTAAAGAGGAAAATAGGAGTCGCTATGCGTGACAGGTCGCGAGTCAGGGGATCGCGGCATTTTTACTTGAGCTGCATAATAGCGTGAATGGGAAAAAGTACCGCACATATGTTGAGCCAGGGATGGTCCGGTGAGTAAGGATCAATGTAGTTAATCTCGGATCTCGGTCTCGTCTCGGCCGGGACCTTGACACCTTGATAACAATATCTCAGGGAGATTACCGGTGAAATATCGGGAGTCCCAAATCTATATCCAAATTTTATACATGTGAATGTCAAGAATTAACTATATTTTTGTTGATTTATTACCAAGAATCTTAACAACCATACTTTAAGAAGAGATCATATAAGTATATTACAATTCTAAGTTCAAAGTTCCAAAAATATAGATTAAACAACAAGCATATACCTTGAATATCGGGTGAATCTCGACCGTATCGGCCGATACAGCGACATTTGAAGATTCGTCGCGCTCTTGAAGTGATACCTTGAATATCGCCGTTATCACGGCCGTAACGGCCGACATTGACCACATATGTAAGGATATAGTTCCATTAAAGTGAAAATATAAAGTACAACCATTATTACATATTGTAGTTACAATTACCCCCAACAAGTATTTTCCAAGAAGTAACCAATTGTCCAAACATAATGGTCCCAAACCAGTTGGTATACTGGCAGCCCAAGTAAAAATAAAATTTTTTAATTTCATTAATCACGATGCCTGCAGTTCTTTATTTTTTGTGAGCTATAATCCTTATATTCCTTTCTCCTCGTATCAGCCGGCAAACAACAAAATAAGGGGCTAAATTTTTCTACCTCTTCCTTTTGCCTTTCTGTATTTTCATGCTAGTAACTCATAAAGTAGACAATTTGTTTAGACCCACTTTTGATTGAACTCAGCTAGGAAACAATTCCAAATTTGTCTTGAAGTTTTACGATGCAATAGAAGATGATAAGCGATTTCTTCTTCTTTACCACACAAACTACATCAGTTTTCCATAATATTACATCCTCTTATGTTGAGATTATATATCGTCGGAATGGCGTTATGGTGAGCATACCAAATGAAGAATCGTGTTTTTATTAGTACATGTTTTATCCATATGTGTTTGTGAGGCAATATATCTTGAGATATTTTTTCAGATGCAACTAACCTATTAGTAGATTTTACAGAAAATAAGTTAACTGAGTTGGAGACTACTGAATCTTCAATGTGAGATAATATTGATGGAGCACCTATCAATCTCATCAAGTCAGCATTGTCCACCAACTCCACATATATTGGATTTCTTGTATAAAATGTTTTGACAAAAGTTGACAATCTAATCCTTTATTTTTGCCTACTTGATGACTGCCAATCTGTAGATTTTAGGGAAAAGGTTCTTTATGGTATCAGATGATGCCTACTTGTCTAACCAAAAGTGTATAGATGTGAGCCATCACCAATGTTTGTTGTTGAAGTCTTTTCCATTATATGCTAGTGCTTTTGAATTCCTTCCCACAAGCCTCTTTCTTTAGGTTTTGGAAAGTCTTTCATTCATCTTCCACTTACCCATCCATTTTTTTTTTAATCGCCTTTCTCCAAAGAGTATGTTTCTCATTTTGGAATCTATGTGTCCATTCTGCTAACACTACTTGCTTGGTACTCTTTAGACTTCCTAATACCAATCCCTTGTACTCTTTAAATCTACACAATATTTTTCAAGCTACCTGATAGGGTCGTAATTCATACATATTTACCTTTTAATTTATATTTGTTAGTACTCACAATTGTATTAGTTTTACCATTATATTATTTTATAGGTGGTTCGTATAAATCTGAAGCTATAAACTAAACATGGCTAAAAGGGCTAATTGGTGGACTTTTTGGAGTCGAGAGAAAGGGGTATGGTTGAATTCCAATATCATATATAGATGAACAGTAAAGAAGGCAGACTTTTCTTTTGGTAGGATGATCGGACGGACGTGAGATGGAAAAGTCTGACAGGCAAAGTGATGTAGAGAGCGGATGGAATTGAAAGACGTCTGACAAGCATACCGAAAACAGAGTGTGGGGCTAATTGAAGTAATGAAAGGTGCAGACGTTGGCTAGGTTATTGATGTGGTAGGTGAAAGAAAAAATGAATGAGAGATAAACCGAGTGAAGGTCTGACACGGTGGGATAGGTTGGGTTGATTAGGGAGAGAGAAGATGAGAGAAGATGAGTAAAAAAGAGAAAGTGATAGAGAGAGAGAAAAGAGACTTATCTTTTAGAATTTTTCTTTTAGCTTTTGTTTTAGGTACGGTAGGAGGGAGTAGGTTAGATAGGAATGAAGGAAGAGCTAGAAAGAGGAGACAAGGGGGAGACAAGGACATGCGGAAGATAAGAGAGAAGGAAGAGAGACATGACCGTGTGGAGGGAGAGGTAGAAGAGAGAGGCTAAGCTAAAAGAAGTAGGTCGTACCAGGGAGAGAGAAAGAAGTGAGGGGGTTATGTTGGGTTTTCGGTGGAGAAAAGGAGCGACGTCCCTGGGGTTGATTGGAGTCAGAAAAGGTGGAGACGGGCATCTAGGAAGAAAGCGCACAGAGAATGAGGTAAAGAAATAGAAGGGTTTTATCTTTTACTTTCTACTTTGTTATATTCTTTTATGAGTTTTGAGAAACCCTATACCATGTCTTGCTAATTGATTTGTATCTAGGGTCTTATGTTTGAAACCATTTTGAGTAATAAGCCACTTTGAATTGAATTATTTGGTACAGACTATTATGATCTGAATAGATTAGTTCCATGATTTTGATTTATTGATTTAATGATAACATTAGTTGTTGCTTCACCGGTTCTGTACAATACAATAAACCTTTGTGCATAATTAATAGGATAGCAAATATATTTGTCTATTTATTTGATATTTCATGCTTGGGTTAAATCCTTAGATGGGGTATGATTAAAATAGTCAGGTATTATTTGTGAACCTATAATTAGTTTCGTGTAATTTTCTCGCTAACACAATTAGATTGTGTATGCTGAGACTTAGAGCTTTTGATGCGCCATGCTTAGGATGTCCTAGTGACATTTGCGACTCTAATACCTATAATAGGTGATGTCGATAGAACGGACAATAGATAGATATTCAGGAATTATGTTTCATTTCAGTAATTGAATAGAAATAGTGGTGGATACAAAAAACCATGGTTACTGTTTCTCTCATTTGATTTATTTTATTAGTTTAGTTTATTTTTATTGTTTTAACTTTATTTTGAAAAATCCAAAAATATTATTTCTGATTAGTTTATTAAGAATATTGATTGCATTATTTCCCCGCTCCTTATGTACTTGTCGCTGTCTACTAGTTAGACGTCGTGCAATTGCGGTTATTTATATATGATATTATAAAATCCTATCACTACCTAATTTGTAATACCCGGTATTTTTATTTTCCGTTTTTGGTTGGGTTTTACCCGACTTGGCTAACCATGTTATTTCCTTTGCCTTAGCCTAGGTGGATTGCTTAGACTAGAAAAGTTACAAGTTAGGGTGGAAGTATAGTCACCTAAATATATTCTAATAAGTAAATACAATTAAGAGAAAATAAAAAAATAATTAAAAATATTAAAGAAACTAATTAATACTAATATACTATAGGATTTAATATTAGTATAAAGTTTATTAGAAAATAGGGAAATGTATTAGAAAAGTTAGACCAAAAGCTATGGAGAGGGAGAAGGAAATGGATTTGAGATAAGGTTTTTGAGGAAGATTAATAAAGAAAATCAGTAGAGGATTAATGGAATTGAGTACCTCTTGATAAACTCACCTATACGAATGTGAAAGTGTGGCCGTTTTCTATGAGAATATGGGCAGTTCTTTAGATCATTCATTAAACTGGGATACAAGCGCAGGGCCGTAATGTGTTGGATTTATTTGCACTAGTATAGTCGTGTGTGTTAAGCGATCTTTTTATCTCCTAGAGTTCAATACTTATGTTCACTCTATGGTCAGATTTCAAGAGAGCCTATTGACACTACGTAAAGGTTCAAGTCGCGAGACACCTTTGCTTATGCAAAACTCTATACTTACTTGTTCAATGTTTTAAAAATATAAGTGGGGGATTATCGGGAATATATGTTTTAAAACAAAAATATTAATCTTCCATCAACATGTTTTTATTACTTATTACGTTATTTTTTAAATCATTTATTTTAATGTCTTGACTGTTTTATGTTTAATGGGTTTTAATTGTGTGAGTTATGGTATAATTAATTTTTATTAAACTCTATTGAAACTCTTGACTAAAAAAATCAGATTTTTGTTGAGAAAAATATGAAGAGTTTAGTTTTATGTTTTTGAGTTTGAAGAAGAAAAAAAAATTTAGAAAGAAAACAAGTGTGTGACCATCATTTGTTTCTACAAGGCTGACTCCGAGCAAGAACGTAAGTGCAGTAGTATCACATACTCTCACCGTGCAAGAGTGATTGTGAATGAGATTGAACTCGGCTGTTTTATCATGGGGACGACACGATATCGAAGAACTGCTTCCACAATCTTGGGAAGAGCTACAAAATGTCTTAAAGAGAGGAACCTAGTCCGCGACTCAACCATAATATTATTTTGTTTTGTTTTTATGATTGTTTTTGCAAGCATAGTTCAGCAATTGTTCCAACAATTTTAAGACGTTATCTTCTGTTATTAACAATTTCCAAACGAGAAACTATTGATGAAACACGATAAGTATCATTATTTATTTTGTTGAATCCTTATGGTATAATAATTCATTATCAATTTAAAATGATGCTTGGGATTTCAGATTAATTGATAACTAAAATTGAATTTTGATGTTCGTCTTAATAGACCATAAACGTAAAATGTTATAGATTTTTCCCTGTATCCTTTTAATAAAAATGAATTGGGTCTAGAAATTTTAACCAGATATATTATACATAATGAGAATCATCCACGTCAAATTTCAAAAGATTTAGAGTCCGGGAACTATTTTTAAAGTATTTTAGAAAACTGTCTAGCATTGCTGAAAAATTCTGACGGGCAGAAATTTGGTCCTGATTGAAATCGTTTTTTTCTGAATTTTACATACATATTTTGATTTTGTGTATAACATAAAAGTTGTATATCAGGATATTATCTTCAAAACCCTTTGAAATTCTTTATTTGCAACTGTGAGAGTTATTGTAATTTTAAAATCATTGTGCATATTTGTCCAAAATATGAGATGTGAAATTGAGATTAGAGATTATAGATTAGAAATTAGAGATGTAAGTAATTATATTAAGAAATCATATGTTTTGATTCTAATACTTATCTCATATTCTTATTTTAGTAACGAACAAATAAGATCATTGTTAGCAATTAAACTAGTGCACCACATATGTTTGATAATATGCTTAGTAGAAAGTTATAAATATATGACGTTATAACTATTGAATTTGTATATATAAGAGCAACTTGGAGTAATAATTTTTATTGATTTTGAAGCATTTGTATGAGTATATATATATATATATATATCTTATTTAATTGGGAATATGTATACTCACATGTAAATGATTGTGACAGGTGATAATTTCACTTACTTGCGTAAGTTTGTATTTTCAATGAAAATAAAAATTACGAGCAAATGCCGAAAATCAATTGATGTGTGGAGAAAAAGTTTTGCTAATTTATTTGTTGCTGTAAAAGGAGTGAACAATGGTCTATGACTAATTGAGCTTTCAAAGCAAATGAGGTATGTTTGATGAACTATTTGTAGTTGTTGTGGTGATCAATTACGTGCTTTCTAGATTGAAAAAAAAATATTTTGAATGTTGAGTCTTGAAATGATGTTATGGAAACAAGATATTACGAATAAATACTTATTTTTTATGACAATGAAAATGTGACTCATATAAGTTTTAAACTTATAAGATAGAATTTGAATCCAAACCAAAACCGAAAGAATAAGAAATCTAGTAAAAAAATATCAATACAAACTCTCATCAAAAAATGAACATAATTTTAATTATGAAATTATTTGTTATGCTTACATTAAACCAAGTCTTGTGGCTCGGCATTGCAAGGATATCAAATGTTATTAATAATGCATTTCAAGCTAAGTTAATGTGAATTGTGGATACGGTGAGAGGTGGGTATCTATGGGTGTTTTACACCATGTTTGTTTTGATAGCTAGGTTATTGTTCAAATGTTTAACCGAATTGTTTAAAAGAAAGTGATGTTGAGATATACTTACATCTCTAAGATTCTCGGTATTGGTATTGTTTTAAAGTTTACTTCGGGTAGAACAACCTTGTTAAAGATGTTCATACTTCCGAAATGAGAAAGAATTTGGTTTCCTCCTATCTTGTTTTTAACAGGATTGAGATTAGAAATTTGATCATTTCACTACTACAACAGATGTTTTATCGATGAAATGATTGTATATATTATTGAATTTTATTATAACTTGACTTGAATTTGAATATATGCAATATGTGAGTTTATCTTGTTTTTATGAAGTTTATGAGTTAGTGATGAATATGACCATGTTGTGTTTTCCTCTAAACTTACTAATATTTTTTTTTAAGTAACATGTATGTAATCTTACCCAACTCACTATAACATCTTGCTAGTTTGCAAAAGTATGAACTGAATTAAAATGTTTGAAAAAATTTTATATATACATTTTTTTTGGTATTTAGCATAGTTTATCTTCGTGACTGAAACTGATTATTTAAGTAGTGAATTGAGCAATGGTATCTTCACGAAAAGTGTTATTCTATTCGTCATCTATATTATGTCAAAAGGATTTTAAATTGGATCATTAGTCCATTAGTTATGAGCAAGAATGCATAGCAAGTCAGATCTGAATTTTGTTGAATCAAAATTTTTCCAAAACTTTGCATAGATATTAGACACATTATTTTTGGTTAGAAAAATTATATCTAATTTTTGTATGAATGGGAGATTTTTTAGTTTCTGAATTGGTATTAAACACCAAACTCCGACTTCTAACGAAGTCTATAAAAAAATTTGAGTGAACGTGAGCAGAAATACAATTTGCATAGTAACTTCTCAATTTTAAATCTTTTGTTGTTGATTTGAAATTTCCATTTGAGTCAAGAAATAGTAGGAGTTCCTTACCCTCTGTTGTGCTAAGTTTGAACACTAAACTTAGATTAAAAGAACAAAATTAAAATGGAGATCATAAGATCAGTAAGAATGAACTTAGACATACGTAAGTAGTAAGACTAAAAAGAACTTTAGTCCTGATTATTACTTTGTTTGAGATATTTAGTTCTTTGTATTTTAATCTTTGGAAAAGTTTTTAAGAGTCAACTATTTTAGGATGACAAACAAAGAAGAAAAATGTTTTGATACTTGCTTTCATGCTACTAGGTTTATATTCTTGTTTTTTGATATTGTTTCTACTGACCATGACTTGTCATGGTCGTAAGTAGAAATAAATATACTTGATTGTGTAAGTTAAAGATAAGAAGAATCTTGTAGACTAAACATGGAACACTATGTAGTTTCTAGAAGAAAAGAATGCATATAAGTTATATAAGTCATCATATATATTCTGAAACAACTTTGAAGCAACTGAATGAAAAACTTGTTTACTTGATTAGTTCGAATAATTTCAGAATTGATGAAAGTGAAATGCATGACACTCTTGTTTTATATGTGCAAGTGATTTGTTGAATTTATATTCTAACTCATATGATGTTAATGAAAATGAGAACGTGTTTAGTTTACTATTTGACATGAAAGACTTAGGTACAAATAGTGTATATGTTTAAATTGAATTTGTTCTTCTTTTGGATCTATTTCATTATAATGAAAATAGATTTTTAAAAGAAATAAAAATATATATAGTCTGACTATAAACTAGTTTTCACTCATTTGATTTAGTGCTAATGCTTTTGAGATTATGTGTGCTTGCACTAGACATGACTATGGTAGCTTAGTATGTTTATTTGCTACGTGAATGACTATATATATATTTTGTATTGGGGGTTTAATATATCGCTTCCATAGTGGGGGTTTTATATGCAGATTTACCAATCCTAGTATGGAATATTGGTAAAATATTGAGAAGGTTATGAGGTGTCTGAAATGCATCTTACACCTAGAAATACACTATCTAAAATGTTTACCGCAATCTTTTAAGGATACTGCGAAGCTGATTGGATATCTTTTCAGATGAATCCTCTAAGGGATGAAGTGATTCAATCCTCTACTAGATAGAGGAATAACAGACATATTAATCCAATGTGATAGTACCGCGGCTATTACAAGAGTTGAGAACTATAACTACAACTACAAGAGTTAATGTTATGAGAATGGATCATATATCGTCTATAAAGAGTTTTCGTTGATCCTTTGACGAAAGGATTAATAAGAAGGTGTGAATATATATCTTATGGGAGGAAGTTGATGTCCATTGAGATTGAGTCATGTGTGATGGATACCCAACCTAGAAATAGGTTAAAAGGGACTATACGAAGTCATCGATGAAACGCATCATTGATATTAAAGTCATTTGTGATGGATACCCAACCTAGAAATAGGTTCAAAGGGACTATACAAAGTCACCAATGATATAGAGATGCGAGAATCATGTTTTTGAAGAATTCATCCCACGACATGATATCCTGAAGCGAGTGATAGTTGAGTTTAATTTTTAACTTTTAAACTCCTAATGATGTTTTATATCTCTATTTAGAGTATGGTACTTAGCTACATGAGTACTCTTGATAAACTCACCTATATGAATGTGAAAGTGTGGCCGCTTTCTATGAGAATATGGGCAGTTCTTTAGATCATTCATTAAACTGGGATACAAGCGCAGGGCCGTAATGTGTTGGATTTATACTTTGCACTAGTATAGTCGTGTGTATTAAGCGATCTTTTTATCTCCTAGAGTTTAATACTTATGTTCACTCTATGGTCAGATTTTAAGAGAGCCTATTGACACTACGTAAAGGTTCAAGTCGCGAGACACCTTTGCTTATGCAAAACTCTATACTTTCTTGTTCAATGTTTTAAAAATATAAGTGGGGGATTATTAGGAATATATTTTTTAAAACAAAAATATATATCTCCCATCAACATGTTTTTATCACTTATTACGTTTTTCATAAAAAAGAAATTTATTGTATTTTAATATTTTGTCCGTTTTATGTTTAATGGGTTTTAATTATGTGAGTTATGGCATAATTAATTTTCATTAAACTCTATTGAAACTCTTGACTAAAAAAATCAGTTTTTCGTTGAGAAAAATATGAAGAGTTTAGTTTTATGTTTTTGAGTTTGAAGAAGAAAATAAAATTTAGAAAGAAAACAATTGTGTGATCATCATTTGTTTTTACAAGGATGACTCTGAGCAAGAATAAAAATGTAGTAGTATCACATACTCTCACCTTACAAGAGTAATTATGAATGAGATTAAACTCGACTATTTTATCCTGGGGACGACGCGACATCGAAAAATTGCTTGCACAATCATGGGCAGAGCTGCAAAACGTCTTAAAGAGAGCGACCTAGTTCGTGACTCATCCATAACATTATCTTGTTTTGCTTTTTATGATTGTTTTGCAGGCATAATTCATCAATTGTTCCAACAGGTAGAATGCAAAACCCTTTTTGTTTTGACGTTTTCTTTGGGAGTTTACTTCGTATGATTTTGTATTGTTAGGGTTCTATAATTTATTCGAATAAACATGTATATTGGATTGATGATCGGGATTCACCTTTTAGTAGGTAACATGATTAGTTATCACTGGTTAAACTTTGAATATAATCCACCATAAACTCACCGTTGAATGTTTATTTTAGTTTGGATGATAGTTTCTGAAATTCTTGACAGTTTCGCTTTGCTATGGTTTTGATGTGTTTAGGAATATTAATGATGTTATAATGTAATCTTAACAAAATTTGTAGTTATATATGTTATCTTTCATTGTGATATAGATTTGCTTAATATCAGGTTATTATGAATTTACCATGAATTGTTTGGTAATAATATATAATTAACTCAGTTTTTAGGATGTCATTGTAAATTTAATATCTTTTGTTTGAACCGTTGGTTTGCTGTAAATTTCATATATCTTATTATTGATTTATTCATATAGGTTTATTTAAAATTTGAAGACAATCAGATAAAGTTATCAGTATGAAAAATATAATATAATATGTCCAGAATTAGTTTGTTTGATAAAAAGTTTAAAGGAAATTAATGTTGTTTGTTCATATGTCTTTAAGCTATGGTTGCTTGTATTGTTTGTAAAAATGATTTACAAATTTGAAATGAGTTCATGTTTTACCGTTAGATGGAACAAGGTTTCATGCTAACGGCGAGTAATGATCCCCGAGAGTAAAACGGGTAATGATCCCCGGGAATTAAATGGGTAAATGAACCCCATGTAGGAACTTATGTTCCTGACCATCGATGGCGGTTGTCTATGCCGGATAAAAGATAGGTGGAGTACGAACCAAGGGCATTCGTACAACGAACTCATGTGTTGAAATCTAACTGGATAAATTATTGTAAATAATATTGGTATTGTGAACTTATGATTGAACAAATGAATTTGATGATTTGTTGAAATATTATTAATATTGTGAGTTTTGTTTTGAAATACTAACTAGATGATTTGTTAGAAATAATATTGGTATTGTGAATTCATGATTGAACAATAATACTTGTGTGGTAATCTTGTTGGTTGAATATATATATATATATATTATTGATTGCTTGAAATTATGTTGTATGCTCATGTTGTATGCTATTTGACCCATTGATATTATTATGCATGTTTTGAGATTGGGAATGCATTCTACTGAGTCGTCATCTCACCCCAATTGACATTCTTACAAATTTCTCGGAAGTTGGAAGTGGAAGTTAGAAATACATAGCTTAGTGATTGCATTGCTTTTTATTGTATTGCTTGATATGTAATTTGAATTAATATGTTTTGTTGAAAATGTTGTAAACGATAATTAGTGGATTTATATGCTTAAACTCATCTTATTTAAAAGTCCAATTATACCTGATATGAAAAGTAAATAAGTTGAAATATATATGCATTTGTCTCATTCCGACCTGCAACGCGTTGAATTCGGATCTCCATATGGGTTTGACCCTGGTCCGGAACTCGGGGTGTTACACAATTAATCTTCCTTTTGTCTTTAATCAACCCCCATAAAAAAATATCTCGTCAAACTAGTTAGAGACTTTTTCGCCAAGCCTGGCATATTACAAACAAACATATAATAAATGGGAAGTGGTGCAAGAGTATGATTAATAAGTACTACTCTGCCTGCGTTAGATAAATATTTTTTTCTCCAAGGAGCAAGCCTTTTATGAAACTTGTTGATGATATCCTCTCATACGATAGTTGAGTTGTAATGTGCTCCAATTGGCATCCCAAGATATTTGAGAGGCAGACTTGCTACTTGACAACCAGTAATCTCTGCTAACTTTTTAATTTTCTTATCATCACCATGCTTACCACTGCAAATTTGTATTTATTTTTGGGTGACTCGTTATAGATAATATAGTCACTGCAAAAGAACTTCTTTACTCCACGGGTCTATCAGATTCTGATGTAGGACTTTTGCTTTGAAATTGTATACTAGTAAAGCATATGATAGAGTTTCCTGAAGATTCTTAAGTTAATGTCTCAGGGCTTATGGTATAGTTGGTAAGAGTCAAGACTTAATTATGCATTGTGTTTGTGTTACTTTTTTCTTATTATGAGTAAGGGTGCTCCAAAGGGTTAATTACTTCACAAGTGAGAGGGGGTTAAGACAAGGCTTCCACCTGTTTACATACTACTTATTTATTTGTTCACAGGGTCTTCTTGGCTAATAAGGAGGATTGAGAAAAAAAATTTATATAATGGCTACACATAAATAGATGGGCACCATCTATATCTTACTTGATGTTTGTAAATGATCTTTTTCTATCCATCTATGACAAGACTGTGAAAACCATACAAGAAGTATTACAATTGAATGCTAAATGGTTTGGCCAACATGCTAATTTAAGTAAATCTGTTATTATGTTTAGTAAAGGGGTGCCTCTAACTAAACAAATTTAAGTTAATCAAGCTTTATGGGTGAAGAAAATGGAGGAAAATGAAAAATATACGGGGTTTCATATCTTCAAGCCTGATTACATAATGAAATCCTATGATTTTTTAGTGGAGCAGTTTGAAGCAAGGATGGTTGAGTGGGTGTAAAAAATCTTTCTTACTCACGCCGGTAGATTGGTGTTGATTAAACATGTCTTGGGGCTAATTCCTCCTTACCACATGCTTGCAAATTTACTTCCTAAAGGTGTGCTTGACAAGTTGGCCATGATCTTAAGGAAATTCTGGTGGGGACATTCCTATGATACCTGAAAGAGTCATCTTATCAAGTGGGAGACCCTATTGGAAGAAAAATAAGTGGAAGGTGTATTGGAATCGTGTCTCTTATTAATTTGAATAGTGCTCAAGTATCAACATTAGTCTGGAAATTGCTAGAAAATCTTAATATCCCATGGAGACAAATTATGAATGCAAAATATATGAGGAATCGTAGCCTATGGGATGCAAAAGAAAACAACTGAAGCTCAGATATTTGGAAAACAATTATCTTTTACAAAAAAAATGTGGAAGGAATGTGTATATGAGTTGTTGCGGATGGGGAGTCCATCTCCATAACAAAGGATCCTTGGATTCCTAACTTATCTTCCCAGCTTCTGAGGTGGATAGATCAATCACTCATTATATTATCAAAGTTAAAGATTCTATGTTAGTCAATCAGAGACAATGGAATGATGATCTAATTAAAAGTCCTTCAATTACATTGTGGCAAACAAAATTCTAGATATTTATATTCCAAGTCATAAAGAATGACAACATGGTAAAATCTTGTGGGAACACCAACCAAATAAGAATTTCTCTACTGAATCACTCATAAAGACTCTAAAGCTAAAAAAAGCATATATTTATAATTTGTATAATCAATAATTTCCTTGGAAGATTTTTTGAAAAGTTAAAGACTTGGCCCCAAAAAAATCATTTATTTATATGGAGATTATTTTATGAAGGCCTACCGACTAACAATATGATGGGAAGACACATTATGAGGATTAGTCAGATGCAGGCTTTGCAATTCTTAAATATAAACTACTGAACATCTTTTCATATATTTTCCTAGTCTTACTGTTGTATTATTAATTTGGATCCAATCTTAGGTATAGACCGCTTAAAAAAACCTTTGTTTTTATTAATGTACGAATTCACCCGGAAGTTCAACACACTAAATAATAACAAGTTACCAATTAATGCAATGTCAAAAACACGAAGTCCATAGATAAAAACATACTTCACAACTCCATATATTTTAGTTGTCGAAGCAACCATTGGATATATTTTATTTTGATACTTTGATCATAATATAATTACCAAGTCACCAATACCAAAGTCCTTGTAACAGACCTAACTTCATATGTTATGTTTTCAATGAATAAAAACTTGTATGGACAATATATAAAAATATAACAAGTCAAGTTTGTAATTACTAAACTCGAACTGAAGGATTATGTCTTCGTTTTGTCTTCAATCGTCTTCAGGTTTTCATGAGTAACTGGATCAAGTCTCAATATTTATATATTTCTAGTCTAACCTAACGAAGTTGACTTTAATAATATACTCAAGTAACTCGAGTTTTGGGACTAAACTTGACAAACCAACGTTTGGTGGGTTCAACCGAGCAGTTTTCTAACACAATCCCTGAACAAGCTTGGCAACATATCTTCATGGAATTTATTAAAGGTTTTCCAAATAGTGAAAGGAAATATGTTATCCTCGTGGTGGTTGATAGATCAACTAAATTCAATCGTTTCATTGATCCCCAATATCCATATATTGCAGCATTGGTAACTAAGGTTTTTCTTCATCATGTGTTCATGGTCTGCCTGCTTTAA
The DNA here is from genome assembly GCA_023531435.1 of Papaver californicum. Classification (NCBI taxonomy): domain Eukaryota; kingdom Viridiplantae; phylum Streptophyta; class Magnoliopsida; order Ranunculales; family Papaveraceae; genus Papaver; species Papaver californicum. The sequence goes on from JAJJMC010022854.1 coordinate 3,511,439, forward strand.
TAGTTTATAATAGAGACAAGGTTTTCACTAGCAGTTTTGGGCAAGATTTGTTCAGGAATCTAGGTACTATTTTCAAGTTGAGTACTGATTACCACCCCCAAACTGATGGTCAGAAAGAAAGGGTGAATAATTTATTAAAAAATTACTTGAGATGCATGACTAGTCATCAACCTAAGAAGTGGTTTATTTGGTTGGCTTTGGCAGAATGGTGGTACAATAGTAGTTATCATACTAGTCTGAAGATGACACCTTATAAAGCCTTGCATGGTTATGAAGCTCCTCACCTTGCTTTTCCCACCTTAGTTGTGACAAGAGTATCTGCAGATTAAAGATGATATACTGGATACACTCAAAGAAGCTCTTACTAAGGCTCATGAGCGTATGAATGATTTAACAGATACAGATGGAGTTTTTAAAGTTGGAGAATTTGGTTTACCTCAAGTTACATCCTTACAAACAAGCATCAATAGCACTGAGGAGAAACTTCAAATTGTCGAGTACAAGCTTGAACTCGAAACTTTTTTTTTGCAATTATAAATTATACTAAATCCATACGACATTGTCTCAGTAGATAGAATGATATAAATAACGAGTAAATATGATAATTAGTCTTCACATACCTTTGTTGATGAAGTCCTCAATGATGTTTTAATTGATCTTCAGTTTTCAATCTTCAAGGGTTATTCAGTGAATTCTGATACTCAACTACGATGTTATAATCCTAGTCCGAGATTGGCTTTAGTAAACTATAAATCAATATATAGTGTTGTTCATCTAACACTGACAACAAGGTTGACATACCAAAACATGTGAGTTTGACTGAGCAATGCTCTAACACACGTGTCCAAGAAGCATTTCCATAACCATCTAAAGTGCTTTATAACTGACCAACCCAACAATGCCACGCCTTTCCCAAGTAGTTATAGATATTCCAATAAGGCTATAAACTCACTTTATGACCGTTCTTATTTGTCTCTTAACTCTAGCCTATGTGTAAAGCCAATAATTGATTTACAATCGTTATTTTGAGCTAGTGTTACATCATTACGCACCATAACCGTCCTGGCCCTGAATTGCACTTTCTTAAACGCTTAAGCTACTATAAATTCATGCCAAAATGCTTATTTAACCGATGTTAATTCTGCCCCATGCATCATACGCTTTACTTGGCCGAATAATAAGCAATAATAATGGATTTGACTAGACCATTAGTTTACATGCAATGTCCAGACTTTGGTCATATCTTAGATAGTACATATGACATCTCATGGCCTATTCCATGCCTTGCATCTATCTTGAGCTGAGATGACTCAAATTCTCGAACATACACCATTGCACTACCCTTTGATACATTTGTCATTGGTATAACTTTACCCCTAACTACAAAACTTCATTCATCGGATAATGTGACGTCATTGTTGTGTTACTAACTTAGGCGCTAATACTTATCCACTACCCATAAAGCCAAGTCATATGCACATAGTAAATGAGTTAATTTGGTAGCCACTATCGACTAGGCAAACCTGGTTTTCTTATTGTAACAAAGTCTATGTCGCGCGACATAGACTATATCGTTGGCGATATAAAGTCTATCGCGCGACTTATACTTCATCGCCAAACGGTTATCTCATCCAACATTCCTAACTGAACCCCCCTATAAGTATCCAGTTTCAAACTCAATTCAACTCACACCTTCTCTACATTTCAATCTCTCATACACATTTGTGTTAATCTACGGCAAAAATCTCTTAATTGTTCTGCAAAATGACTTCTAGTTCTCAAAAATCAGGAAATTAATGCTAAACCCAAAGTTTGTGGTTCAAGATTTACAATAGCCAAAGATGAAAGCATTTGCAGAAATTATGTTCATTTCACATAAGATAATATCAATGGTGCATCCCAAACAAATAACACCTTGTGAGATAACATATTTAATAGATTTAAAGACGAAACAATGAACATCTACAGTCGTGATAGGGAGGGACTGTCAGGCCGCTTCCAAAAAATCAATAAACGAGTAGCTTTATATGTTGCTCATGTCATGCAAATCACTCATGTTAAAGTGAGTTGTGAAGTCGAAAGTGATCTACTAAATTATATTAAATGTCCATTAAAAAAATGTTTTGTTTGTGATCTTTAATAAAATTGTTTTTGAAAGTAGAGGATCGAAATTTTCGGTCGAACTAGCACCACAAACATGACCAACAATTTGAATATTCAATGCATCAAACTGATAATTACATTTAGGTTGTACCTGACAAAGTTCTTCAATAATCTTTATCAGCAAATGTGATGGCACACAAAATCGACGTTGGAAATCTTGATCAGAGAACACGCAATTGACATTGAAATAATCGTGCATCAACTTGTGATAATACTCATCCCGCCCTCGAAACACATATCTTTTTGTGAATACTTCTCCTGGCTCGGGAGCTCTTGGTATCTGCCCCAGTGAATATGCCAGTATCATAGTGTTGGTCAATTCTCTACCTTCATTTGGTTCATCACCCAGTAGTTGCAACACCCGAACATAAGTTTATTGATGTGGTTTAAACCGATCCATAACAACTTTAACCTCTTCATCAGAAAAATCCATCAATTGTGAAATTAAAAGTATAATAAAATGAAAAATCTACGAATTTATTTTAGAAAAAGGAATATAATATAAAATTTGTGTAAAAAGTGGTATGAGTTAAACATAAATTTTAGGTGTATATATAACGGTGAAAAATTTAATCGATTAACCTAAATTTAGACATCGCTCAAAAGTAATCGTTAACTACCTAATATCTACCGAGCGGTGGAGTCTAGGTCGTTGATGACAAACACTAAGTTGCTCGATAGAATTTTACTTTCTTACTAAGTTGATGATGGTGGCAGGATAAACTAGCCAATTTACCTATATATATGGATACGCCTTGGCCCTGGCCCTGGCCCTAGCAAACATAATTGCTGGTAGTCCCAAATTTTTTGACTTCTAGAGGTGCCACCCCCAGTCTCGCCTGGATAGATCAATAATAACGTGGCAGAATTGCCTAATCTTTTCACTGAAATCCAGTATTTGTTTATTTTTTATTTTTTTTCCTCCGAGGCCACTGAGCTTCCCCCACTGAAATCAATTCTCCCCGCTCTCTTTAAACCACTCTCAACGCAACAGACCGTTGTTAATCAAGGCATCTCAACACATCAACAACGCCACAATCCAACTCTGCAACTAACATCATCCTCAAGATCCAAATAAAGAAACCCAAACATTTACACAGAAAAATATGAGAGAAACTCGTCTACCAACGAAATCAGGGTTTTCTACACTAGAAGATGAGACAGAGACACCAGTTCGACCACCACCACTCGGTCCAGCTGGTGTTGGCGGGAACAGGAAGAAAGCAGTAATAGGTGTTAGAACATGGTTAATTCTTGATTCAACAGGTCAAGCTCAATTAGTTGAAGTTGGTAAGCATTCAATTATGCGTAAAACTGGTTTACCCGCTAGAGATTTAAGAATTCTTGATCCTTTATTATCATATCCATCAACTGTATTAGGTCGTGAGAAAGCAATTGTTATTAATCTTGAACATATTAAAGCTATTATTACTGCTCAAGAAGTTCTTCTTTTGAATCCTAAAGATCCTACTGTGATGCCATTTGTTGAAGAGATTCAACATCGTTTGCTACGCCTTCATCAGGCTACTAAAAGCCAGGTCTGTGAGAGATGAGCATTTTTTTAGGTTTGATTTTTATTTTGATTTTTATGTTGTGAATTATGATTTTGTTGGTAATTTGTGTAGGAAGGTAGGGCTAGTGGGGATGGAAGAGGATTGTGCAGGTTTGTATGAGTTGGAGGAGCCACAGTCTAGGTCAGTGATCCATCTAATTATTCAGGAAGATTTTGGCCAGTTCATGATACTGATGAGGGGGTAAGACGGATGGCAAGTCTGGATTGGAGATTAGGGAAAAACCAAAGGTTCTTCCCTTTGAATTCGTCGCATTAGAAGCTTGTTTAGAGGCAGCTTGTAGCTGCTTAGACAATGAAGTAAGAGAAATTTCTATTTAACTTGATGTCGAATAACTATCTTGTTTGCTTTGTTTGTAATTGGTTTTTTGACTTACTGCTGTGCTGCTTCTTTTAATTCGAAAATAAGGCAAGAACGCTGGAGCAAGAAGCTCACCCGGCTTTGGATAAGCTGACAACAAAGATTAGTACTCTCAATCTGGAAAGAGTCCAGCAAATTAAAAGTAGATTAGTTGCAATCACTGGTCGTGTTCAAAAGGTTGGTCTCACTGTCTATTCCTTTAATGGTCTCATGTTTGACGTACTGTGATGACCGTCACTGGTTGACTCTGGTTTTTGTAAGTTCTTATGATTGAGCATCTGTTATTTGTTAGTAATTCCTACGCCAGTCACATTGATAATAGTTGGTTTAAACTACCAGCACTGTTTTTCTTCTTTTGTTTCACTGGTAGTAGTGATTAGCAAAGGGCTAGTTGCTGGAATGTAACTATTTAAATTTGCTTCCATATTATCAATCATTAAGAGTTATTTTGTTTTTTGGAAAAAAAAGGAGACTTGCAGTTGCAGACATGCAAGTATGGTTACCTAAGGAGTAAGGACTGTTAAAAAACAAAGTAGTTAAGGGACTTGTATCCCAAACACAAGAAAGAGAAGAAACATAAATAATTTACTCGTAATGTGACGTAGCATTTATGATTTGTCTGATATCCAAAGAACATCTTAAAGTAAAAAAATTCTCCAGCAATGCATCATCTATGTTCAACTTCATATTTTAGATCCCAATCTCCTTAATTGTTGTCACAGTTGTGAGGCAACTGCCTCCCCTCGATAGCATTGCCTCGATAGCTAGTTTGCATTGCCATTATTTTTGAATAAGCATACGGTTTTATTTATGTATTGTATAATGTTTTCTTACCCCAACAGAGAATATCCATATGGGTTTCAAGTATTGTTCTTAAGTTAATTTTAAGAATTGTTTGTGCTGGCTTGTCAACAGGTGAGGGATGAACTTGAACATCTGCTGGACGATGATGTAGATATGGCTGAGATGTACCTGACTGGGAAGATAGTGCAACAGGGCATGGACGAGGATTCTTCTCTTTCCTCTGTAAATGAAGGAGATGACATATATGACAGAGGTCTTCAACCAGGCATGGGTGACAGGTACTTCTAGATTGCGGTGGTACTTCAGTAAGTATGTTTTTAAATATTCGGCAAAGTGATGAGTGCACAACAGTTTACTATTTGCCTTACTATTAGTCCAGACATCTCAGATAAATTGTACTGTAAATTTCAGAATTCCAGCTGAAATATCTTTAGAGGGAAATGATGTTCCAGCTAGTTATGAAGGAGATCTTCAGAATCCTGACACCCATGAAGATTTACTTGGTATGCATAGAGCATTAAGTAGAGGCAGTCATGGAACCCACACTAGCACCACATACAGTGGGATGAGCAAACACCTCGATGTTGAGGAGCTTGAAATGCTCTTGGAGGCGTACTTTGTGCAGATTGATGGTACACTGAACAAATTATCCACGGTATTCTACCTGATTCCTACTCTTGCTTCTAAATAATGAAATATTTGTTATTAGATTATGTTGAAAAAGTAAAGGCCTCTGCTTTCCTGGATTTTATTTTTAAATGTGGTATATTAAAAAATTTAGGGAAGAGCATTGAGTTTCAATTGCCAGCTTTTCAAGCTTGTTTGGAACTCCCTGACATGGAACAGTTTGATTTATGTTAGTTATATTGACGTTTGTTTTTTTCCTCCCTCTTCTTGGTAGTAAATTTATGGAAATATCGTGTTTTCTGATGGTGAAGCTAAGGGAATATGTTGATGACACGGAGGACTATATTAATATCATGCTGGACGACAAACAAAATCATCTTTTACAGATGGGGGTTGTTTTGACCACAGCTACTCTCGTGATTAGTGCATTTGTCGTGGTGGTTGGTATTTTTGGAATGAATATTAGTATTGATCTGTTCGATGATAAAAAAGCTGGTATGACTGAATTCTTCTGGACTGTTGGTGGTGGTGCCACTGGTACTATATTCCTATATGTGGTTGCCATGGCATGGTGCAAACACAAACGATTACTGGAGTGAGTTTTATTTCTATGGTCTGTATCCTCTGCCTTCTATTAAGCTTCCTACGTAATTTTTATTCTGTAACTCTTCTTGTTGCTGTTGACTTTTTAGATATGCCACTCTGTTTTCTTGGATATTCAATAATCTGTACAAGGTGTTATTTGTATCATTTACCTCTACAATAAGTAACAATGATGTATCAATATTTCAAGCTTGATGTTATCAGTAATGCTGCTGATTTCTATATTTGACAGTATATAAAAGGTTATAATTCAATCCGAACATGTAAGTAAATGGACAAAATGTGGCGTTCTGGTATAAAAGAACTATCTCTATGTATCAGTATATTGACTACTTTGTCTCGTCATATGCATTTAACTTGCAACTTACTAGAATATAGCTGCGATCAGATGTCAGTCTTTGAAGGCAGTTTTCCTTCCGTTCTCAAGATTGCTGAACATGTAAATGTGTATTTGAAAAGGATTATTTTTCCCATGGTGGGGAAGGTTGCTACTTGTTGAACTGGGAGTCAGGGAGTTTTCTGTAAATTGAACCATTTAGGAGACTGTTGGACTGGAAGACAAGCTTAAACTTGGCAGTCATCACTGGCCATATATTTCATATCAAGAGATTCAACCTGTGGTCCCTGCTTTTCTATGTGATCAAGTTAGAGAGAGAGAGAAAGACTTGAATTGAACTGCTTAGCTGAGGAGTTTACATGGCATATGTTACTGTAAATGAGAAACTGGTGAAAGGGTCATCTGTACTAGCTGAATATGGAGATCGAAAACGAAGAACAATGAGAATCAACTCAATCCAAGGCAAAAGAGAATTCGGAAGAAGAGGTCTACTTTTATCAGCTGCTTTTGCATCATCTCCAGCTGTTGCATCTGAACTCAATGATTCTAAGAGTGCTCTTATTCAGAGTAAGTATTTTGTGATCCCAAATTTTATGATAATTCCCCTTCTCGTTTTTATTATGTGCATAACTTGTACCATTTTTTGAATAATTTTGCAGAGTATCTGAAGAAGTCTGAGGAAAATAAAGCCAAAAATGACAAAGAGGTACAGTCACTTTGTCTACTTACTAGTTTAATGAAAATATCTACTTGCATAAGTTATTGTTTGATCTGTTAAAATGTTGTACAGAGACTAGATGGCTATTACAGGCGCAATTACAAGGATTACTTCGAATTCATGGAAGGGGCTTTTGAGAATAAAGAGAAGCTCACTGAAGCTGAGCAGGGTATTCTTGATTGGCTCAAGGCTAACAGATAACTTGGATGGAAACATTGTATTTGAATAATTTTTCTGAATCACAAGAACCTTAGGCATTTTTTGGCTTTCAGAGGATTCTTCCATGTTGTTCCACTGCATAGATGTTTAACCTCCCTATCATGTTGATTTTTAACATCCCTATTATGATTGGTAAGATACTCAAAAGTCTTACGATGGACCCTGTCTTCGGTCATATTGATGTATTTTATTTGTTGCAAGTCTTGTGAAATTTTTTGGAAGGAGCAAGTTTTATAGTTACATAGTGCCCTCCAAATACCTCATATCCCAAGTACGTTCTGGAACATCAAATGAGAGCATACTGGGTTGTGGAAAGTCACTTCCCAGTAGCTTGTTTGGATATCACTTGAAAATTCCCAGTAGCTTGTTTGGATATCACTTGAAAATTTGTTTTGTGACTTTTGGAAATAAAAAAGTCAAAAGTTGGTTTGGATATTCTAGAAATTATTGATTAATCCAAATTAGGAGACCCGTGTAGTGTGTAGTCTATCCGCCCAAGTTAAATTAATCGTTAGTCCAAAAATAAGTTTTTGGACCAAATTTGTTACTCGCTGGTCCTACTTACGTGTAAGTAATATGATATACTTTTTACATATTTTCAGTTTATTCTTTCTCCAACAAACATATAAGAAGAGTTCAAATCAAATCTTCGTTTTTTTTTTCTTCAATTCAGATCCGAAATTATCTCTCTCTGTTTCTGCTGGTGTTCTTCAGTTTTTAGGGTTTCGATATCAAATCTCTAGGTATTTTTCTAGGTAATCCTCTTTTGTGTTTCAATTTGATGTTCTTATATTGGTGTTATGCTTTTTGATGTTTTGTTTTTGTTTTTACAACTGAAATATGATAATCAGCTCGATTTCATGATTTTGTTTGTTTTCTTACTCTGAAACCCTGATGATTATCGTTTTCTATGATGTACATTTTGTTAAATTACATGATTGGTTTCGTTTTTGTTCGTGTTTTAGTGTTTCTGTTGATTTTTGAAATTGTTCTATTTTGTTCATTAGATCATCGTATTCAGTTTGTTTATATGTAGTTTGATAATAAGTATGATTTGGTTTTCTTTTATTTTTTCAGGAACTCATGATTTTGTTCTTTTTTCTAATTTTTTTGAATGATTCTTCAATACATATTAATACGTACTGTTTTTCTAAGCTTTTTGATATGTATTGTTGTTATATATACTGTATGGTATACCATTTTTGAATCATTACATATTTTTTTATACTGCATATAATATGCTTTTATTTGTTTGTTTTGTGTGAATTTATAATATTTGTGATACTCCTAAACCAGTACATATTATGTTGTACCGTAGATTTGATGTTCCTATCGTCTGAAAATATATGTTTGATTTTTATTTGTATCACATTTCTACAGGTTCAACATGTCAGGTGTTGGTTCTAATCCAATATCTTTTGCTACTCTCATGTATACCACAAGCAACACCACATTGTATATTTGGTTACGTTATCTTCGACTTTGGAAGATTTGAAGTTTACTATATGTAATTCGTGAAGCTGGTTGACTCCATCAACTATTGTTGTTAATTATGTTGAAAATAGAGTGAAAGTACATATCCTTGTTGATGTATCTCTTCAAGGACTTGCTACATTACATTTTACGAAAAATTCAGATTTCTTTGAGTTGCATGTGGATTTTGTTTCATCTGGTGCATCTAGTTCTTCGAGAAGTGTTGATTTTGACAACCGTGTTGTGTTGGTTGTGAGTGCTAGGAACAATTATTTGAAAGATGGTAAAGAGGTTCGAAGTGTTTTTTTTTCCGATGGTTGGGAGAATGTTTTTGAAGATAAAAATCATCTCTTCTATGGTGGTGTTGAAGTTGTTCGGTTAGCATGTGAGAAATATTGTTTGAGGACTGGATATAAGGTTACAAAATTTAAGAATGACCTTGAGAAATTCACGGTGAGATGCAACAATGACTGGTGTTCTTGGATGCTTCATGCAGTTGCCATGAATGGGTCTTTGGATGTGTTTAAGATAAAGGATTACATGGGAGGCACACTTGTGGTGCTGAGTATAGGTTGAGGAGTCCAACTGTTTCACGGAAGCTTGTAAATCATTTAGTTCATGAGCGTTTCAAGCACAACCCTCTCATAAAGCCGCAAGAGATTATGAATTATATTAAAGTTGGGGGAGGGATCAATATCAAGCATCACCATGCATATCATGCATTAGACTTATCGCATCAAATGATTTTTGGTGACGACGTAAAGTCATACACGGATCTTGCTTAGTGGATCACTGCTGTTAGGGAAACCAATCCTGGGTCTTATATTGATTTTGACTTCAACGACGCAACAAAGAGATTCAACATACTTTTTATTTGCTTTGGAGCTTGTAGAGAGGATTATAAACTTTTTCGTCCAATGATCTTTTGTGATGCGATATTTCTTACTGGGAGGTTTAAAGGAGGTCTAATGGCTGCGACATATTTTAACGAAAATCAAGGTAACTTTTTTATATGGTACATATTTGATATGTGCTATTTTTTATGTACCAGTACAAAGAGAAATGTAGTCTATTTTCTGGTACATATCAATATATACCGTAGGATCATACACATCATACATAAAGTACATATTGATATACACTGTAAGTATAACATAATTTGAAGGTGCAAACATGCAATACATATCGATATAAGCTTTATATATTTTTTTCCAAGGTTTTTATCCTTTTGCATATGCATTAGCACCTGGTGAAGATAATGATAATTGGCATTGGTTTATGGACAATCTTAAAAAAATTGTGGACCATCGTCGCATCACCTTTTTGACTAACCGAGGTGAAGGTTTGTTGAATGCAATTCCTGAAGTTTTTCCTGATTCTTATCATAGCTATTGTTTTTTCCACTTGAAAAAGAAATTACCCATCAGTAAGTCTGGTGAGAAATATAAAGAAGTGATGGATTGTTTTCAAAAAGCAACATATGCGCTTTCTCCAGCAAGATACGAATAAGGTCTTTAAGAAATGATTTATCTAGGAAGGCCTTGGGTTGCCGAATATTGTTGTAACATTCCTAGGGAAAAGTGGTCTAGTGCATACTTCCCATGTTGTAGGTATGGTTAGACTTCTTCAAGCATTTCCGAGTCTTTAATAATTGGATTCGCCGCGAGAAGAAGTTACCTCCCTGCGCTCTCTTTGACACAATCAGGTTTTTATAAGTTTCTTGTAACACTACAAGGATATATGTACTATTTTTTTTTAATATGCTCCACCAATCTTCTTCTAGTACATATTTTTGTTTTTGCACTACGTATAATATGTTTGTTGTTTTTTAATTTTATTTATCGTGTAGGCTACGAGTAATGGAGATGATGTCTGAACATTGTGAAGAAAGTCTTTTGATGGACCCGGAACTCTTAATCAGTCGTATGCTCATGTCTTTGAAGTTCATTCCCCAAGGTTAGTTATTTAGATAACGTGTTCTTTTGATGTCATATATCCACTAAACCAGTTTCTTAGGGGTACTGCAGAAAACATATCAAATATGTATTGTGCAGATTATCTTCTTGGGTTTGTGTAGAGAGAATATCAACATGTACTGTGCAGATTATATTCTTTTTTGTTTGTGTAGGGAAAATATCAATATATACTGCGTAAATAATATGATTTGTTTCTTGTGTGCAGGTCTCATATGATAGATCTACATCAAAAGAGTTGTACTTGCCAAAGATGGCGCGTGTATGGTTTCCCATGCTCGCATACTACTGCAGCTATTGCTGCATCTGGGGGGAAGTTCCTTGATTATATTGACAAATACTTCAAAGTTAGTTGTTATCGCCATCTATATTCAATCGATATTAGACCTGTTTCTAATCACGACATGTGAGTTTTTAAGCAGTACATATTGATATTTTTATGGTAGTATCATACATGAGAATAGTTTTAAGCAGCACATATAAACCATAAACTAGAACTAGCATAGTACATATTGATATTTAGTGTAACATACATAAACAAAAACTGCACAAGTATAGTAGATTTTTCTGATTTATGTTTTTCAATATACCACAGGCCTGATGAGTATACCGCATAAGATATTGTCCTCCAGGAAGAAGAAAAAAGAACCGCATCAAGAGTGCATGGGAGAGGAACAAAATCCTGTTACATGTTCAAATTGTAAATTGAAAGCTCATCACAACAAGGCTACGTGCAATGTTATCCGTCAGTACCAATATACGGATGAGAATTAATTTCATTACAATTTTTTTAGTACATTTGAGATTTAGTTTCTTTTAGAAGATACTTGTCGCATTTTTTTTAGGTTTATTTTTTCCAAAACTTGTTTGTGTGCCAACTGAATTATGTTCTGAATGACATAACGAGAATTTGATGATATAAATCTTATATTTTTCTTTATCTTTAAAGATGTATGAACATTTGGTTGATTGACATTCACTATATACGGGGATCGAAGGGGCAACACCCCCTCGTTATTAGCGATTTTTATTTCTAATACATTTTTCTTTTATTTAGTAATCCTGTAGTTGTTATAAAAACACAAAAAAAATGCACATAAATAAAGTAATTTTTTTCAATTCATATCAATATGTACTTCATAGTACATGTCAATATTTACTTTTTAGAATATGAATTTATTGGTTCAGAGTTTCAGGTTTTCAATGGTTAAGGGTTCATGGTTTTAGGTTTTCATTGTTTAGGGTTTAGGGGTAAACCCTGAACCCTAAAACCCTGGACCCTGGACCATGTTCCCGTGTTAACAATATGAATTTATACTACATTGAACACATCAATATGAAATAAACAAAAAACAAATTCAAAAAAATGAACACAAACATAATTTGTACTACATTGAACATAACAATATCTAGTTTCAGAATAACACATATCAATATGTACTTCCTAGCACATATCAATATGTTTTTCCTTTCTATATAACTCTAAAAAATAAATAGAAACCTAACAATGCTAATAAAGATAATCACATGTATATATAAAAACATAATAAAATCCTGATACAAGTATATAAATCCTTATCAATTCAATAAGTACAAAGAAAGTTACTGCAGTACATATCCATATCTACTCTGCAGGTAAACATTCATTTTCATTGGAGGGGTCCCAAATGATTTCAAGCGGAGTGGCTGTCAACAACCTGTATGCCAAATTGATTCTTTTCTTCTGAATCTTCTTCATCAATTGTTCGTCATCCACCAAACTTTTTCCATCGCGATCAATCATTGATCTCCTCTTGATAAAATACATTACATATAAAAGGCAGTCTGGCTACATTCCTTGTTGTGGACACCCATAGTCAATCAACCTTAAGTTGCTCACCTTATCTCTCTGATTCTCAGCCAAGTACTGATTGATTGGATTGAACAAGAATTCATACATTTTTTTGGCATTCTCATAACAATGATCCCTGAACGCCACTGACGAGTTGTAATGGATGAATATCTGGGTTTCAAACTCAAACTCGAGCAATATTCAATGTTTGTTTCCATGGCACATGGGTACAAGGATCTTCTCAATGTCGTTGCTCATTGTCAAGATGGGCATAATAATACCAGGCACTTCTGCTCCATGTAAATTCTCTGGTTTGTCGACATGATGCTGAAAAATGGAAACGTTTAATAGGTTATTTCACAAAGTATATATCAATATGTACTATTTTTCATATCCAATGTTCAAAAGTATAAAAAAAAACACATACCCAAGTAGCTGGATCCAGGTGCAACATTTGTAAGTATTTTCTTTCTGCCTCAGGATTTACTTGGTCCTCTTTAGACGCCACTTGAAGCTTATACTGAGTGTAGTTGAGAAGATCTTCCTTTAATGCTCTTTTGAAGATCAAATATTCTATTGTAGCCCCGTTGACGCAGATACCACCTTCATCTTCTACTGTCCAAGCAACCGATCTGCATATTTATAAAAAAACACATATTAAAGTAAGTTTTTTTTATATGTACTATAAAAATTACTTGATTTAAAATTAAAATGAAAGGTAGAAAGTACTTACATTCTCTTTCCTTTTCTTAAAGTATCTGTATCTGCTCATAGAGTGATGACTTCTCAAGATCCATGAACTTCATACGAGGTTTCTGAGCTTTACGAGCTTTATTCTTCTTTCCTGTCTTTATTGTCTTTTTTCGTTTGTCAGTTTTCGACTTCTTCTTTTTCAGAAAACTTACTTCCACTATCAAATAATGGATCTGTCTTCTTTGCTGGATTTGCACGAGTTATTCGCATGTTAACTTGTTCTCCAGTTGGTACTGACTTCTTTGCAACAACCTTTAGTTTTGCTTTCGTTTTGGCAAAAATCATCTTGGTAAGTTTGGTTGCTAGTGGCACGTTGCTTGACGTTTGAGTGGTTGTAACTTCATATTCCTGCATTTCTTTTGGTCAGTATAACATAATATGTAGTTCAGATCATATAATTGAAATTGATTTTTCAACATGAAATACCCAGTACAACCAAATATAGGTCAATATGTACTTTGTTTAAATAGTACATATAGATATACATTGGGGTTTTAACATACAAATAGACATGCACTGTGTGTTTTGAGTACTCACCGGATGGCTCAATGGAACATCCTGCTCAGATCTGGACATCCTTGACTATAATATCCTGCAATTTTTGAATCCAGGTTTTTAGTACTATATTTGAATCATATTTTTTCAAACAAAGACAAAAAAGGTAAATTACCACAAGTAGAAGATATACCTCTGGGTCATTTTCCTGCTCAGGTGTGACTTGATTTGCATTCTTCTCAGGTGTAAGTTGGTTCGGCTCAGCTGTAACTTGTCGAACTTCTACACGTCGCAAATTACTTCCAAATAAATTATCAATATGTTTGCGAATGTCAATCCCAAACAGATTAGGGCTTGAAACACTACCATTATCTTGGATGAGAGATGCATATTCTTCATCATAAACTCCCTTGCTGGAAATGTCCAAGTCCAAAAATTCTTCAAATGTGAACTTTTCAATGTCTTCCATCTTCGCCATCTCAGTAATAAAGGCACTTTCATGTCCAAGAAGCTGTCGACCAAGGTTTTAACGTCTTGTTCATCAGGGTTCTGCGACATCCCTTTAACAGTTTCAATACTCTGGTTTATAGCTTCAATCACCTTTTTTCATTGTTTCTTGTTGAAGTCCAGGTAAATCATCCTGCAACCATAAAGTTTTTTTCATGATAGTTAAATGCATATTGATATGTACAGTAATATGACAATAATAAAACACATTTGTAATCAAGTACATATTGATATTTACAGTTACATTGATAAACACATTTGTAATAAAGATTGAAACTAACCAACATTACTTACATGTGTGTTACTTTTCTCTTGCATCTCTTTGACCTACTTCTTCAAGTCAAATTTTGCCCATGTTTTGATAACAGAAACATCAACACCACAAAACTTGTGCAACAAAGGTGGTGTTGACAATGCAACATTAAATGAAACCCTTTTGACGGTAGTGTCACTCAAAATATTTTGTTCATCTTCTGTTGGAGTAGTCGCATGTGGCACTTCCTCTTTTGGAATCTGAACAAATGGATCTCCCAAAACTACTTCATCTTCTGTTTTATTTTGCAAAAGAGGATCTGTTGGAGTAGTAGGAGATGGGAATTCTCCTGTTGGGTCAGTACCCAAATGAGTGGGACTCCCATCAATTGAGTCTCAAAACTCTTCTTCATTTTCAGGCTGCAAGGGAGAAGCTTTCATGTATATGTCATTCAACATTTGCAGAAGCTTTGATGCATCAAGATATCCATCTTCATGCTGCATGGTGTTCGCTTCGCCCCATTTTTCAAAGATTGTCTTTATTAAATCTTCATATCTTGTTTTCCAATCATCTTCCTCCACTGCCATCCCTGCAGTTTCTTCTTACTCTCATCCCATTGTACTTTCATTACCTTCTTTTACCTTTTCAGCTTCACTCTCCTCTTCTGCAAGTCTTCTCGTGATTCTATTCAGAATTTGCTTTTCTTGATTGGTGTACGGAACCTTGAAATTTTCATGGAACTGTACCAAAACAACAAAATATGTACCAGAAATATGTAATATAAAAACTAGGTTTTTCATGAGGTAAATATCAATATATACTGTAGGATAACAAACATCATACATTTAGTACATATCATTATATACTGTAGTATAAAAAATATCATACATTCAGTACATGTCAATATATACTGTAGGATAACAAACATCATACATTCAGTACATATTGATATATACTGTAGGATAACACACATCATAAATACATTAAATAAGTACATATTTTTCTTACCTCATATTCAGTTGTATCAATGTCTTCTTGGAGTGCAGTATATAAGTTTGTCAGATTCCATTTGACAACTCTTGGAACAAGCTTTTTTTTCGGAATCGTTTTTATTTCCTCCGGTTCCAGCAAATAGGTATGCTCTGCATACCAAAACTGTTTTGGAAAAAAAAATCACCAAAACAAAGTTAAAAGTAAATCATGATTTTTATTGAGTAAACTACTAAAAAGATTTTTAGTACGTATTCTTACAATAAATAGTTCAGACATCCGGTAGTATTCTCGACTGCATCTACATTGTCATTGAGCGACTTTTCTAAGGAAGAATGTATCAAATTTGGCCATGTCATATTCTTTGCATCTTCGAGATCCTCCACAAGACCAATGTACTTTTCAGTCAACGCATTTGCATCATTTGTTGTGAAAAACAACGTGATACACATGAATAGACATCTAAGACTTACAAGGTCTTCAATATCTCTCACTTCTTCACTTTTTTCCTCACTCACTTCTTCAATATCTTCTCACTTTCTTCTTGTTCATTTTCTTCATTCTGTGTATTCTCTTGATCACTCCCACTTTCTTCATGTTCTTTGTCACTTTCTTTTTCTTAAGATTCTTTAACTTTTTAATTGGTTTTCTTCTTAGTTGCTGTTTTTTTTCTTAAAAGTTTCAAGATTTCTTCTTGTATACTCACTCTATTTACCTTTTTAGTCTTTTTTATATCACCAAATAACCTTTGGAAAAAAGCATTGTTTCGGTATCCACCCCTTGATGTCAGCATCATATCTTCATGTTGTCTTTTCCCTTCTCTTGGCATTCCAAAAATAACACCTATTTCTTCAGGAGTGGATATAAAAATATGTGAAACTCCATGCCTTTTGAACTCAAATGTGAGCTCATTGGCAACTTCACTTCTCTTATAACATTTTATTAGATTGGTCACCGCAGTTTCATTCTTCATCCAGTGATCTACACCAAGTTTTTTGTACTAGAACATAAATAAAAGGTTCCCACATGATTGCTCACCAATGATCCTCAACTGAGTTTCACTCAACTCAAGCTTTGCAGCCCTGATTGCTCTAACTAGTGAGAAAATCCCCATGAAACCACTTATGTAGATCTTCCTAGCACGTGCAGGTGTTTTTATCTTCTTTATGTTTTTTTTTACATTACCTATATAATGAACACACTGTCAATAACCCTACAATATATCAATATGTACTATAATATAGAACAAAGTATATATTTGATATGTTGATATCTATATGCGATAACATGAAAATAAGTATATATTGATACGTACTGATCCAATTCAAGAACTACAACTAAAAACCAAGTAAATATCAATACATAACTTATGCTGCATGCTAGATCCATGTGCTATAACATGAAAAAACTATATATATATTGATATATACCGATGTTCTATGCTAGATCTAACTCCTATAACATGAACAAAGTATGTTATATATTGATGTGTACCGATGATGTATGCTAGATATAACGCCTATAACATGAACAAAGTATACACATATTGATATGTACTGATCCAAAAATCAAAAACCAATAAAAGCAAAATAACATGAAGATTTATTAAAAGATGATTAGAATCAGTACCTTTTTTACCAAAAACAACAACACCCTTCTTCTTCTTTGATGTTGATGGAGAATGAACAACAAGACCTTTCGTAAGAAGAACTTTCTTCTTCTTCTTTGTAGGTGGAGAATCAACAACAACAGTTTGCTTCTTCTTCTTCGATGTTGTTGGAGAATCAACAACATCAGTTTGCTTCTTCTTCTTTGTAGGTGGTGGTGGAGAATCTACATGAGATTTTTTTTTCTTTTTCTTCGATGGTGCTGGAGAATCAACAACATCTGATTTCTTCTTCCTTTTTGATTTTTTTGGTGGAGATTGAGGGGTATTTTGTTCTTCAATTATTGTTTCTTTGGTTGTTCTATCGATTTTCCTTTTGGTAACCCTTTTAAATGATTTTGATTTTGTTTGCGCTGGGTTTTGATTTCTTTAGTTTCTGATTTTTATTTCAGTTTATCTAGAGCAATTTTGATTTTAGAATCCCTAATTTTCAGTTTCAGATGGTTTTAGAAACTGAAAAGTGTAAGCGTTTTTTTAAGATGTATACCTGGTTCACACGTGAGTTGTGAAGGGCAGGAAGGTAATCTTATATAGTTATTAAGATTTTGGACCTCCGGTTAAAACAATTTTCTGGCTGGACCCTAGATTAAATGAGTCATGGGTCTTAGGACCATTCAACAAATTTCCCTTGGGTATTCCGTTTCCGAATGATTCCTAAAAGTAAAATTGTTAAACTTTTTGTAAAGTAAAAATATTTTTACTTATGGAAAGCAGAAGCACTTTACTACCGGTATCTAAACGCCCTAGATTCACTACATCAAACTTTACGCCAACCAAACCATTAGCCAGGATGGGTTGGTGTAAATGGAATGTAATAATCATGTATATAATAAAAGCAAAGCAAAAGGGCAGTGAGAAAAAGGCCATTGTTTTGGGAAATTTGCTAACTAGTCCAAAAAACCCAAACCGTATTAACCATTAGTCCACCCGGGAAACCCACTTTAACCATAGGTCCAAAAACCATTTGAAAACTCCTAATTACGATTTTGCCCATCATGTGTACTGTTCACAACTCACATGTGAACCACGTAGCACACGTCCGCCATTAATTCTTTCTAATTCTCTCTTCTTAAAATCAAAACCAAAACATAATCATTTATCAGATCTGATTCTCTCTTTAAATCATCAAACAAAAAAACAAAAACAAAATCGTCAAATAAAAACGAAATCAAAATCATAAAAAAACCCAAAAAAGATTAAAAGAGTAATAAGAGAAGAAGTAGTAGAAGAAAAAAATAGTATTCCTGCACTACCAACAAAAGAGAAGAAGAAAAGAAGTAGTAGAAAAACAAAAGAAGAAGAAGATCTCTATTAGTCGCCAAGAACACTACATATTGATCATTTAGTACATATTGATCCTTCAATACATATTGATATGCATCAAAGGGAAAAGTGTATGATCCCACGGTACATATTGATCCAACAATACATGTTGATATGTACCGAAGGAAAATACGTATGGAAGGAAAATGTGTATGATCCAACAGTACATATTAATATATACTGAAGGAAAATGTGTATGATCCCACAATACATATTGGTATGTACTGAAGGAAAAAGTGTATGATCCCACAGTACATATTTCATATGTACTAAAGGAAAATAGGTATTGAAGGAAAATGTGTATGATCCCACGGTACATATTGGTATATACTGAAAAAAATAGGGTATTGAAGGAAAAAATATATGATCTCACAGTACATATTGATCCAAATGTATGTATTGATATGTACTGAAGGAAAATTTGCACCGAAGGAAAAAATAAATGATCTAACAGTACATATCAATATGTACTGAATGAAAAGTACATATTAAACCATGATTTGAAAAAAAAATAGAAGAAAACCAAATAAAAATAACATCATATCGATTAAACCATGCCACTTTAAGAGACAAGCCTCGTCTTTCAATATTGAACATCAAATCCAGATGAAAAACAAGATTAAAAAATATAAATCAAAACCCAAAATTAATGAATTTATATCTTCTTCTTCTTCTTCATGGATTTATTCGTGAATCTTCTTCTTCTTCACTTGCTTCACTTCTTTACCATCACTTATTATAGAACATACCTGGATTGGATGGAGATGAAGGTGATTATAGAGCACTAAAACGATCTTCAAACAAAACCCTAAAAACACTAGCAGAGAAGAAAAACGGATCTGAAATTTTAGAAAGATTGAGCTGATTGAAGTAGTTTCTCTGGTTTTTATTCATCAATCCCCATCAGCAGCAGTAATCAATGATCTTCAAAATAATATTTATATCCTAGAGCACCAGCACCAGCAGAGAGAAAAACAGATCCGAGCTACTAAAAAACAAAAGTAGAGAGAGAAAAAAACGAATCTCAAAATTGTTTTGAAACAAAAGTTTGATTTTCTCTGTTATGTTAGAGAAGAAAGGGGTATTTATGGGATATTAAAATTCCGTTTTTCATTGTTCTCACGTGAATTGGACGCGTTAGTAAGAAAACTAATCCCAAAACTTATTTTTAGATTAATAATTAAACCGGATTTTGAGATAGGATTAAAGGTTAAACGGGTCTCCAATATAGGATTATCTAATAATTCCTAGTTTTTCACTTTTCACTGTTCCTCTCTCTCTTTCTCGAGGCTTCCCGCTCTTGCGCTGTGTTTCTCCCGCTTCGATTCATCTTCAGGAAACAGGCAAACAGCCTTTCATCATCATGGGCATTGCCAAGTCTCTTGGACAAGAAACCATATTCTCCAATTCGTCAGCGATTCTCCCTTGAGAATCTTCCAATTTGAAGCCCTACATTTTTTTTTTCTACGGAAGAGGAATTTTGAATTTAACGTTGCAGACGGGAATTTACTGCATAAGATTTGTACATTTTATCTCAGGTAACTACATGTATTCTTTGAGTTATATTTTCTGCTGTTTTTGTTTTAAGTTTGTGTGAAATTATTATAGTTTTGGATGAGGAGCTCTAGGTTTTTAGTGTAAATAGTAAATAATTGAATTGAACATGCTAATTTCCAAGTATTAGCTTATTATTAAGTTTAACTTGTGTCCACCTTTCTCCTTGTCATGTGTCGGTTTCAATTGG
Organism: Papaver californicum; assembly: GCA_023531435.1. Taxonomy (NCBI): domain Eukaryota; kingdom Viridiplantae; phylum Streptophyta; class Magnoliopsida; order Ranunculales; family Papaveraceae; genus Papaver; species Papaver californicum. Next base: position 3,531,849 of record JAJJMC010022854.1, read on the forward strand.
GCATATACGGTAGAATGATTGTTGGTGCGAAAGCATTATTGACACAAATGCACCTAAGTAATTGAAGGAGTTATCAATTGTCAATATGGAATGGATGAAAAACTAAACATTGTGATGTTGCAACCAACTAAATTTAGGAAGCCCACTCACTGGATGGCAAAGGCAAGAATATACGCCAAAGATGAGTATTATTGGGTCTGCTGAGTGAATTTTGAGAATTAGCCAAGCATGTATTATGTATATGTTATAAGATTGTAAATGTGGCTGATCGAATTGAACCCCAGAATGAAATCCCTTAGATTGTTACACGTTACATGCATTTGTGATGAATGCTGCTTTTGTTAATGGTTGAGCATAGTTAAGCCGTTCAGTATTATTGGTTCAGATGAACATATTATGTTTGGTGGGACTGATGAGTTCTGCCTCTCTCTGGTTGATGGGCCATTATTTCAAGATGTAGGAATTTGTGCTCTTCACTGAGGATGCAAGAAAAATTGAGCTTAAGTGCTAGCTGACTTAACACAAAGGTTGAAGAGTAGGTATAAGGTTGAAACCAGAAATTGCACGAGTTTAAGTTAGATATTGAGTGCATCATAATGGGATGTTCTCCAGAGTAGTAGTTGCATCCAGTGGAGGTGAATAACCCGAAATAGAAAAGAGAGGAATATTGTAGCCATAAGTCCTTTATGTATTCATGTGTTTTTGGAGCTTTGACAAGTAAATAAAGTTGTCAGTTCACATGCATTTGCGAACTGCATGGTTACTTTAGTATATAGCAAAACCTTTTAGAATAGGCTTCTATTTTTGTTATAAGCAATATTCTTGAATTTAATCGTGTTAAGCTGCTTATTGCAGTTCAGTTTTCATATGAATGAGGTATTCGAGCACGGTGAGGTTCTTTCTGGATGATGGTCTTCAAAATAAAATGATGTTATACTTGTCATCCTAGCTCAGAACTGTGCAACCTGATGTTGCTACTTCTGAATACCATACTTGGTGAGCCCCTATAGTTTTCCTTGCAGAGAAATGAGATACTAAGAAATATGGCTTATAATGCGGTATTGCGATGTTTTATGACTGCTGCAAAATTCTTACACAATTTCCATAAGAAAGTGAAACTTAACCATATGCCATATGTCTCAGACTTATAAAATGACCATCAGCATTAGCACTAGTGCTGGGGATATCTGGCTCAAGAATGTTAGGTGATTGTATTTTCTTAATCGTGTATGTTAATAATGAATTGAAACTTTGTAGAGTCTTGGAGACGAAACATTCCCATTTAAGAATAGGGGATTCAAGATGTTTTAAAAACTTACTGAGAAATGTGATACGTAAACGTTGAAAGTTCCATTTGTAGCTCTTTACTTACGTAACATAGGTTGTTACAACTGTAAATAACATTGTAGATGGAATATCTTACCAAGTTTCCAAGTCATGCTCTCTCATTCTTATTTATTTCCTTATACATATGAACATGAATATGTTGCAGGGTGGGGGCCGGTGATCACATCTGATCGAGGCAACATAGGCGCACGTGTGTCCATGTGCAAATCTAGGGTTCCAAAATACATGCCTACGCACAAAATGGTAATCCTTTTTATTCATTGTTTCCTTTTTATTAGAAATATATTGTTGCAATGTGGGACTGAGTCGTAGCGGATTATGGCAGTATAGACACGTGCGTGCATGTGCATCCGTACTGGCACAAAGTACATTAGAGCTGGGCACAAATAAAATCCCCAAGGGATCTCAGTCAAGCGAAAGAAGATAAGAACCATTTATTAAAAAAAGCACTCTTCCAGGATTATGTATACTTCACACGAATTGGAGGAAACACTCGGTCAGTTAATACTGTATGGACGAATGTGATTAGGTTTAGAAAAAGCATGAAACTAACAGAACTCGTATTTGTTTATTACTAAAGATTGAAGAATTTGTATGTTTAGGTTTGAAATGTTAGATTGCATATACCTTTTAATTCTTCTTATCCAACATGATGGAGTTCAGTACATTTCTTTACTTTGTTTATTTGATAGATATGATAATATTATAATGACCTGCTTCAATTATGAAACAGTTAAATAGAAAATAAATCAGTGGGTGTTTGAACATTCCCTAACTCCCAAATTCAGTCTTTTAGTTAATATTTATATGGTTCTTATTTCTCCATGAAGACCAATGTTTTTTAAGCAGACAAAGAATGACTAGAAATAATAATTATAATGAGTAATTAATCCACCTGGTTCATACTACTCAGTCCAGTGACAGCCCTAAGCAGACAGTATAGGAAGGGAGGCAAATTTGTTTATTATTTTTTTTAGTAATATGCGGTCCCTCCAAATGAGACTGTGATATCATATGGTATTAAATTAGAGCATGTTGTATTGGGTCAGGAAGATCTCAGGCAGGATCTCTGGGCTTAAAAGGAGTCTTGGAGATAGATATGAGATACTCCCAACAATAACTTTGGCTTTTCTTCCACCCATCACTTCTGCATTTTCTGATGAACTGATAATTCTGCTCATCACTAACTATTCTTGTCCTTCATCTTTTGTCTAGTAACTAGTTCTTATTACTCAATTAAGCATGAGCTAATCTTTTTATTTTTATTTTATTTATTTAATCAATTATGACATAATTTAGGGTACCATGAAGGACTAGAGACCCCTTGTCAGGATATTCAGAGTCATGGGTTTCTTGTCTTTTGCAATTCAGGACCTCCCATAACTGCAGATACAAATCCCTTCAACAAAAAACCAGGTAAAACAAGTATTACAAAACAAATTCAATATCTCCTCTATTATTTGGATTGTATTCATCCAAGGATGGGTCTTGGGTAAAATTGATCTTGTTTGTTTTGGTGGAAATTGGCCTTTAGAATTATTTTCTTAACTTTAGGAAGTAGGTTTATTATGGGTCTATGTTTACTTCCACAACCCTGATTTTGAAAATGTGGACTCTGCCCACCAACGCAAGACATCGAGTCTTAGGGAATACATTGTTCGTGAAAAAGTACTAATACTAACCCTAAAAATTGTATCATTGGATTCCTTAAAATAATCATGAAATGGGTTTTTACTTCTATGCATCTCTTTTCAATTACTATAACATGCTTTTACTGTTCTTCAGATTTGGTATTATTTTCTCATGTAATTTACATGCCATAATGAATAGAGAGCATTGGGAAAATTCAAACATGGAATGCAGTTCAGTACAAAAGGACCTAACAATTAACATTTGTTACCACCATTGATGATAAAGAAAAAAATTATTGGACCAAAGGACAAAAGAGAAGTGAGATTTTTTATTTTCTTCTTTTGCTTTCAGGTTGTGTCCCACAGCAATGACAAGGTAGAAAATAAAAAAAAAGAGAAGAATTTTTCCTTTCCATCTTTACATCAACCTTTTCTTTTATACTAGTCTTCTCTTCACATCTTTTGAACATTAGCAGATATTAGAGTAGATGGATTGATGTGGTAATCATAAATCTCATTCCCATTTTCTTCCTTGCAAGCCACCTGTAGAGATAGAGACAGTACAAGGGTTTAATCCTCCTGAATGGTTTTGCATTTTTAGGTAAATAAAAAATTAATAACAACCAACAGACCCCAATAACTTACTGGTTTTGGTAAATTTGGGTCCAGGAAGAGAAGAATCCAGAAAACCAAAATGCTTCTGCAATGAAGATCTTCCCTGCAAGAAATTAATAATGTATGAAAACAATGCACACACACAATTGAAGTTAGGAATAAAACAAAAGAATTGAATAGATACCTTAAAATGTGTTGCAGAGAAACCTTGTGAGAAATCTAAAACATTCTCCATTGTAGCTTTCTGGTTATTGATCTAGTATCAAACAAAAAGAAAACCCCATTAGAGGAAGGAGACAATTGATACATACTTGTGAAAACGACTGCAAAAGAAAAATAAAAATCTATAATGTCTATGCTGTTCTTTCCCTTTCTCAAACTTACATTGGAAAAGCTAAATAGAGGAGAACTAGCAGTGTCATCAAGAAGAGAAGGGTGATACTGTTGCTGTTGATGTTGGTCTTTAGTTTTCTGTCTTTTGCTATTTTTCTTAGCCAATGCAGTAGCTGAAGAAGTAAAACAAGAACACCCATTTTCATCATCACAGTAGTCTTCATCTTCATGAAAATGTGGTGGACCAGAAGATGCATCAGAAACCATAGACAAATCTTCTTCTTCTTCTTCTTCTTCTTCTTCAGCTGCTGCATCTGGTTCTTCTGCCTCTTCCATAGCATTGTATTTTTCACTAAAAAAATTACCTTCACTGACAAACCCACCACTTCTTTTGCCATGATTTTGAGAAACTGAGTGATCTAAATACATAGTCCAACCTGATTCACATCTACTACTACTGCATTGGGAAGACATTCCATTCATTGTATTGATGTTCCCTTTCTATTAAGCTATTTGTACACAGAAGAATGCAGTAGAGAATTAGATGAAATTTGGAAGCAGATAGAAAATGGGTTTCCCCTTCTCCCTCTCTCTCTCTCTTTATATATTGGGGTATCTGTGATTCTGTTCTCTCAATAGTCTCTAGATATAAAACACAACACACATACAAACACATACACGTTCTTCTTTCTCTTTCTAATAACTAAGAGAGAAAATAAAAATAAAATTGTGAAGAGGAGTCAGAAAAAACCCAATCAAATCGTAGATTACTCTTGTCTTGATCTTTCACTCTTTTGTTGTCACCTTAGTTATCTTTCTTTACTTCGAGAGAGGGTGAATCACAAAGTTGCCAGTTGGGTTTTGTTTGTGTGTAGGTCAGTGTGTGAGTGAGAGTGGAAGGAGATGGAGCCACACAACTGCCTCACATGCAATACAGCTAGACACTGTGTACGTTCTAAACAGAAACGGGCAATTTGCTGCATTATTTCAAATCCCGTGAACAGAAAAGTTGGGAGCCTACATGGGCCTCTCGCTCTCTATTGTTTACTTACTCTCTCATTCTGTTTGACCTTTTTTGTCTCCAACCTACCCACGCAGTTTTATCTTACAATCAATTGGAAACTTATTTTATAATTACACACCACAATCTGGATATTTTTAATCCAATTTGCTTAATTCTCTCTGGACACTTCACTGGGATTTGAACCCACGACGTTGTAACAGTACCCAAGATAAGATGAGTGGGAGGAGATGTTGTTTCTTTTTGACTTTGACAATTTAGTTATTGGTGAATGTGAAATATGAGATGCAATCCGCTGCTGATGGTTAGTATTTCCTGTCAAAGAATAGTTATGCCTTTATTGTGGCCGATGGCATTGACTAATGATCCTGCCCTGCGGCTGCCATCCTTCTGATATAACTGATTAATCATTCATAGTTTATGGTATCTGGTAATGCGATGTGATGTTTACTGCTTAAAGATGTAAATGATTTGAGTAAATAGAAGAAAATATCATCTAAATCTAAGCTGCTAGTTAGGAACTAGAGCAGAGAGAAAGAGAAGAAGTTGACTGGGATTAAATGTCATCACATGCAACCACGTTAAGTCTCTCTACTACTTGAAGCTCTTTTCAAAAGCTAAGACTATAAGAGAGATTCTCTCTCTCTGCCTATCTCTATCTCTATGACTGTAACTATCTCAGTATCTCTAGATATATCTTCACTCAACTCTCTGTCTCATCATGCACACGCATACACAGACACATGCACATAACTAGGGCACGCACAGAGAGAGTGATGTGTGCATCACTTGCACACTTACATATACTATGTTACTGCCTATGCACATGCAATTCAATTTTATCATAAATATTTACATATTGAGAAAAAATAGGTGTATGAACAAACCTGCAGCTGCAGCTGCTGTCATCCCTTCGGAAAAAAGAAAAAGAAATTTTGATCGGCAGTCAAGGAGGAAACTATCCGTGTAACAGATATCTCCCTACGAGTTCTTTTGATTTTTTATCGATAAAAAATTTAGTGCCGATTTTTTTTGAATTTAGATCATTTTGCCTCTTTAATAGATTGACCAACTCTTAAAGTGATAATATCAAAGAGATGAGTTCAAAACTCGTCAGGTAATACAAACAAAAGCACTTTGTGAAGTTTGATCCTGAAATCCCAATATCTAGATATAACTACATGATCAACAAATCTAGATATTGCATTCATCTGGGTTTCGATTAATGACAACTTTTGAAGGCACAAACTTCTCTTGCGTAACTAGCTAGGAATTGATAAGGAAAGAACAAGAGAAAAATAATCTATCAATCATGGTGTAGGGTCTATAAAAATCTGCACTCCTTAAAAGAGTGAGCCTTTTCCAGAGAAATGTTATTTTGTCCAAACAGGCAAACCCTTGGTTATTGATGAACATTAGCTGCTTTCACTCTCAAACTTTTTGTATTGCAGCTAATGGCTGATAAATTTGGTAGGGTTTATATGACAAATTAGTACTTCATTTTTCCACGTCAAGATTCTACTAGATGATTCTAAATGTGGCGTTGTTTTTAGCTATCAATGTGGTATAATCTCAAAAGTAAAAGAGAGTTTGCATCCGTTTCAATTTAATGTAAGTTCAACAATGCTACCCCCACCAAATTTTATCTCCAGTTCATTTGCGTAATAATCCTCTAAAAACATAGCTTTAAATTGGATGTGAAAACCATAGTTTTTAATAAAATCGGTTTTACAGTTAATAGTCGAATTAACCCACGAAATCCAGTGGGTTAATCATTTTCTTTCCCTTGATTCTCTAGATTGGTTTTCATATTATCACAAGGAATGGAATGACGAGAAATTGAGAGATATGAAGTTGGGAATTAATAGAGTTGGAAAAAATGGTTAGAGGTTGCCCTAAAGCAGGGGAGTTTGTTTGTTTTAGAGGCTAGCTGGAAGTTTGTCTTATTATATAGAGATGGCCCATGTCTAACGATATCTAGAGGATCTAAGGACACAACCTGGCCCAATAGGTTCTTCATTATTTCTTTGTTTAATTGATTATTAATGATCACATGAATATTCAGGACTAAAGGTGTACATTTTGTGGCTAGAAGTATAATTGGAACTTTATTAGCTCAGATTTTGCTAGTATCTTCTTTATTTTTTCCGAAAAAGAAATCGTTTTTTGGTCATTTAGTAGGAATACAGTGACGACGAGCTGTGAATTCAAGTCGTTTTCATTAACAACTAATGAAAAATAGGGTTTTATTTTCAGGTCGTGGGTTAAAACCCCACAACTCTATACCTTTTATCACTAAAATCTCAACTAAAAAAATCCCCATTTAAATAAATCTGTATAAACTATCATTTACATTAATTCAACCCAATAAAAATAAAAATCAACCCCATTCTTAAACTACTCTTTACATTAATTCAACCCAATAAAAATAAAAATCAACCCCAATGTTAATCTTTATTCTCTCTCACCACCAACACTAACTCACCACCACCAACCAACAACAACCACCATCATCCGGCAACACCACCACTATCAGCCACCAACTAACATCAGCACCACCAACCAGCACCGCCATCACCCACCACCACCATCAACGAGCACCACTAACAACTAGCAGGTCCACTACCAAAGAGCACCACCACCAACCACCACCAGCAGAAACGAAAATCAGAACCAACACCCACCACCACCACCAACCACCACTACCACCAACTAATACCACTTTCACCACCAACATCAACGAGCATCACTAACAACCACCAGGTCCACCACCAACGAGCACCACCACCAGCAACAACAAAAACCAGAACCAACACCAACCACCACTACCATCAAATTTGGTTTCAACATAAAATTGACATTTCACCAACACAACTTATTCCAGATGAAAAAAAATGATGAAACCAAAAAAAGTTTCATCATCTATTTGGTTCCACCTTATTCCAGATGAAAAAAATGATGAAACCAAAAAAAGTTTCATCATCTATTTGGTTTCATCTTATTCCAGACGAAAAAAAATGATGAAAACAAAAAAAGTTTCATCATCTATTTGGTTCCACCTTATTCCAGATGAAAAAAAATGATGAAACCAAAAAAAGTTTCATCATTGTTTTGGTTCTGACATTTCACCAACACAAAAATTGGTCTCAATTTTTGTGTTGGTGAAATTTGATGAAACCAAATTTGGTCCAATCATTTTTATGACGTTTCACCAACAAAAAACCCTAATTTCGACAGTGATGATGTATCATTATTTTTTGATGATGATTTTTGACGATGATGATCTAGAGGTGTTGGTGATGTTTGTAGAGGATAGAAGGAGGAATAAGAGGTGTTGTTGGTGGTGAATCTGGACATGTAGTGGTAGAGGAGAAAAAATAACGAGGAGGAAGCGATGGGGAAGGAAAGGTGTTGTTGGTGGCGGATCTGGACATAGAAAGAGAAGGAGGTACTGGTGGTGTTGGTGGAGGAGACGGAGGTGCTGTTAGTGGCAGATATGGGTGACAAAATTTATTATTGGTGAACAAAAAAGTAAAATAAAAAGAGAGAGAGGTGTTGGTGAAGGAGAAGAAAGTGTTGTTGTGGCGGAGGAGCTACTGTTGCTGCTGGTGATGGTGGTGGGGAGGAGAAGAAGAAGAAGAAGAAGAAGAAATGAGAGAAGAAAAGAAGAAGAAATGAGAAAGAAAAGGTAAGGATGACATTTAAAAAAGTGGTAAAAACTAAATTTAAAGAAAATGGAGTTTTTATTTCATTTTTAATTCAAATGGTTTTTATTTATAAAGGATAATATGGGAGGAGTTTTTGTATGGGAAATATGGTCACCTAGGTTTTTTATTCCATGTTATGTTTTATTTTTGGAAAAAGTTATAGATCCATATTTAAAGATATAAAAGGCCTAGATAAATAAAATTTCCACGTTGAGCGATAATGAAATTCTCATTTCCTATTAGCCGAAATAAGATATTTATGGTTTTTGTAAAACAAGAGTTTTGGTGAGGATACTTGGCAACATATGATTGGTTAAAAAAAATCAGGGAAAAAATAATTAAAAGGGAAACCCTGCCTTACCGTGTTTTAAATTCTAATAAATAAACTCCAAAACCAAATTCAATTTGGAATTCTTTAGTATTTTGATTCCAAAGTCATAAACCTATCATATTTAGAAACCATGACTACGTTAAGAAAAATAGATAAAAAATATAAACCTAACTGAAAACAGAAACCCACAACGTATATTATAACAGGACAAGACACCAAATCAAAAATTAAAAATAACTATGATGAAAAATTAAATATACCCGATGTATAACACGGGTACAAATCTAGTACTAAATATTCGAAGACCGTTTACGCGCAGCCGCCACGGAAAACGTACACCTTTGGTTTTAAGGTGTAATGGCCTGAATGACAAGTCCAAGTCAGGGCTTAATAACCCTTCTCTTGAACAATTTAGTGCAAAATTAATTGAACACCCTTTTTTCTTCTTTTTCTTTTCCATAATCCTGTTTAATCGACTGAAGCTTAGTGGGGGATGATTTGGTGGCTTTTCCCCAAACAAATAATAGTTCCAAATATGGTCCACTAAAAGATCATAGTGTTATTGTAATGCAACAAAATGAAGATCTGGTAAAGTATGAGCGACAATTAAAGATCTACAAAGTATGCGGCATCCAATATCTCTTCTCCAACTTGCAACTCTATACCAAAGCTAAAAAAAGAAGAAGGTACCATTGCCATCGTGCAGATGTTGCTACTAGCTTCTCTTTCTGTCACTGCCTCGCCAATGAAATGAATCTGATTGATTCAGATATTTTTAAATTTTAGGTTCTAGCTAGCTAAGATGACGATCGTAAGTTTTGTACCGACGATAAATCATATAAGCACATTAATTGCACGGTTTTCAACATCATCAGATTTGTTATTATAAAGATGTACATAAATATATACATGCTAAAATCAAACGGTTTAATAATACGTGTTTGAGTTACTCCGTGTGTAAGTATGGCCATTTTTTTCATCGTCAAAAAATTTAATACCGACGAGTTTTGAACGTAGATATTTTTAATCATCAATGGGATCACAACCTTAAACAAGAGAAAATACAGATATTTTAATTATAAATAAAGTTATAATAACTTATGCTAAGAATTGATTTGCAAAGAGAAAGAAAGAGGTGGAATGGAAACGACTGAAACTGAGTGTCATAACTTACTAATAACGGTCATAACTACCACTATTTATAAAACTCAATCATATCATACGGTGGTAGGACTGCCAGTTGGTCATGCTTGGACCATTTTCTTTCTTTCTCTATGATAGCTCAACATCCACATGTTATCCAGTCAGCAAATTTAATATCTGACGTCGTCATTCATATTTTAAAGTCGGTCTTAACTAGGAAATAAACTGTATGTAATACCCTGAGCAGTGAAGCATAAAGAGGCACGGTCAAAAAGTTGGTGAAATAGACATATCAGTGAAGACGAGAATCTAGGTTGCACGGACACATCTAAAAAAATGTTATAACCGTATCGGACACATGAGAATCTAGGTTGCACGGACACATCTAAAAAAATGTTGTAACCATATCGAACACATGACCATATACGAAATTGTCCAAAGTCCAAAAACTTGCCACTATATAGATTGGTATCAATATGAACAATATATATAGACCTACACAATATGGTATTAGGGGAATGGATGAGCAATTAACCGAGGTGGTGGGATAGAAGTATTACGTCTAGAATGATGGGAAATGTTTGCCGAGATTGTAAGGAAGTGAATAAAATTCCTCGCTTCTAGTATCTCTTTCATAATATCTGAACTTATCCCACCAAACCAAACCACAATCTCTACGCACAGCACTGTCCTTGCGGTAGAGTGTGCAATCCAAGAAATAAGCAATTATGGCAGCCACCGTTGCATGGGATGAGAAGATCACATTCACGATAACGTTAAACTACAAAAACCATAGAGCGTATACAAAGAACAACAGAATGTCAATGCACAGAAATATCTAATGAAAACTAGATCAGTGAAGTATAAAAAAGTAGGATCGGCAAAGGTTTGAGTAGTAGGCTTACCGCTATGGAGTTAGTGTTAACAGGACCATGACCAGTTAGTACGACAGTTTGATTGAAGTATTGTGGCACTGAAAGGCCCATGAAGATAGAGAAGCCTAGAATGAACTTTGTCCGGAAACTATTGAGATTGCAGAACTGTAAGAATCCAATACCTGCAGAAGCTGCTTGCACAAAAAACATGATAATTTAATAAAGCAATATTTCAGTAAAGAGAGATTTGTCCAAAGACTCCCGATGTTTTATCTTGACATACCAACATAGGCGAATAAAACGCAATAGAAGGCTGCAATAATCGGCATTGGGATAGAAGCGAAGAGTGCTCCAAACTTGCCTGGTAAACAAAATCACGAAAAGTTTAGGAAATTTTCAAGTCTAACTTACTGTTAATAGCATAGGTGAAGAGTAACTGTTCTATACTTCCAGCTTCATTAGCATCAGTTCAACCAAATATGATAAGGAAATTCTATTACTACTTCGCAAGTGAAATATAAGATATACCTAATACAGAAAAGAAGAGCATAAAGCACGCAGATATTTGAACGACTCTTCGACTGCCAACTCGTGTCAATGCCAACAAACCTGCATTCTCACTGTAAACATAACAAAAATTAGTAAAATCATCCTAATGGGGAACAGGACTAGTAATTTGTTTAAGACTTCTACCAAGCCGCTGTAAGTAATTTGTATGCAAAGGCTTGTGGACCTATATGCCATGGATTGACACGATTCGTTACAATTCTCAACAACTTAAATTCAACTGTTACTGTTCATTACACTGATGCTGAAGAACCACTCAATGTGCCAAGCAACCCATTTATTAAAATCCCGATTCCCTGAAACTCAAAAAAAGAAAAAAGAAATTAGATGCCAATAAGTAAATCATAGAACCTAAGGATTCTTGAAACCAGCATCAGTATCGAATGACATGGTACCTGCCAGCCAACTCCACGACCGAGGACAGAAGGTGGTATAGGTGTTGCACTCCCATATCTTGACACCGCAATAAATGTACCTGTAGACTGCACAAGAAAAGATTCCAAGTAATTGCATGGTTTCAGTATTTTCCTTTCGAAGCACGAAAAAGAATTAAGAGATGCACGAAGTACATGAATCTCTAGCATCATATAAATATACGATTTTACCAATAATGTTTATGCTACTACACATAGGCTTCCTAGACAATTACTTGAGCTCACTTTATAATCGCTAAGAGTTTCTATTAACTAAAAGTGAGTAATCCTTAAGCTAGCAAGCTATGAGATAGGCAACACAAGGTAGTGCTGCCGTAAACACACCTCAATAAGAGCAGCAATAGATGCAGCCATCATTGCAAAAGCTTCTCCAGCTTGAAATGTTGGCTTTCCCCATTGAAATGGTAAAGGAAACATTATCCTGCAATACAAAGAAAGTGCAGTTATCAGCTTTTTTTTTGGAGCAAAAAAGATTATAAACTTTCAGCTAATCAGTTTGATAATTTTCTTAAGAAAAAAAGAATCTGGTAGCTCTATCTGTTAATGCATATGAGCTTTTACACATTTCTAAAGAGACCTCTTTTTTTTTTTGGTTTTATGAATCTTCATGAAACAAATGATTACGAAATTGTTCTCACTTACTTTTCGCATCAAACACAACAATAAAGATATTATAGTCAAATCTTCTTCATGCTGAGTAATAGAAGTAATAAAACAAACCATGTTTAGTATGCCATTAGATACTCACCATGGAGCAGCACCGAGAAGTCCTGAACGGTCAGTACGACAACTAAACTGCGTTGTTGGAGATCCATTCTTGTATGCACCACTTACTGTTAGAATTAATGCAAGAAGCCATATGATTGCCACCACTATAATCACTGCAAAGCGATCGAAGATGATTCTCTTTGAGAGTAACGTACGAGGGCCATACTGCAAAAACAGGATGCAAGATTACTCCTTTGAACCTGAATTAAAATCAAAAAAGGGGGGCAGGAACTACCTCCTCCATTCATTACTCATGACCAATGTTGCTTGCCCTTACAGAAGTATGTGAAAAATCATAAGAAACTCGTGTAGTTTACCAATGAATTCACATCAGATATGGTTTACATTCATATGCAAGGACCTAGAGTTTCAGACACTCCTTCGGTGACTTGGACACTGGAGATCCACAAAACTAACCAATCGACCCTAATAGTACAATGGATAAGTAAACTGGCAACATATATCCTCCCGGAGACATTTATAAGGGACAAAACAGTTAAGAGCTCCCAAGCTGAGCTTCTTTCTCACTGATGTACCTTATGATGCATAGACATCGTGTAAATTTCCTTCTAACATCAGTTGTGTTTGTCCGGAGAAGGAAAGGAGAAAATGTTTAAAGTTCCCTAAGAAAAGTATTTACAAGTACAAATAAAAGAAAACTGTTTACCTGTGAAACTAAGACCAACAAAACCAGAGCAGGTAGCCCAATTTCAATACATCTCACCAACTGCAAACATCAGCACAACAATGCTCAAAACAAACTAGTGCACAATAAACATTTTCCATGTTTTTACAAAAATTTAATAAATCACATTTTTCAAACTTAATACTTTGTTATCTTGAATGAGTAGACTAGGTAGCAAATTACTTGCACTAGTATTGTCAATTGAGTGCAGCGATGAGAGGTTTGTTCTTACCAGTGGGAAACCAATTGAGTATAGCCCAAGACCGGCAAGAGTCACAAGCGGAACCGCTGATAGAGGACTTAAAAACCTAAAGCAAAAATAGAGATGTATTATACCAATCCGAAAAGGTAATCATAGCAAGCCTGACCAGCACTCTTAGGAAAACTCACCTGACCACAATTCTCCAAAATCCTAAGAATCCAACAACTATCTGGAAAAATGATGCTATTATGAGGGCACCTTGTACTCCTCTCATGGTCATAAGAAATCTCTGATGGGGATCTACAATCCCTTGATATCTAGGCGACTTGATAATGGTAATCGTGGGAAGAATGTATGTGAAAGAACCCCCAATTACAGCAGGAAGTCGAGTACCAAACCAAGATTGTAAAAGTGTGTTCACTCCAGCCGCAAAGAGTAAAGTCTGTATTACTCTTGCTTTCTCAAACTGCAATTCATGAGAAACAACCATTAGAGAGAAAAATATAGAGATAGAGTTAGATATGTGAACAACCAAAGAATGTACTTACATCACCACCACCCATTTGAGGGACAAGGATGCTGGGGATTAGAACTGTAATGCCAAGCATTACTAAGTAATGCTGAAATCCCAAGATTATAGCCTCCACTGAATAACATAAAAGGATCAAATCAACACAACATAAGCAAATTTATAGTACTGATCATCAATTGACATGCACTGGGTAGTAAGAACAGAGGAAAAAAACAGAGAAAGATGAAGAAAGAAAGAACTCACGCCAACAAGGAGCACTAGTAACACAATATTCAATTCCAGGCAATTGTTCTTTCACTGGGTGTGGTGAGAAATCTTCAATTTTCCCACCTCCTGTCATTTCTCCCACTCTCTCTGTAAATTCCTTGTTAGAGATATTAAAAACTCAGATAGCAGAACAAAAAAAAAAAAGAAAAAAGAAAAACAGAGAATGCAAAACTTGTGTTCTTGGGGTGAATGATGAAGAAGAAGATTGTTGGGAAATGGGTGTGATGATGTATAAAGAAAAATGAGAAAAGTAGTGTGATAGATAGAAAAGACAATACGGAAAGAAAGGGTCTTTTATGTAGGTAAGAAATTTACTGACTAAATTGCAGAGACAGAGAGAGAGAGAGAGAGAGGCCAGTTACAACAACCAAATGGAGATTATAGACAGTAAGGGAAAGTGATCCAATCTCTTCTCAATGGGATTACCAACCAAAAGAGGTTTCATTGAGAGTGAGAGAGGAGAAGAAAGTGTAAGGAAAGAAACTGACGTTATAATTTTGTGTTTTCTGCAGGTAATTTCTTAGCTTGCTTTTAAGTTGGACATTAAATTTAGGCAAATGAAGAGACCAGAGAGAGTATATGGAAAGAGAGGTTTGTTTTTGGTAAAAATTGGGTTAAATGAATTCATCACTATTACTTCTTCAGTTTTTTGTTTATCAATTTTGGGGAAAATTTGTCAATTAGTGTTTGAATTTTTGTTTAAATTTGGAAAATTTAGGAGGAGAGTCTGTTTCTTTTTTCCTCAAGAAAGACTTTCAGTAACTTTGTTATTAACGAGCTTATATATTGTATGCCACTCTAATTGCGTGAATTTGCTGGTTTTGTGAGATGCTGTTTCTTGTTTTCTCCAAGTCACTGATATTTCCATGTTGGCCGTAGCTCATGTCATGGTACACACTTTATTTAGTGCAGGTCCTTATCTAGACATGCTAATTATTTTTAATTAAAAAATTCATATAATCAAATACGAATTCACTAAGAAAATGAACAGTTGAAAACGTATCATCTTCGAGTTGTAGTGTTTTTTTTAATCACTTTTGGTTCCTTTTCTACAGTGAGAGTGTGGGACTATAGGGTTAGTAACACTATGATTAGCAGTAGTAGCAGGTAATCATGAAGACAAGAAACCTAACGATCAAAGAAGATGAGAAGAGAAAAATACAATAAATATAAACCGTGAGTCTTGATGACCATGAGTTGCAATGGGAGTGTGGAGTGTGGGCTATAGGCTAAGGCTAACTGATCCCTGATATTTTCTGCTGCGCATCTTAATTGATAAAGAGTTGGTGGCCAGACAGGTTACTCACCAATACCAAAATGGCAAAAGTTGCAAGGAAAAAGTT
Organism: Papaver californicum; assembly: GCA_023531435.1. Classification (NCBI taxonomy): domain Eukaryota; kingdom Viridiplantae; phylum Streptophyta; class Magnoliopsida; order Ranunculales; family Papaveraceae; genus Papaver; species Papaver californicum. The sequence continues at coordinate 3,547,650 of JAJJMC010022854.1, forward strand.
CAAATCTGTTGTTCCATGTACTATTATTGGATTGGATTGGATTTAGACTGTCTCTAAACCTAACAATCAACTGAAAAAGTTAGAAAACAAGAATGTAATGATGGTTGCAGACACAGAATTGGTGAAAATGACAAGTTTATAGCTCAACCTCCGCAACCAACAAAAACACTAGACCTTTACTAAAAGAGTAAACGAATTAACGGTGGAGATTAAATGCTTGAGTAACTTTTTAGGGGTATAATAGTAGTTAGAGACAGTATCAGATAAACTGTAGTACTATGCACATCTTTGTTGATGCAGTCGTGTACAGGGAGAGTCAGAGGGAATATCACGCCCACCTGAGAGATAAAGAGCTAGCTATACGGATGTAACCGTCATTTTATTTATGTTGCAATAGTAAACGTCTCATTGGACTAACTTAAACATCCGTTGATTATTTATAATGACATCTATTTTAGGTCTGCCGGGTTAAAGCAATATAGCCAATCGCGATCGTTACGGCCGTGATATCGCCGCTTTTTGTGGTATCGGCTGAAGAGCGCGACGTTTCACCGAATATCGATGAACGATATTTGAACGCGAATACCGGTCGAATCGTCCGTATTTCGGTCGAGACGCGTCACCGAATCTAGGATAAAATGGGATGTAGTATATGGCAGAAAGAACGAGCAAGAAGAGAAAAAATTGGGTTTTACTCAAATTGGGTCCTCGACAGTTCAAGAATTAGATATGGGTCTGTGTTAATTCAAGACCAAATTACATTTGAATGAAAGATGACGAGCTGATGGTATTTGAGAGTTTTTGAAGAATTAGAAGATGGGTTAGCAACATAATTTGAAGCCGAGCACAAAACAGTGAGCAAGAACTTATGTTGCCGCCATAGACATGATACCATTGTCGTACAATTAGGGAAGAGAACTTGAAATTGTGGGTTAACGATGATTGAATGTGTTGATTTAATGTATGGGTGTGTCTGAATTCTAGCTTGCAGGGAAGGATAACTAATTGGCAGGAGAACATGTACAACACAGTTCTCTCCATTACCAGTTTGTAAGTTGCAGATAGGGTGTTTGTAGAAATACCTGTAAGAGTAATTCTTCACTTCAAGCTCAGCCGCGAATAATCTAGGTTGTTGCGGAGATTGAGAACTATAAAAGAAGCATTAGGGCTTCACAAACAGGATATCCCCCTCTCTCGACTGCATTCATCCCCATAGAGAGGAGAGCATTAGCTCCTCTCCAAACCACCTCACCTGCATACTTGCACCTCACCAGTTCCGTCCATTCATCTCCATCTGTCACCTGCATCTACCACCAACACTGCACCATCAACTCAACATCACCATCCAGGCTTTCTAATAGCACCAAGTTAGCATTAACATCAAGCCAGAACAGCAAGCATCAGTCCATACACCATCAGTTCACATACACCAGAACAGCAAGCATCAGCCCATACACCAAGTTAGCATTTACATGTGATCCGAGATTTCGACGATAATCTCCCGAGATATCGTTATCAAGGTGTCAAGGTCTCGTTCGTGACGAGACCGAGATCCGATATTAACTACATTGGGTTAAAGAACCAAAAGAATTTAGCTCACCAACAAAACAAACAACTTAGACCAACTGAATGTGGCTTGCCGAAGCACTTCAGTTGGCGATGTAATCGGCCAATAAGGTTTCTACCTTGCATTTTCATTGAAGGAAAAAAAGAATAGACAAAAAAATACAATCAAAACCCCCCAAAAATAAAAAAAAACAAACTTCCCACCTTGTTCTCTTCTTCTATTTGGCGTAATTCAAAACAAAGCGTTTTTTCGTTGTTCTTCAATTTTCAATCGTTAATTGAAAGCTATAAATTAACATAAACATGGAAACCATAATCGACAAAGATCTTTATTTCCCACTATACATAGGGTTACACCCTTCTGTTGATCTCACTGGTATATATCCATTTCCATTTATTATTAGCTTTTAGTATTTATTTAGTTTTGGTTTACCCAATATCTCCTAGAATGACACATTTATTTCTATGATACGACATCAACTGTGTAATCCAATTTTAACTACAAAACATGCAAGCTGCGGAAACACCACTGCAAACAACTCTACCCAAATTGTCACGTTTAATCTCCACTGTTATATTTATGCCATTGTAACAACCATTGGTGTGACCTTTGATGCAAGGAAATTTCCAACGTGCATTCATAGTTTTTTTTTCCTTAAGAAAGCAGATTAAGATAAACTAATAAGAAAGTTCAATAATGAATACCAAAGGATCAAGGTCAATTAAAGACATCCAACTTAAAAGAACAAATTAGGTGTACATAAATTAAAGTTTCTTAAGAACATTGTAAGATAATGGTGGCCTTAATGGCCTGTTGTAGATGGTGGGTTTTTGACAAGGATAAAATAGTAAATTATCTTTTAAGACTTGAGTCTGAGAAAATATTAAACTTTAAATTTTTATAAAGAATTTTAGACATGTGTCTATCCCTGTCCTCTCTCAGGTGTTTATCCCTGTCTTCTCTCTATATGTATGGACACCTACATACACAATCAAAATTAATGAATTAAATCAACATTCATTACTGTACAAAATCATCAGAACAACATTAGTGCTTACTACAACGTTCCTAGATGTTTTATGATTTTTACATAAAATCTCAAGCTCCTAGATGGATTACCCACTAGTATAGAGCAATTTGAGTATTATTTTGGTGTTTTATTCCACATTTGAATTCCCAAAAATTACCCATGTTGATATTTATGCTCAACTGAGCAATATTGACCTACTAAGATTACATATGAATTTATTCGATTAAAATACCACAATTGTGCTTAAATTAAAAGTCAAAATTATGACAGACAAAATTTCATAGCTTCTACTAACTAAAAAACCCAACCTAAGTCACATTAATCCTTGCTTAAAGAAACAATTAATGTGAATGGGTGAAAAGAATTCAATTCAAACACTTAAAATATGTTTACAACGCTTATAAGTGTCTCAAAGATCAAAGTGCAAACCCTAATTAATACTTTCAAACCTAATTTGAAAAAGGGAAGCTCTTCTTGTCCCCAACGTGTGTGCCTTGCTAAGCTCGTGCGTTTTTGTTTCTAAGGAAAAACTTGTACGACTTTGTTCAAAGACAAAGTATGAACGTCTTGCTTCTTGTCAAATTTGGCGTTTTACTCTTTTACCCTCAACGTGCAAGGCTTTGTACACATAGTAAAAACATGAGCTTCTTGCTTCTTGTCAAATTTGGTGTTTTACTCTTTTACCCTCAACATGTAAGGCTTTGTACAAAAGAGTAAAACCGTGGACGTCTTGCTTCTTGCCAAATTTGGCGTTTTACTCTTTTACCTTCAACGTGTGAGGCTTTGTACAAGAGTAAAATCGTGGACGTCTTGCTTCTTGTCAATTTTGGCATTTTACTCTTTTACCCTCAATGTGTGAGGCTTCGTACAAAGAGTAAAAACGTGAGATTCTTGCCTCTTGGCCAAAAACTTGGCGTTATGTTATTTTTTTTTAACGTGAATGTCTTAGCTGTGTTTCGATTATTCTACCCTGAACTTGTGTTTCTTAGCATACAAGCTTCAGAACCCTAATTTGCTCATCAAAAGCTATACTAGGCCTCATTTATATATGTGGCCTCTCACATATATATTTTCATGTGTGGTCTCTCACACATATATTTTCATGTGTGGTCTCTCACACATATGTTTTCATATGTGGCCTCACACTAATAAATTTTATGGCTTCACACACATCTTCTCATGTTCAGCAACATACACTTATTTTTACAAAATAGGCATGTCAATGCAAATTGACCTAGTTGAACATATTGTTCCTCATAAATAAAATAGTTACATATTTTATTTTATTTTTAGTTTGTCAAGGCTCATCATCCTAGTCAAGCAAGACAGGTCTTCAATCAAAAGACTAAGTAAATCTCACTCGACTTAATATTATTAGTAGTACTCAATATTACAAAATTTACACGAGACATCAAATGTCACAAATGGGGGGATGATAAGCGCATAATTTATACATTTTTAGCACCTTATTTCTATTTATCGAAACTTATTTTTGTATTAATATCATTAATTTTTATGTTTTACAGATTTAATTAAATGAAAGCTCGACGGACTAAAATATGGAAATTTGCCCATAAAATGGAGGAAATGACAACAAATACGTTGAAGTGCTCCTTCTTATTGTAGCATGCATGTGTGGTTACCTTTCATTGGAAATCTATGAAAATACGGTATAGTATGTTGCACCGTGAAGCATCGGATCATAGCCAACAAAATCATTTGTAAGATATTAATTAAAATAAAAGGAGTCTTGGAGATATTTTTCTAAATAAATAAATTAAACAAAAGAGGGAAGAAAATAAACAAAATAAGTAAGAACATAAAAGTGCTAGCTAAGAAATCCATATACTTGCCGTGTGAGGGATATTTTCTTACATATATGCATAAATGTAATGTACTACATTAATGATACGAAGATATTGAGAAATTAATGGTGTGGTATTGAAGAATAAATAAATAGAGATGGAAACAAATGAAGAAGGGAGTTCATTTTTCTAGTTCACAAGAGCAGTAGTTTAGTTTAAGATTTTATTTATCTTTTTCTTTATTATCTTTTTTTTTGTAATGGAGTAATCTCTCCACTGGGGTTGAAGATGAAGCCAATTATTTTGTATAAGAAATTCTGGTAATCTTTAATAAATTATTCCTTGTGATTTAAATGTTTTATTAATTTCTCTTTAATAACAGATTCATACTTTAATCGTTTTTGAATAGTCTTCAACTATTGATCCTTTATAAGCGAAGGAGATTATGTTGTTTTTGGTACAACAAAAGTTGTAGTTATTATTTTAACCGTAATATATTCCGAGACATGAGATTGGTTTCAATATTGTCTTGAGTGATAATATGAATAATTTTTAGAGATGAATGGGTGTTTTATATAATTAAATTGGTGGAATCCAAAAACCCTAGTTTCCTTTAATTTTGTTATTTGTTTATCTTATTAGTTTAATATTTTCTAAATCCATTTATTTATTTTATATTTTTAGCATAATTTAATTGTAAATTTATAATAGCAATTAATTAGTCTTTGTGTACGACACGTACTTGCATACTATCTAATCGATTTGCCTTGCACTTGTCGTATCATATTAAAATCCCATCAAGTTTTTGGCACCGCTGCTGGGGATTATTAATTTGTTATTTTTAATTTCTTTTAAGTTTTGTATATATTAGATAATTTTAGATTTTGTAATTTATTTTTCTTTCATTTTCTTTTCTAGATTTTATTCTTGAAATTTTCTTTTTTTTGGTGTGCAGATTTCGTTGGAAATTAAAAATGGAAATCAGGATTTGTTAACAAAGGTAAGTAAATATCTTAGATTTTATTTAATTTAATTTTATTTTTAAAAATAATTAGGTTAAAACACCTTTTTTTATTTTTAATTAGATTTTTATTGTTGTTAACTTATTTTATTTTTCTATTTAAAAAAAAACACGTGCATGCACCAATTGCATCGTCAGACTACCGATTTTAGGAAAACCCGTGGAAAAGTAAGCTGAACCCATGCCTTGGGCCTGATGGGAGTTACCAGCTGAAATTCCACAAGTCTTAGCCTAGTACCTTTGACCAATCTTTGACTGTAGGTATATTTTGCTAAGGTAACCTTAGCTTACCTATTTTAGTCGAACTTGCATCTGTACGTGCATAAATTAAAAAAAAAAATGTCGAACTTGTACTATATGAACCAATACAATGAATATCGACCTGAATTCCAAAAGGGACATTACCCGTACTATGACTATAGTGTGGATAGTACTTTGGACCACTACCAACCTTCTGAAGGTTATGGTTCATACCATAGTGATCCTAATTACTACTCGCACGCTCACCAATTATATGAACGGGTAAATGAGCAATATTATAATGATCACATTATGATAGACACATTTTTATGTCTGATTTGTTTCAATGCTTTACTTTTTTAGTGCTCGATTGTGTACTAATATTGTCATTTTATATGTTTATAGGTATTTTTGGGAAATAAACATTGTTGAAAAAATCGGCTCAAAAAAGTTACTGAAGGCACCCAGAAATGTTAAAGGCACCCATTCCATATTCAAAATCAAAATTTGGCGAAAAAAGTTACTCTTTTACATGTTTGAATCTGTGAAGATATCAAATGATATTTCTGGGATGTTTTCGAGTTTTAAAGGCATGATATATTCTTTCCTTATCAATAGGAGTTGTACATACCAAATCAACCAAAGCTAATGACGAGAAAACAAAACAGATTAGAAAGAAATATTCTCGTGAAATAGTTAGAAACTGAACGAGATATTCTTGATCATTGGTATGTGTAAGAGTGGAGTTATTGAGAAGATATTCTTGAATCAAGATAAGGAAACAAATTAGAAGAGGGTGATCATGATTTTGTTTAAAGATAAAATAAATATCCGATAGTAAACTGCCGAGATTTTTTCATTTAATAAATTTTTTTTTTCAAAAAATTGGATGTTGATTAGTGTTTAATATAAATAAAGAAAATTGGGTTCGGAGATGGGGGTGGGTGGGTGGGTGGTGGAGGCTGGCAGAGGCCAGAGGGTGAGAAATCAAGGTTGAAGCCACATTTTCGAGAACCAAGCAAGGTTTGGCATGTGATCGGAGGGGAAATTATAGTATCGTGTCCCTAAGGAACGAGCATGGCATCATGTCTATGAGGATTGAGAAAAACATGGTATCTGAGGACCATGGCTTTGGGATCGAGCAAGGCATGGTCCCTGAGAACCATGACTTCATGACCGAGCATGTCACCGTGTCCCTAAGGACCATGTCGTCGTGTCCGAGCATGGCGTTGTGTCCTTGAGGACCATGGCATCATGTCCCCGAGGACTAAGCAAAGGAGGTGGGTTCTCAAGACATCTAGGCTCCATATTTTTGACACATGACAAAAATAAATTTATAAATTCGATTTTTTTGATACGATATAAGTAAATTTATAATTTTCGTCTTTGTTAAAATTCCACAATCTACAATTCCATACCCAGTATCCATCATGTTATTGTTCAAAATATCAAAGATAAAGTTAGGTGGTTTAGTGGCCATTTAACAGGTTGCTCTTGCATTGGTTTAAGAAGTCAATGCAATGGCATCCCGATTTGCCAACTTAGTTACAAGATTAAAATTAAAAGATTTAGTGAGAATGTTAGAATCCCAAAAAACGTTTTGGTATCTTCCCAAACAGAGTTTCCTTGCATGTTTAACTTGAGTGATTCTCAATTCAGCAACCTTATCAGTCTCTGACAACTTGAGTCATATTCTTCTCCTTGTATTTCTCTTTCATTTATCCAACTCAGTGCCATATTTAGCTATCAGAACTAGTCCCCCATTATCTGACAAGAATTTTGCTCCCCTGACTCCCACTTCCCTAAAATGATTTCTTATAACAAGACATATAATAACTATGCTAGCATCCTTTTTCCAAGAAATCATAAGTTCCATTGTTTTGTAGGCATAAAATACAAGTATTTGGAATGTTAACAAACCTTGCTATCTTATTACTTGTAGGAACCATATCATACATAAATTTGTACGGATAAAAGGCCCTAGGTGTAATTTTAATCTGCCAGATTTCATTCCAAATTGAGTTCTCAGTGTGAGAATGAATTCCCCTTAATAAAGTTGGATAAAAATTTAGTGGAGAAAACACCTATTGGTTTTGGATTCTATCTAACCATGTTTTTTCTATTAAATCTAAAGGGGATTATTGCTATTACCTCAACAATAGTAGTATGATAAGTATCAATTAAGACTTTCTCTTATGGACGTTCAACGTTCAAGATTCAAGCCAAAAAGAGTGGCGTAAAGTCCTGATTTAAGATTGCGATCAAGGGATTGCTTGAATGCAATCTGGAATCAACTCGGTAGCGCCAAATTGTTTGGCGCTCCAAATTTTTCTTTTTGCGCCTTACCATTTGTCGCAACAAGTATGAACCATTAAATTTTATTTTAGACGTTCAAATCTAATGGTTATGCTATTTGCGCCCAACCATTGGACGTTTCTCTTATTAACCATCAATTTTTTTAAAATATTAAATTTAATGGTTCCAATATTTTGGGCGCTTTCTTGATTCAACCTTAAATCACGATAGCGATTAGACCTTGAATCAAAGTGACGTAGCTAGCTGTGAATGTTGAACTGTGAAAGATGATAAAAATAAGCCTAATAAATCCATCTTTCATGTGTTAGTGTTGTTGTCTATCAACTGGTGTACCATAATAACCATACCAACCTGGCCATTGTCTTGAACATGTCGAGGAATATTATGGAGTTATCCTCACAAATATGAATAGAATGCCCATCTCCATAAATAGAAACACTGGCATAGTTTTATGACTCAGAGTCTTTGTAGGATTGTATGAGATTACAACTAAATTACAATAAATTATAATGGTGATAATGGTGAACAATCAAGAGGTACTAGAAGGTGGAGATAGTGCTAAAAAAGGGCGCGAGATGCAAGCTTAGATAGAGATGAAGAAAGGCAGCTCGCTAGATGGAGAGAAATCTTCACATCTCAACACTCTTCTGTAGTAGCTATAAATCCTAGTTCGGATCGTCTTCATCTTGTATCCTTGTTTGGGGAAAAAAGGAAGTTTATAATCCTAGAAATAAAGTCTTATGAGTTCTCTATGGAAAAGTTTGGAAGAAGGCAGTTATTACGCATCAATGAGAAAGGAAAAAATGGACACAGATCGTGGCTAGATTTCTCTTCAAACATGTACATCTGGCTGTTAAATCTACTGTCTGTGACTTGCAAACTGGAATCTCAAAAGCTAAAATGGGATATCAGAGATGAAGCTGATACATATCTGGCAGAGATGAAGGAAAACTCCAATGGAGAATACCTAAAAATTTCTAGATTCAGAAAGGAAGATGGCCATCAAACATTCTCATTATGCTTCCCTGCGGGTAAAAAGAGAATATGCTGGAGATTAGCAGGTGAAGATATTGAATCCTTTGGTCTAAGTCATAAATGGAAGTCATCTAGACATCGCAATCCTCTCAAAATCCCCTCCCCTTCAGACTTCCATGACCTCAAACCCAACACTAGTCTCAAGAATCAAATAAATGATAGAACATATATGGTAGGATGTGTGGTGATATCGGAAGCTAAAGCATGGAATGTAATAGCAAGCATGGTTAAAAGAAAACTTCACAGGTCAGATTTCTTAGAGCTAAAAATCCTTTCCCAAACATCTGCATTGTTCTTTGCTAATGAGAAAGAATGGATGGGTTTATGGTCTCCTGTCACATGGAACGAAAAAGGCATTTCATTAAGAGTAAGCCGTTGGAATGGAGATCTAAAAAAACAACATACTAATGAAGAACAAATTGCCAACGAATCTATAATTCCTATTCAAGCCTCAATCCTTTGTGAAAAATGGATAAAGATCAGAGGCCTCCCTTTTGCTATGTGGTCTCATGATAATCTGTCTGCAATTAGAACCAAGCTAGGAGGATTGGGTGCAATTAGTAAGGAAACCCTTTTGAGAAAACATAGAAAATACATTAGCATCTCTGTGCTGGGAGACTTGATGGAAATACCGGTAGTGTTGCTAATGGATATGTCCGGCACAGACTGGATATTGTCAATCAAATGGGACTATAAACATCCGTCTAAAGACAATATCTCAATCTTGGATTATAGAAAGTTATGCAAGGACTTTGACAGCTCAGTTAAAAGTAAAATCAAACCTTCTCTTGCTAAGGCTGTCAGCTCGGAGAAGGACATCGCCAGTTGCAACAGATAAAGGCTGGAAGCTAGCCTAAGGAAAGAAGAAACAAGGCTTTATGTCAGTGCATGTGATGCTTCTGACTAAGATAATTCTATCTCAATCGATAAACGAGTGTTCAAACCAAGTATATGGGCTTATAAGCAAACCTCTCATATCAGCAAAGATACATCTATCCCATACCCATTGGACAATGGCCCAGAGAGAAACCAAGTCAAGAAACTAGACCATGTTATCGACCCACCTGAGTCACAAGACTCTCACAATAGTTCTGAAAAATTAGGGATTTCTTACCCCAATCAATTGGGGAAATTGGAGATTCAGGTGGTTTTGAATTCTGAATCCGGAGAATCATACGAAGCTCCTCTTACTCTCCCAACTCAAAAAGAAGTCTCATCCAGCTGTGAGAATTCAATTGCTGGATTGATGAAAGTCCTCAATTCAAAATCCAACATATTTAACATAAAAGAAGCACCAGTCTTGGAGAAATTAGAGGAAATCCAAACAGGTAAGGGAGATCAACCCATTTTACTTCGTGAGACAGTTTCATGTCTTATTGATCTTTGCAACGAAATTGGAGGCATGGAGGAATCTCAATAATGCCAACTAAAATCTATAATGTCTCGTTTGGTATGGAAATTTCAAACAAGAATGGCTTCTGTAAGAGAACAGAAAGAAAAAAATTATAGGATAGACAATGAACCTAATGAACCTTTTGTTGCTGATGCCACTGAGGTTGGAGCTAATTTCACTCCAGAAGCAGCAAGAAGAGGATTGGCAGCTGATGGAAGGGATTCAGAGACAGTCAATGAGTGATTTGAAAATTCTGTCATGGAACATATCTGGATTAAACTTTTTTGAAAAGATGGGGGCTTTGCAATAATTAATAAGCAAACAAAGATGTTGTTGTTGTTTGATACAAGAAACAAAAATGCTGAAAGTTACAGGTTGGTTAGTGAAACAGTTGTGGTATAATGACTCTTACGATTGGTGATGCGTACCCTTTAATGGTGCTAGTGGTTGCTTGCTGTTGATATGGGATGCCGAAAAATACTCAAAATTGGATGAGCTATCTAGTAACTACTCTATCTCTGTCAAATTACAAAACAAAACAGACCTATTTGTATGGGTGCTTTCAAATACCTACTCAAAACCAACATATTGTGAGAGGATTCCATTTTGGGAAGAAATGAATAGCATTAGAGAATGGTGGTTAGGTCCCTGGTGCTTAGCAGGTGATTTCAATGCTATTAGAAGTGAAAAAGACATAAATAAACATGGTGGTGATTTAAGAAACAAAAATTTTCTAAACCACTTCATAGCTCATTGGGTTTAATTGACTTAGAACTAAATTGCAGTGCTTTTACTAGATCTGATGGTAAAGAAAACCCATTGCTTACAAGAAAAATAAATATTTATTAAGTCAAGATTTTGAGGAATATTGTTCTCAAGCACTGCAGGTGGCTTTGCTTAGACTACTCTTTGATCACATCCCATTACTCCTAGACTGCAATCCTAGAACAAAAGGAAATCCCTATTTTAAATTTTAAGCTCATTGGTTAGACCATAAAGAATTCATTCCTAAGATGACCCAATGGTGGAATACTTTAGAATTCAGGGGCAAACCAAGTTAGAATTTTGCTATGAAGCTGCAAAACATAAAATTCTTTCTAAAAAGCTGGGCTAAGGAAGCTTTTGGGGATCTCAAGCAGCAATTCAGGTCACTTGAAGACTCTATAAAGTAGATGAACCTTCTTGAAGAAACAGGTCCTCTCAATGAAAGTCAGTTGGAAAGAAGACTGCAAACAACATTAGAGCTCAGAAAATTAAAGCTGATAGAGAGAAGGAAGATAATCCAAAGAGATAAAATAAGGTTCAACTTGGAGGGTGATAGAAACACAGGTTACTTCCACAAGATGGCAAACTCAAGAAAGAAAGCTAACACTATTGTTAAGCTAGTGATAGAGGGTGAAGATTGTTTTAATCAAACTAAAATAAAACAAGAAATCCAGCACTACTTCCAGAACCTCTTCAAAGAAAAACACAACTATACTCCTGATTTTAGTTGGCTGGACTTCAAAAGAGTTTCCGCAGAAGAAAATCTACTTCTTGAAGCAGATTTTGGGGAAGAAGTCCACAACATCTTAAATCATTTTGGAAAACACAAAGATCCAGGACCTGATGGAATGATAATGGAGTTCTACACAGCATGCTGGGACATTATTAAAGCTGAATTGCTTTCTGTTTATCAGGAATTCCACAATCTGGGACGCATAAACTGGAGATTGAATTGCTCCTTCATAACATTAGTACTAAAGAAAGAAGACTCTTGCACTCCAAAGGATTTCATGCCTCTCGGTCTCATCGGCAGTGTATATAAAATCATTGCAAAACTTCTTACAGAAAGGCTCAAACTGGTAATGCCCAAGCTTATATCTGATTATCAAAGTGCATTTGTTAAAGACAAAAAAATTCTAGATGGGGTTTTAATAGCAAGTGAATGTGTTGATGCAAGACAAAAACAAAAACTTCCTGGTATCCTTTGCAAAATAGATACGGAAAAAGCTTTTGATATTGTTAGATGGGCTTCTCTTTTTAAAATTCTAGAGAAGCATGGTTTCAGCAAAAAATGGAGAATGTGGATTCAGTGGTGTGTGTCATCAGCAAACCTGGCAATTTTGGTTAATGGAAACTCCACTGAGAAATTTGCTCCCTCAAAAGGACTAAGGCAAGGTGATCCACTATCCCCTTTCCTCTTCCTATTGGTAGCCGGAATCTTAACAAAACTTCTACAGGAGGCTAGAAAAAAGAGAAAAAATTAATGTTTTTTTTGTGGCTCAGGATGGAGAAATGGTATCCCATCTGCAATTTGCGGATGACACCATAATCTTTTTGAATGCAGACACTCAAGAAGTTAGAAATTTGACGGTAATACTAATGTTATTTGAAGCATTAATAGGATTAAAACTCAATCTGGAGAAAAGCACAATGACAAGCATAAGAGCGGATGAAAACATAAAAAGTCTGGCAGATGAGATAGTTTGCAAGATAGAGACACTTCCGATTAGATATCTGGGCCTACCTCTTGGAGCTACACTAAGAGCATATTTAGTATGGGAGCCTGTGATAGAGAGAATGAAGTAGAAATTGGATGTGTGGAAGACTAAATATCTGAATAAAGCCGGAAGAATCACTCTGATAAAAAGTACGCTCTCTGCACTGCCCACATATTATATGTCTCTTCTTACATTATCTGCCAAAGTGGAAAAGAAGATGGTGAACATAATGAGAAGATTCTATTGGGGAACAAAAGGAAATAGGCTCAAAATATGTTGGATCTCATGGGACAAGATGTGCATGCCAAAGGAAAAGGGAGGTCTTGGCCTAAAAAACTTAAGGATGGTAAACAAAACCTTATTATCTAAATGGGTTTGGAGGTACTCTAAGGAAAACAAAACAACTATGGAGAAGAATAGTACAACAGAGAGCTAGCATTAAGGAAGATGATATAGTTTCAGTTGATTTAAATATCTCTCAAGGAAGGGGTCTTTGGAAAGGCATTCTCAGAGCCAGCAGTGGTTAAAGAATTGCATGGGAATTGTGGTAGGAAATGGCAAAAGTTTGTATTTTTGGCATGGCAATTGGCTAGGTGATGGTATTTTGAAAGAACTTTTTCCTTCGATATACAAAAAGGCAGGCACAAAATGGAGTAGTATCTCAGAGTATGTGGATGCGCAAGGTAACTGGGAACTCAAGATTGGTTCATTAGCCTCGCCCAGTACAAGATACGACTACATAGAGCTAATGAGGAAGATTGGCACACCTTCGACATTTTCGGAAGAGGACGACACAATAAAGTTTTTTGATGAGGTAAATAGTAAGTTTCCAAAAAAAATGTTATGATTTTATCAAGGGTAACGGGAAAACGTCAGATGCTCCTTTCTCTAAATTTTTATGGCACAAGGAAATCCCACCTAAAATTTCTACTCTACTATGGTCTACATTCTATAAGTCCTTGCCTACATTATCGAATCTGCAGTATAGAAATATTCCTGTTCCCGACTTACCTTGCAGGCTTTGTGAAAAAGAAGAGGAGGATTCCGATCACATCCTATTTCACTGTGAGTACTCGAGGAAGATTTGGTTCTATTTCATTAAAGCTTTTAAGATTTTTTGGTGTATGAATGGCAATCTACATCAAAATTTTGAAGCTTGGAATCACAACGTCTTTTCGGGAAGAAACAAAAAGCTTTGGGAATGGCTTCCTTATGCCATTATATGGAGTATTTGGAAAGAGAGAAATTCCAGAATATTTGAGGGGAAGAAAAAAACAGTGAAAGATTTAATCCTAGAAGTGAAATCTTCTCTAATATTATGGGCATCAGAATTTAATCTTTTTAGTTGCATTCCTATTAGTAACATTTTATTAATTGGAAAGCTATAATGTCTTAATTGTCTCCCCGTTCGTTCTTTTATCATGTGATGGACTGTATTTTTTTTATTTTTTAATATATGAATTGAACCTTTTTCATCAAAAAAAAAATTAAAATAAAATGCCCATCTCCTATTTCCCAGTAGGATGTTGTGAGGTATCCCTGTTGAAATAAGAAATTAGAAATTAGAAAGGCTAACTTTACCTTCAGGATTCATAGTGTTAAATCAGAAACGATGGAAACTTCAAAATTTCAACGAGTTTCTGCTAA
>JAJJMC010022854.1:3562196-3598018 GCA_023531435.1 Papaver californicum
TGTGCATTAATTTGATAATACCTAGAAGGTCACACAGCACAAACGTAGTTTAGCAATAGATTGTAACATTAGAAATGTAGAAAATGTAGTTTTCGCGAATTTCTGATACATAGTGTATGAACTGATTGTCTGTCGTTTATATGTTTTAAGTTATGACGATTCTGCAAGAAGACTTTTCTCTTGAACGAGTATCATGATATATCGAAAATGTCTTCAGTATAGGTAAGACAACACTGATGAATGATAGGAATACTACAAAATATATACGCAACTCACTTGACTGAAGCGTAAATGATGAATGTGAAGTTCTGTCTTCCTAAGGGAAGGTTTACTTTTAATTGCTTTAAGATGATTGTTACCTAAAACTGGTTTTGTTTGAAGCATGAGCTTTTTGAATTTTATATTGATAGTCTTGAAGTGCCTTTTGGTTTCGCAGATGTTGCTCAGCCGACTACATTGAAGCTGTCATCTGGCTTGCTTTTGGAAAACTCTCCAGGTATAAAGCCTGGTACGGTCATGGTTGGCGAGAGAGTTAATATTAGTGGTGTATCAAGGATTAAAAATCTGAAGAAGTATGCTCATACGATAAAAGTGAAAGTGATAGCCGTGGATAGCTCTCGTCCAAATGTTATCGATGTCTGTTTTCATAGGTAAGTCAATATGCTGTTGTTAAACTATCCACAGAAAATCAACATTCATAGTTAACAAGTAGGTGTTTCAGTACTACTTGTCGGGAAGTTAAGTTTTGTCCTATCTGTTAATAAGTTGATAGATGGCACAAGTCCCGTCGAACAAAATCCTTTACACTTCTTGGACATGGCATTTTCCGGTTTCTTCATTTTTGCAGTCCGTTAGAGTATTTCTGTTTGGTAGCAACTCAAATAAATTAGAAGTTTTATTGGCCATAGTTCAATTTCTACTACTGTATGTTTTCTGTTGGTTGGATAGTAAACTAATAATATGATGCAATTTTTATTCTTCTGCAGAAATACTTCTTTGGGAGTAGGCATGTGCAATCGTAGTCATTGGGAGAAGCTTGTAAAGGGTGTATGGATTCGATCCATGTCACCTTATGATAGCAAACTCTTAGATATACGGATGCCTGGACGATCCCTTGCAAATGTTGAGGTATCAGTGGAAGAAGGTGGGTTTTTTGTAATTTGCATCTATTAATCCCTTGGTTCTTATTAATTATTATTATTATTAGTCTTTGTTTTTTTCTTTTTCTCTTGTTAACATTTGAACTATAAATGGTCATGTTTTCTTGCAGAGTTCTTCCTGTATCGTATTATATTTCTGGTGCTGGGTTTAATCTTGCTGACACTAGCACCAACTTTGAGCAAATCTCTTATTTTTTATTATGGCGGTGCAATGACTCTGGGCATCATCCTTGTAGTATTTATGGTCCTTTTTCAGGTTAGTATATGCGGAAATTTCTATTTGACTATTACCCAGTGTCCTACTCCTATTATCTAAATAGAAGACTGATAGGTGATATATGTGCTTGAGATTTAGCATGATTGTGGTGCAATCATAACTTATTCGGTTGTGAATGATATTCAGCTTATTATAACCACAAGAAAGTTCCCAATGTTTTTCCATTATTTGTATTGGTTGAAGGTATTTGGGTTACTTAATATCATCAAGATGAAGGTTATTCTTTCTTATTCTAACTAATGCGTGGCAATTTTAGTTTTGGATTATGAGGAATTAAAAAATTATCTATTGATCGCTGATATTTTATTGAGAATAGGGCAAACCAGTCACTGTCTAAAAAGCCGTTGCTTATGTTATCGTACCCTAATAAGTTTCAATTGTGTAAACTGTTTTCTTCCCCTTCTACAAGAAAATGGTCCTTACAAGTTTCAAGCAGTAACCAAAAAACACTGTTGGGATATATGGCTTTATCAAACGTGATGAAATTTCTGTTTACTCACACTGCCATTTGGTTGATTAAATGTCTTTTCTAAACATCCTCATTTACTTGTAGTTGAATTATGTTGCATTGTGTGATTTCCATGTACCTGTAATCCATGAGAGTTTTATTGTAGTTATATTGGTATTATTTCTTTCCACATTATTTTCGATATACTAATATAGGTCACTGACAGGGGATGAGGCTGCTTCCGGCTGGTCGAAAGAATTCATTGGCAATATTTGTCTACTCATCTCTTGTAAGCATCCAAATTATCAGTTACAAGATGGAAAAACGAAAACCCTGACAGAGGATGCTATTTCTCATTATTTAGTGACTTTAGTCTGATTTTTTTCATGAAAAATGATAAAATTTTGCACTTTTGTGTCTTCAGGTTGGAACGGGATCTTTTCTCCTTCGTTACTTGCCTGGCTTATTAAAGTCGTTACTTGTGGAGATTGGGGTCACTGAAGATATGTATAATCCTGTATGTAAGTTTTTCTCTGCTTTATGTTACCAATTTGTGTGTATGTGTTTATTAGCAATTTGTTATCTTAATTGTCATGGTTCATCTTGGAATTTGGACAATAGAGTGTAGTTATAACCTGTCTTGTAATGCAGTAATGGTAGTTGAAACAGTGAATATGTGCTGAATGGATCTTCCTTGTTCTCTGTCACAATGGTGGTGTTTATTCCTAAGCTTCTTTATATCGTTGTACAATAATGGAGAAGTTCTCCTTTACGTGGTACCTGGTCTCAAAGTTGACTAACCCGCTACTGAGAGAAGAAAAAAGAAATAAACTTTGTACTAGGGGACTTCTTACTTCAGGGATTTTGTTTTTTTAGTTAGCTTCTGAACTTCTCGTCACATGTTCTCTCTTATTTTATTTTTCCAGTTTTTGCATAGGGTTGGGATTCTACCTATTGTAACCACTGAAAAACAAAAGCAGAGTGACAGATTGCTTTTGATATGAGTGGAATGGACATGTGCAATGCTTAGTACAATTTGTATACTAATGTTGGATAGAATATATTGTTCGCGAAATCTGAGTGATAGTCATATATGTTAGCTATTGATTGTGATCCAACTGCCCAAGTAACACTTAATAATGGTTTTCCTTGTTTGCTTATATTGCAGTTGGTAATGGTCCTGTCGATCTGTCTTATGCTCGCTGGAGCTTGGTTGGGTTTTTGGGCTGTCCGTAAACTTGTTTTAACAGAAGAAGGGTCCATTGATTCAAGTGTAGCTGTTTTCGTCGCTTGGTCAATTCGCATTGTATCAGCTGTCCTGATTATTCAGGTGGTCTGGCCCATCTTTTTACTTTTTTATAATTATCACTGTAGTATATGCTTTTGACTCGCATTGTTAATTGATTATTTAGTTATTATATCAGCCATCTTTCACTTAACCCTTTCGATTGATGATCTGATTTCCAATTTGACAATTATTAACCTATAAGTTTCTCATTTGTTTAGAGTTCGATGGATCACTTACTGGCTGCACAGGCCTTGTTCTCTGGGATACTAATTTCATCAATACTTAGGAAGATTGCCACATTGAGATCCTTGCGGCGCATTCTTAAGTGAGTGCTTTGAATTACTATGAGTATCTTTGTCTTCATATGAATCATATCTTTGTCTGATAATCCTGCCACAAATTTGATTGTTTTAATGGGTTGAACGTAGAAGTTCCTCATGGGATTCACCTTATTTTAGAAACGGGCCTTTTTCTTTTCCATGCTTCGAGGTTTATTAAAAATGTATGAAATGAGGTTCTTTAATATTCTTGTTTTGATCTGGGTTATGCTTCATTCCATTTTCTTAGTTTTTTCTTTTGTTGCCAATTTTTGATGTGATATTTACTTTTTATTTACGGGCATCTGTTTAGAACAGCCAAGAGCCACAAAAGATCCCAGATTCAAGATTATTCACCTTCTGAAGATTCTCACGATGATTATCTATATAAGCCCCAGAAGTCAGAAGATCATACATTACGCAGGCGTCGAACTTCATTGAATCTCTCCCCCAGTTCCCCGGCTGCAGGTTTGCATATTTTTGCATAATCTTGTTTCTCATTATTGTTATTGTCTGAATCTTGATTGTATATCTCTGTTTAATGTAGTTAACCAGACACGTCTAAGTAAGACTCCGCAGTCTTCTCAACTATCAGACTCAGGAACGTATTTGTCAACCTTTCATAGAGTATCCGATAGGAAGAAGTTCTCAAAAGAAGAATATGAAAGTTTCACTAAAGATTCCACGAAAAAAGCTTTGGAAAGGTTAGTAGCTTCCCCTGATTTCAACAAATGGGCTGTAGCTAATGCTGAGCGAATCACCCTTAATCCCACCAAAGACCAAGCTGGTAGTTCTGAGCGACGTCCAAGGTGGCTCGGATTGTTTTAAAGCACACGCATCTTGTGTAAATGTTCATTTTATCAGCTAGGGAAGACAGAAAATCAAATCGCACAATCTCAAATCAGTTTGCATCTTCAACAAGTTCATGCCTCTTCAATCATGTGAGTTGAATCTCTTCAGATGTAAACATAATGTCAAATATTAGTTTTAAGAGAAATATTTGGCGAGGGAGATGATACTCTACTTAAATTTCATGTAAAGTTTGTTAGTTTTCTTTTTGAAGGAATAGGATTTGGCTTTCTTGTATTCTTTTTAGCAACTAGTAGTCTAACCTTTAGTTAGAAGCGGGACTTGAGTGTGATGAACTAAGAAGGTCCTGTAACTAATTTGTACCTCGTTGTTGGATTATGATGTTCTTATATCGCCAAAACTTGAACTGATATATTATGATTATTTTTTCTGCATGATGTTAGCATTTAATGCTACTAAGATATACTGTACATTTTTTGTGTGTGTGTGCATAAGTTCTGAATATTCATAAGCTGGTGGTTGTCATTTAGAACGTTACGGAAGTAAGTACTCTGATATGATAATACTTATAATGTCAGTAAAACAAAGATTTGTTGATATTGTTTAAGTAGGTTAATTTAGGGGCTCCTTGTTTGTAGAAGGACTTCAACGTGAGGTAGGGTGATCCAAAAATATATTAAGGGGTGTCCTAGGGGCTCCAATCTTATATGTTAAATGTTCATATTATCCTTCTATTAATTAAAAAGTCTAATTTGCCCATCAATCAATTAAAACCTAAACCTAAACAAAACCTTTTTAAACCGTAAATCTCAAAAAGGAAATTCCAACTTCTCCATCATTCTCATATCTTAACTTCTCCATCAGTTTCCCAACCATAGACCCAATTTCTCCATCGAAATTCATCGTCGATTCGAAAAATTCTTCGTCGATTTAACTCCAAAAATCGTGATGGAAAATCATAGTAAAGGTGTAGAAGGTAGTAGTGATGCCAACCAAAATCAAACTTTTCAACCTAATCAAGAGATTGAAGAATAAATCGGTGGTGATAATCAAAATCAAACTCCGAAAGAAACAATGGTGTATCTAAGGTTTTGAACAAAACTCATGTTATTTTTAGAACCCAAAAGTGATTGATTGGCATGTTTGATTGATGTTTTTGTTAAAAAAAATTGGTTACAGAAGAATTTACGGTTGGGTTCGATTGGAAAACCCAATCGTAACTGGTTTGTTCTTCCCAACCGTAAAACAATGGGTAGGAGATGAAGAGAAAATTTTACGGCTGGTTTCGATTTTGAACCCAACCGTAAAAAAAAGTTGCGCATTTTTTTTTTTGAATTTTACGGTAGAGTTTTTCTCAAAACCCAATCGTAAACAAATTTGCACCAATTTTTGAACTTGAATTTTACGGCTGGGTTGAATTCATTTTTCCAACCGTAAATATTCATGTGTATGTAAATTTTGTTTTTGTGGATTACTTACAGTTGGGTTCGATTGGAAAACCCAACCGTAAATGCTTCTGCTTAGTTAAAATTTTTGGTGAGGATTATTTACGGTTGAGTTGCAGTGTCAATTCCCAACCGTAAATTCTCCTGTGTATGTGATGTTTATTATTTACGGTTAGGTTCTATATGTGAAACCCAACCGTAAAAAGTTCTGAATTTTCAAACTGAAGTTGTTTGAGTTGAATTGCTTAGAAATTATCTAACTTGTATTGCTTGTATGTTGTAGGAAACATAAGAAGAATTGGGGTAATAATTTAACACCTATTTCTCACACTCCAACCCGTCGCCACGGAGTTCATTTAGGGGTAGCTAATATAGGCTTGAGAAAGAGCCATAAGTCGACTTTTGAGGTAGGGGTGGTAGTTCTCCTCAACTTGCACAAGAGGAATACAATGTTTTTCAAGACTTGGAAGATCTACCTGTTTTCAGTGGAGGTGCTCTTGTGATTAGAGAACCACCACAAGAGCAACAATGTGAGGAAAAAGAGACAAATAGAGAAAAATTTGTCCCTCAAGGCAAAGGTAAAGAAATTGTTGTTGGTTCTACTGAAACAAGACTGAAGGAAAAAAATCCAAAGAAGCATCCAAAATCGAAAATGAAGCATATTCCCAACGGCAAAAACGTGTTGTGGCCTAGGAAGAGGAATGTGAGACCTTGGGGGGAGGCCCCAGACAGGTCTGCTATATTATTTGGTTATCCCCATTCATGGGCTGCCAAAGTTGCTGAGACGAGGGTATTAATCTAAAAACTTCTCTTGTTTTGTTAAATTTCCGTTTGTTTAACTTCAAGTTAAAAAAAATTGTTTTTATTCTTTGTAGGATCATATACATGCGATTAAGAAATTGGTTCGTCAAAGGGCTCAACATTGGCCCTTAGATGAAGAATGTATGGCCGTCCAAGTTCTCGTAAATGGTACTGGGTTAGCTCCCTGAATTACCAATTCGATGTTGGAGTATGACATTGTCACCTGCACAGCATTCAGGGAACGTTATTGGCCTGAAACCGATATGTTTCATCTCCCATTCGGCGAGATGACAATAACGCCGGATGATGTCCAGTCAATTCTTGGCTTACCAGTTGAAGGTAAATCTGTGTATGAAGATTTTGACAACAACATGTCATGAAGTGATCTTTGTGTCCTTGTCAAAGATACACTTGGATGGGAGAAGAGAGAATCCGAATCAAAGTTTAAATTGGCTTGTGGAGATAAGCCGGGGCAGCAACGAAGAAAGGTCTAGGTATGACCAAGAAGATCTTGTTGCGTAGTCTCAGGGAGAAGTTTGGAGGAACCCGGCAGTTGGAAAAGGGTGGGGTCGTCATAGATGAAACCAGAGCTATGCGAACAGCCAGAGTGTATCTGCTATATATGCTCGGCACCATCTTCTTTGCTGACAACTCAGGAAACATAGTCAACGCTCACTTTCTACAGTGGTTGACGGATGATCTCCAGAAGACGCATGAGTACTCATGGGGAACTGCCAGCCTGGCTTACCTACTTGCCAACCTTAGAAAAGCTTCGAGGGTTAGGAGAACTCAGATTGCCGGGAATACTGGTTTTCTTCAGGTAATTTATTGTTGGAATTTCAATGTTTAAATTCAGATTTTTTTTTACACATTATCTTATATTAATATTTATTATCTTCATAGGCATGGGTCTATGATCACTTTTCGAGCCTGGCTCCTAAAATGAAGTCGAGCGGTGATGGTACTAGACCTACAGGAAAGAAATTCATCTTCACCGATACTCAGGTAAGGCATAAAGAAGTGCAGATAACAAAGATGAGAAGTGAAATTGATGCTTTCACCGTTGAAGATGTTGTTTTTGATCCTTATGTGAATATTAACATAGATGATGATGGAGATGTTGAAGATTTACGTCAATTCTCGGATATGGCAGGCTACAACGGGCCTTTGTACCATCCGTTTGGGTTCGTGATGTGCAACCCCCGTCGAACTCTCCGCCAATGTGGGATGTCCAAACCAAGGTAACACACGAAGCCTTTAAATTATGTGTGAATGGCTCGATGATCGAAGGCCCAAGCATCGTGCTCAACTACAACCCAACGCCTTCGGTCGCGGTTTGGAACAACCGCTATCAACCGGATTTCCAAATCCAAATGCAGGAGGTAATTTCATCTCCGGGCACAAAAGAGGCTGAAGAAGATTACTTGGATTGGTATCGTCATTTTGGTCATCCAAATGTCATTAACATTGATCCAGAAACTATGAAAATACTTCAAAGGGGTGAAGGAAACAACACAGAAGATGGTTTTTGGAAGAAAGCATATTTCAATTTGGTACGTAAATTACTTTTGTTATTAATGTTTTTAAGATTTATTACTAAAGACTCAACCAACTTTTATTTTCATATGTGAATAGAAAAATAAGGTGAAAACGAAAGCACTTGCATTGGCAGAGTCTATCAGTCCATGCCTATGTAGAGTTGATGTGACGACGTCTGACCAATTGAAGAACCTGCAAGCCAAAATTGGGAAGCTTCATGAAGCTGACGAAGATGAGACGGCAATAAATTTAAAGAGGAGTAGAGCCGGTACAAGAGATGCGACTACTAGCCGAAGAGAGCCGCAACCTAGTGATGAAGAGACACATGATGAAGCCGAGGATGTGCAACGTGGTGCTCGTACTCGTGGCGGTCGTGCTGGTGCTCGTACTCGTGGCGGTGGTGCTGCTCCTCGTACTCGTTTTCCTAAGAGCAAAAAAAGAGCTCGTCAAACTCATCGACAATCCCCTCCTCCTTCTCCCTAACTCTATGTTTATTATAACAATTGCGTCAAACTAAAGTTTTTTTTTGTGTGAGTGTATTATATACATTATATAACACAAGTTAGAATGTATGAGAAAGTTTTTATCTTTTATTTGTCTAGCTTATGTTTTATTTACAAAAATTTCAATTTGGAAACCAAGCAAAGGAAAAATCAAGTCAACAAACAAAAAAAATCATATTTACGGTTGGGTTTTGGCTGAAAACCCAACTGTAAAACTGTCATTTTTTTCATGCCAGACTTACGGTTGGATTTTCACCCAAAACCCAACTGTAAATTCTCCTGGATCATTCAAAATTGGATTCTAGTACTTGTGTTGTTTTCGGTTTTTCTTTGTTTGAATGACCCAATTTACCTTCAATCTAGTTAAAATGATTGAATAAGTTTGAAAGATTGATTTTTAATCCCAAATTTTACCTTAAACTCAATGCTCCAAATATCAATTTTACGGTTGAGTTTTCAACCAAAATCCAACCGTAAATTCTTCTGGATCATTCACAATTGGATTCTAGTACTTGTGTTGTTTTCGGTTTTTCTTTGTTCGAATGACCCAATTTACCTTCAATCTAGTTAAAATGATTGAATACGTTTGAAATTTTGATTTTTAAACCCCAATTTTACCTCAAACTCAATGCTCCAAAAGATGTTTTACGGTTGGGTTGGGAAGCCTAAACCCAACCGTAAATTTTGGATGAAATTGTAAACTAAAATTGGTTTTTACGGTTGTTTTTTTTGGCAATTCCCAACCGTAAATTATCTCGGATAAGAAATTTTTTTAGATTATTTACGGTTGGGTCCGATGCTAAAACCCAACCATAGAACTGTTTGGTGTTCATCCACTGTTCTTCTGTTTACGGTTGGGTTGGGAAGAACACCCAACCGTAAATAGCTTTTACGGTTGGGTTCGACATGAAAACCCAACCGTAAAATTCTCTGAATAAAAAATAAATCATCTTTTTGTCCGTAATTTCATCCAATTTGAGCCATTAAAAGACCAAAAGTTTAAGTTAGATGTATCCTAGTTATGCTCTGGTTGATTGAATCAAAATCTAGGGTTTTAAAAAAAAACCTACAAAATTATCTTACATTTCTTCTAATTTTTCTTCCCACCAAACAAAAAAGAAAAAAATTTAAATTGATTTGATTAAGTTTAAGAGTATTTTCGATTAATCATGATTATCTTAATCTATTAGCTAATTAGTTTTACTAACTAATCAGGGATATTTTAGTCATTACGAAAATATGATGAATAAAGGGTTTTTTAATTTTACTTCAAATGTCTTTATTTCATCTTATTATGAAAACCCCTCTACAAATGTGGAAGCCTCTAAATTAGCCTTCTTGTTTAATAAACCTCTCTTATAAAAAAATGATTTGAAAACTTCTCCGTTCTCTCTGTAATGAATTCATCCAACACGAATATAAAAAAGTGTTGCAACTTACTTCGGCAGCCTTTAATTTGCAATTTTTTGATGAAACACCGTCATATGCATCATGTTTATAATCTTCAGTGTTCAGTAAAGAATGTTCGGTTCTCATAAGAGTTTAAAATTTGGTGATTAAGAACGAGTGGGAGGGAGGGAGGGAAGGATTTTATTGATTTTGCCTCTTGGCACACATAAGACTATAAATCTATAAAGAGAGTCAAATAACTGAACCCAAAGTCCATTCTGTAATGACTGCCCAAAGAAGAAGTTGTAGGTTGGTCAGAAACGCAACCTGAAATTGAGACCAAGAAGTCGTCAATGGTATTGGTTTTGTGATATCAGTTTCTTACTCACTCCTGCAATTTAGCACTTTGCTAACGAGTAATTTTAAACAAAACAATCCAAAAAAATATTCTAAAAACCGGTTTTTAATATGACCTGCTTTCCCAGAACTAACAGGGATAGGATTGAGTACCATTTTTTGTGATAGGAACGATTTTTACGGTGTTCTTTTGGTCGTTTGTTACGAATTTTTGCTTCCTTCCCAAAACAGAGACAGTCATATGAATGACGCGTCTGAAGTTTGAGTCATATGCCCCCACCCACACCCACATTCAAACCCCTGAATAATTCTACTCTACACTTGCATTATTTCCCACGTGTCCCAAAACTAAAAAAAAAGAAACCTCAGAGGGGTTACAAATGGATTCATGGTGACCAAATAATCCGTTAAGGAGTATTCTAGGGTTATATAAAATTTCCATATTACCCTTCTATCTATGAAAAAGTCTAATTTGCCCTTCAATCAATTAAAACCTAAAAAAACAAAACCTTATAAAATTTTCATTCCAATTCAAAACCTTTCCATCTCCCTTCATATCTCCTCCTTCTCCATTTGAACCGAGTTTCTCCATCGGATTGTGTATACAAGGTATTCAACAAAACTCATGTTATTTTTAGAACCCAAAAGTGATTGATTTTCTTGTTTGATTGATGGTTTTGTTAAAAAAATTGGGTTACCGAAAAATTTACGGTTGTGTTCGATTAGAAAACCCAAGAGTAACTGGTTTGTTCTACATTTTACGGTTGGGAAAAAACAACCGTAAATAAAAAGGTAGGAGATGAAGATGAAAATTTACGGTTGGGTTTGATTCTGAACCCAACCGTAAAAACATTTGCACTCAAAGAAAAATTTGAATTTTACGGTTGGGTTCGATTTTAATTGCCAACCGTAAATTATTCTGGTTAGTTCAATTTTTTTGTTGATGATTATTTACGGTTGGGTTCGATTGGAAAACGCAACCGTAAATTCTGCTGGTTAGTTAATTTTTTTTGTTGAGGATTATTTACAGTTGGGTTCGATATGTCAAACCCAACCGTAAATTCTTCTGGACCCTTTTACGGTTGGCTTTGGTTGACAAGTTTCAACCGTAAACCTGTCAGTATTTTGTTTCCTTAAAATAGACAAACCCATCGGATTTTTTATTTGAAAATATAGCCGTTGGGTATTTTTTCACTATAAAAAGAAACATTTCCCTTTCACCTTCTCATTATTCCCTATCCCTTTCATTCTCATTCTAATTCTAGACTTTCCAACTTATTCTCGCCATACCCTTTGAAGCACTAAAAATGGTATACACTACCAATGAAGATGTTGCAATTGTTAGAGCATGGGTTACGTTCATAATGCACGAGTACGACAGAGCGCACTATAACGACAATAACCAAGCCGTTAATGAAGATTGGATGGTGGATCAGAATTTTGATTCTTGGTGGAAGCGTGTGTTTCAAATTTTTATGGGATTGGACGGGAATGAAAATCAGAGGACGTTCAGAGGCATTAAGAGAAGGTTTAAGACGTTGTTTGAAAAAATGAAGAACTTAAAACAGGAAATGAAATTGAGAAGACAAGCACTTCCCACCGAATCTGGTGTGGCAAGAGTAAGTGTGTCAATTAATAAATCGTTCATTAAAAAGAGTTTTCAAAAATTCAAACTTATAATTGATTTGTTTTTTTCAGCATGTGATGGCTATGGAGCAATATAAAATCAAACATGGGGAGCCGTTTATGCATGAGGATTGCTATCGTATTATGGAACAAAGTACCTATTATGATTTCATCTATTATACTTAAGTGTTTAAGTGTAATCATCTAATGATCTATTGTATTTCATTTCCTTTAGTTCTTCCTTTAATATTAAAAATAAGTTTTATGCCTACTCTTCTATTTCATTAGTGTATCCCAGGTTCATTTACGGTTGGGACACAAGTTCATACCCAACCGTAGACCATATAAAATCTTAAAGAAGACTTACGGTTGAGTTTTCAGCCAAAACCCAACCGTAAATATTCCTGGATCATTCAGAATTTGATTCTAGTACTTGTGTTGTTTTTGGTTTTTGTTTGTTTGAATGACCTAATTTACCTTCAACCCAGTTAAAATGATTGAATAAGTTCAAAATTTTGATTTTTAAACCCAAATTTGACCTTAAACTCAATGCTCCAAAGGATGTTTTATGGTTGGGTTGGGAAGTCCAAACCCAACCGTAAATATTGGCTGAAATCGTCTGGAAGTAAAACTAAAATTGGTATTTACGGTTGGGTTAGATTGTAAAATCCCAATCGTAAATAATCCTGGATGGGAAAACTTTTTTTTGGACATTAGTTACGGTTGGGTCCGATGCTAAAACCCAACCGTAAAACTGTTACGATTTGGTGTTCATCCATGAAATTACGGTTACAGTTGGGTTGGGAAGAACACCTAACCGTAAATGACGTTTACGGTTGGGTTCGACATGAAAACCCAATAGTAAAATTCTCTGAATCATAAAAGAATCATCATTTCAAATGTAATTTTATCAAATTTGAGCCATAAAAAGACCAAGATTTTAAGTTAGAGGTATACCACACTACTCTGATTGAGTGAATCAAAATCTAGGATTTTTTAAAAAAACCTTAATAAAATTTATTCTACTTTTTCTTCCTACTAAAACAAAAAGATTTTTTTTTAATTTAATTTGATTAAGTTTAAGATTATTTTAAATCGATTATGATTAGCCTAATCTACTAACTGATTAGTTTTATTAATATTAATTAATCATGAATAATTTAACTATTATAAAAATATAGACAGGGGATCGTTGAAATCCACTTCAATGTCTATTTATAGGAAAAAAACTCCTTAAAAATCTCTTTTTCTTTTATCTTTACCTCACTCTCTCGATTCCCCTCTTCTAACTCTTCTTTTTTCCCTCTCTTTTCCCGTTCTGACGTCCTGGTTTGTCTGAACAGAAGACATGGCGGCTTCAAGCTGCTCAATGCCATGGTCTTTTATACAAATCTCAGCCAAAACCATCAATAAATTTATTAGGTTACCCATTCCTAATTCACTCAGGAGTTTCTCAAAGTTCAAAACAGCCTCTCCTCTTTTCTTACTAGAAAATAGGTTTCAGAAAAAGATGCAATCTTTTTCTGTTACCAGTAAATTTTTAACTGATGAATTGAGTTCTGATAAAGAAGATGATCCTAATTTAGCTAAAGAAGAAGATGAACAGTTTGTTCGGTGGTTTCGTGAGGCTTGGCCTTATTTTCAAGCTCATCGTGGAAGTACTTTTGTTGTTGTTATTTCTGGAGAGATCATGGATAGTCCTCATTTAGATGCCATTCTCAAGGTATATATATATGTATAATCTTCATCTTTTATCGTCTTTTAATCTGATGATTTCTTAAGATTGTGAATTAGTATTAGCTGCCACAGTGGGTGTTTTGACCTGATTTCAAGCTAAAATGCGGTGAATTTTAGTGAAATTTGGAAGAATTTATAGTGAATTTGTAGTTTATTGCTTAGGGGACACATTTTTGTGACTGGCAGGAGTCACTCTGTGTCACCAAAACCGGTCCTCGGCGTTTAAGAATCAATCAAGCGTGAAATGAGCGTATTCTAGTGTCCAACCGTGTGGGGTTAGGATCTCATACTCTTAGATGAAGGGATTGCACCATGCATCCCCTTTAGGGAGTTGCCTGGTAGCACTCCTTGGAAAATTTTGCATTTTAGTATTTAAAGAGTAATAGGAAAATTTTGCATTAAAGGTACTTTTTCTCTATAGACATCATCATGCACTACAAACTCTAAGTTTGAACACTTTTTTGAGCTTTAATGAACACTACATTTGTGTTTTGACAAATTCATTTAATAGACCTCAGATATTCGTTTTCTTTTGGGGCACTACATAAAAAATCTTTTCTCTGTGTTACCAATGTGAAGATATTGATGTGCAGGATATATCTCTTCTTCATGGTTTAGGAATCAGATTTGTTCTAGTTCCTGGGACACATGTTCAGATTGACAAGCTTTTGGCTGAGAGAGGTGATAAACTTATCCTTATTGTCTTTCTTCGGTTTTTCATCCGGGTAACTTTCAAACATGATTTCTGCTTATTATTGCTCACTAGCTCATAAATATATGTTGCAATCAGGAAGTAAGGCCAAATATGTTGGTCCATACCGAATCACAGACACTGATTCCTTAGAGGCAGCAATGGAGGCAGCTGGGAGAATTCGTCTTATGATAGAAGCAAAACTTTCTCCTGGGCCTTCTATTTGCAACATTCGCCGTCATGGTGATAATAGTCGTTTGCACGATGTTGGTGTTAGTGTCGCAAGTGGCAATTTTCTTGCTGCAAAGGTGAGTAATACGACATCTCCAACTTTGTTGACTTAAGATATACACTTCAAGTCCAGAACAAATTAATCTAATTGCTCAGCAAGGCTGTGCTTGTGCCATAGATAAGGATCGTACCACTGCTTAGAGAGACTAACTCTTATTTTTCATTTTTTATTTTACAGAAAAGAGGAGTTGTCGAAGGTATTGATTATGGGGCAACTGGTGAAGTGAAAAAAGTGGACGTTTCTCGCATGCGTGAAAAAGACTTGATGGAGATTGTATAGTTATATTAAGTAACCTGGGTTATTCCAGTTCCGGAGAAGTTTTAAATTGCAAGTATGCCATGTTCATTCTTTAGGTACATTTAACTTGTAATTTTTGGTAATTGTTCACCAGGCCCACAGCTCTCGTGGATGATAAAGTTTCCTTACATACATAGAATCAAAAGAGTCATATGTTATTGGTGAGAAGTTTCACTAAGAATCCAAGTGAGTGGGCTAATAAGGAAGTGAATTAGCTGTAAGTCAGTTGTTGAAGTATTGGGGGAAAAACTACATGCCTTCAAATCTAAGATAGCGGTCCTGCTTTATTGTCTTATTTTTCCAGAGTCACGTCAAAAACCGGTCAAGTCTAGAGTACCCTGTAGCTCTCTAAAGAAGGACCAAATATCCTGAAAACTTCTTATTCCGTAGATTTACTGAAAAGATAATATTACTAACAACGTTCGGGTATGATTTCATAGAACCGGTCTCTATGGAGACACCCAGTCCACGGATGTTTGATAAGATAAATGATAAGTTTCTAGGCTAGAATAAAGCATACCTAGCTAAGAAAATCAGATTTTAATTAGTTTATGGTAGTTGCCCTATCATGGAGTTAGTGTACAGTGTTTTTAGTCTTTTGACAGTAACACGATAGAATAATGCTGAAAACAGTTAGGTTGATTGAACATGTGACCGAGCACTGTCATGGCGTTAAATTCTCACCATACCATAGAGTTGATGGTGTTCGATTTTATCTATGTATATTACAAATTTTCTGATTATCACTGCGGTTGTTTAGATGGTCCAGAAGTTTTTTGAGACGCTATCTTGCATAACAAATTCGCGTATATTCGACTCAATAACTCATTTCCTGACAAATCTTAACATAAGCCGAGTATCACTACTCTCCTTTACTCTACACATTAATACTTGGTTTATTCATATATCTGAGTCGACATCAATGTTTAATCGTCGAACATTTCTCTATTTTCTCTTCTCATGTCTAAAAATGGTGGTTACTTATCGAGATTCCTTCAACTCTGATATATCTTTGATAAACATTGCAGCACTTATGAGGTTGCTACTGCCTGTGCTTTAGCTATCGGAGCGGAGAAACTAATTTGCATCGTCGATGGCCCGATTCTAGATGAATGTGGACGTCTTGTACGTTTCATGACTCTTGAAGATGCTGATATGTTGATCAGGGAACGAGCCAAGCAAAGTGAAATTGCGGCAAATTATGTCAAGGCTGTAGATGAAGAAGATAGCTCTTGTCCCGAGCATTCTGGTTCCAGTGGCATTTATTCTCCTCAGAATATTAGAGGTTTCGAAGAAACCTACAAACCAATATTTCAGAATGGCGTTGGTTTTGACAATGGGAACGGACTATTGTCTGGTGGCCAGGGATTTGCCATTGGAGGTGAGGAACGTTTGAGCAGACAAAACGGCTACCTTTCTGAGTTGGCTACCGCCGCTTTTGTTTGCAGAGTAAGCTTCTAACTCTATGCATTTTCCTTTTCCCAGAAATTCCTAAATCATGATTCCATGCTGTGAAGTAATTTTAGTTTAGTTTTAAACTACTGGGGTCATTATGTTAGTTTTCTGCATCGAAAATAACATGCATTTAAGTATTTAACTTGTTGCATGTGTATATTTTATACTAGTATATATTTTATTTGGTTACTTTACAAGTACTTGGAGTTGAAAATGCCTGCATTTATTGGGTGAGTACATTTACTGAATACGATCATTTACAGAAGCCTATATATGGCCATGTAGTTTGTAATTGACAAGTGGTGAAATAAACTGACTTTTGGCGCCATTTATCTCTATCTGCGTCTGATCTGACATGCTGGCTATCATATGTTTTTCCTTTAACTTTTGGTTCATCTTTACTAGTCCTGTGTTATTGTGTTTGAAAGAGCTGTAAGTTATCTGATTAATGATATCAACCATTAGTTCTTCTCAGGCTTTTCTTATGTACAGTAAAACCACTCTTGATGAATCATTTGCTAGTTTCCCCACTATTATCTTTTATATTTGTAACGTATATGCAAACATTCTCCTGCTCGACATGTCTCAATGACCCTATGATAAGTTAAGAGTCCAAATTTGATTTCTGAATTTGTAATTTGCTTTTTATTTTTACACTTTTATTTTAATATTTATACAAGTGTAGCTTATATGCATTAAAACTTAGAGAGAAGTAGCTACACTTAAAATATTTCTTCATTTAGAGGAACTATTCATAATATCTATGATGCCAGAAACGAAATTCAGTTTGCCTCTGGTCCTGAGGAGGATTAAGTATTCAAAATTACAAATGTTCTCTTTCTTTCTACAGGGAGGTGTCCAAAGAGTTCATCTAATAGATGGCACCAATGGTGGTGCTCTGTTGTTAGAGTTGTTCAAAAGAGATGGAGTGGGGACCATGGTGGCTAGGTAGTTATCATATATTTGTATGCTTAAAAAAAATCATATATTTGCGAATTCTCCATTGTATTTGGTTTAGGTAATAATTCCCAAGCTCGTTGCTTGGTGCCACTAACTCGAGTATTGGATCTCTTTAAGTAATTGAATTGCTTTTTAGATATCCATAACTTCCAGTGAGACGTATGCCTTGTGCATACTGTTTGCTTTTGTTGTATTGAGAAAGATTGTGTTAACTAGTTAGTGACTACATATTCATTCTTAACATAGTTTCTCTAACGGTCTTGGCATATCTTAGTTTTGGTGATGAAACACAAGATTTGATATATTAAGTTCCCTATGCTCTTTCAAGTGCTTGGGAAATGTTCATTGAGTTTTGGACCTTTTGGTGCAAGAGATTGACTACAGTTACCTTTGATAGTACTTGCTTGAAGCTCTCCTATAGTCTTAAATTTACTATGGGAAGCAGGGCTTTAAAAACTCCAAGGTCCTGTGATGTTGGGATAATTTTCCAACAATGTTAGCCTTAATTTTACAATGAAACATAAGGGATTTAGAGAACTACCAGACCATGTAATATTTGGATATTTTTGCAAGGATCCCCTGTAAATTGATAGTCATAAAGTTCGAAAGATTTTGTATATGCTGTATACTTACCTTCGTTATTGTTTTATTGATTTATCCCAAACTTTTATTTCTATTGTTTTCTTCTGCTAGCACAAACTTTTAACTTTCATGATTACATAATATCTGGACTCTACTGTTCCCTTTATGAAATTTTGTTTGTCGCAGTGATGTTTATGAAGGAACACGGATGGGTATGAAGATGGATCTCCTTGGAATAAAACAGCTTATACAGCCTCTGGAAGAAGCTGGAACATTGATTAAAAGGACAGAAGATCAGGTTTATTTTCTTTCTTTTTTATTAATTTTCCTGAATGTAGTTAAACATTTAATAGTCACTGTCGCTCTGAATATATGAAGAGTCAATCTTATGTCTTGTCTTCCCTTGATACTTGAAGTCTTGAACTGAGTTTCCACTATTTCCTTCAGCTACAAGAAGCATTGGACTCGTTCATTGTGGTGGAAAGAGATGGTTCAATCATTGCTTGTGCTGCCCTTTTCCCATTCTTCAAAGAAAAGTTTGGAGAAGTGGCTGCTATTGCCGTCTCTCCTGAATGTCGTGGCCATGGACAAGGAGACAAACTGCTTGGTATTATTTATATTTCTTCCCATGAACTTGTTCTTATTTTATATATCTGGCGTGTTGAAAAAAGAAATCCTGTTATATACTACATACTGCTAAACATACCATTAATATTCAATACTTTGCAGTCCATTGTCGACTGTGTAACCTAGCTTGCTTCTGTTGAAGTTTCTGTCTTCTTGTTACCTAGTTGACTCATGTCATTGAATAAAATCAGAAACCAACTTATAGTAAACCAAGTAAGATATCTAAAGTGTCAGGTAGCAATGGTAGGTAACGACAAGAACAGTAAAGCCACAAGAGAGACACGTTGCTCTGTCAAGTTGGGGCCTTAGGGGAACTAAAGTGTGGTTATCATGTTTAATATTATTGAATGAGTAGGAATTTGGGCTGCACTATGTTCGCGGAAACAAGCTCTATTGGTGTTTTGCATCTTTCTTTAATGCATACAGTTTTGAGTATTTTTCTATATATTCCAGATTACATCGAGAAGAAGGCAGCATCCCTTGGTTTGGAAAAGCTTTTTCTGCTTACCACCCGAACTGCGGATTGGTAAGTCCCTGGTTAGTGGTTTCTCATAATTGCATAACTTATGTGATACCCAGTTTTTAGACCATTCTTCATCTTCTGGAAATGAATCAAACTTGCATGGAATCTGAATGAAACTAACTAAACTAAAGTTTAGGTGAAACTAAAACTGCTTTAATTGGACAGGTTCGTAAGACGTGGATTCTCAGAGTGCTCTATTGAGTCTATTCCAGAGACGAGGAGGAAAAGAATCAATCTATCCCGCAGATCAAAGTATTATATGAAGTGGCTACAGCCAGATCGTAGTGGTATCACTGTCAATAGTGCCGGCTTGAAATGGTAATACTTAGTACAACCAACTTAGTTCCTATACATTTACAAGGTTTCATTACTAAATATTTTAGTAGGAAAAACAAGATTGGAAGAACTAATAGAGCCAGTCATCTTAGAGAGAATCTTTTATATTACACTAGCATGTGGCCTCACTTTTTGGTGAGCTCTTGTAGTATTTCCTCGCGACATGTAATTAACACTGCCTTCCTGAGCTACACTAAACAGATTATTCTAAATTGAGGATCAATGAGTTGGATATGTGGCTTGTTAGTTAATCAAGAATGTTGATTTGCTCAAAAAAGTTGTTATTTTTCTCTCTTTTTCCCGTGAATTCAATTCTGTTTTCTTTTTCTTGTAGGTTGTCGGTATTCAATGGGAGCTCAACTTGACCTTCTTTGTATTAGTTATCCCATTACCCATCTCTCAATTTGCGAGAAGCTTGCTCTACCGCAAGTTGAATAAAGCCTTCATTGCTTTGTTTATTGAGACCCAATGACGTTAAAAACCCAAATCCGCCACTAATGTATAAAGTAGCGTAGTCTCTAGTGTATTGGATGAGTAGCTTCAAAATCAATAAAATTAGAACGTACTTGTTGAAAAGGTTAAAAGCTAATATTAACTTTTTTTTTGTTGCCCCCACAGTTCTAGTTATCCCTTTCATCCCAGGTAGGCATTCTATGATATAGTATAGGTCAGTTGCACTTATGTTTGCATGTTACTCCAAATAAAGCCAATCTTTATTCCAAATTTTTAATCCGGGTTACAACTTGAAGAATGACTGAACGGTTTGATTCACAGGGACAATCGTCAACCACAAGCACAAACTCCCTCATTGAAATGAGGCTCTATGAGTTTCATTTAGTCAACTATTATTAAAGGCTGACATCCCTTCAGAATATACTTTGACCAAAGCAGGACATTAATCTTTGGAATTTTTTATTTTTAAAGATTCAGAAACCTATAGATGGAAGAATTGGTCCAATCAGAGATAGACACTCAGTAACTGTAAGCTCTCCTCACAGACGGTGCTACATGGCACTAGCTGTTTAGCTCACTATCCTTATCCCAAGTGTCTCATTTTGAATTCTAGCCGAACTTAAAAGTTCACTTACCCAACCGGTTAGTGGATAAAACCGATGAATGTGAGTCGTTGGAAATGTGTTTAAGCAGGCAAAATCACGTGGCAAAAAACACTGATGACTGTAAGTAAATTTTTTAAAGAAATGTGAACAACAATCCTCTTATGTGTAATATCGCATGTAAGTTTACATTCACACGTGTTGTCCTTATTGGCATCAACACCTCTAGGGGGTATGAACCTTTTGCAGAATCATAAAGTTCGTCACCGTTCTCTAAGTTCTAACCTCCTTCTCTCACAACCTATCACCACCGCTTCTTTAGACAACACCACCACCATATTCTTCCCCTAACCATTTGCCAAAGTACGTGTCCTTTCTCAACCAAATCCTCTTCAACACGTACTAATAAACACAACCCCACTTGTCAGTATCTCTCTCATTTTGTTCTTCTTTTTAAAATTTTGTTTCTCATTCCATTCTTCTCATTGGTAAGTATATTCATCAACTCCCTCTCTCTTTCTCTTGTTTTTCTCACACTAGAAACCAGCCAAACCATGATGGTTAATCCAATAAACAGTTCTTATCATCAATCTTCTTCGTCTTCTAAGCTTGATGAAATCTTGTCAAGATATAGACCCATTGCTCCAAAACCCATACTAGATCAAACAGATACCACTACTAGTACTGCAAATACAGCAAGAAACTTACAGATTCGTAATAAAAGAGTGAGAAAGAGAGGTAGATATGGACTCTCATCTTCAGCTGCAAGAAAAAGAACAAGAACTACAACACCAACTCAGCTCCATGGACCTTCTTCCGCCACCACCACCACCACTTCTTCTTATGGTATGGGTTTCAACACACGCCTTTTCTACTCATCACCACCACCTCATGAAGCAGCCTCTCTTCAGGTAGAAAAACAGCCCATGATGAATATGGTTAGATTTCCTCTTCCCTCATTCTCTACTTCCTCAGTCCCTCCTCTTCCTCATGATTTGCATGGAATGAGTAAGTTGAATGGATTCACAAACTCTACAATCACAACCATTGAAACCCCAAAGGAAATGGATCTCTTGAAGACTCTGCATGCAGGACAAGTTTCACCGGGTCATATTTGCGGGTCTAGTAATCTTATTGCTCCTCAACCCGTTAGACCAGTCGGGTCAAGTATTAGTGTTGGATGCATCAGTGAAGACCCAAATTCAAGTTCCACTGCATGTGTGAAAAAACAACAACCTGAAGAAGTTGAAGCTGAAGTCGAATCTGATACTTTACCCGTTGTTGTTTCGGATTCTAGAAATAAAGTCCGGTTAGCGAATTCAGCTTTCAAAGAAATGGTAGGACAACCGGAATGTGTTTGGCTTGATTCAGTGGGGGCACATAATGAACAATTGACAAGTAAAGGTAAGAGAATAAGTGGAGAAGTCATGTTGGATTTGTCGAATTCTCGGGTACCC
The DNA here is from genome assembly GCA_023531435.1 of Papaver californicum. Taxonomy (NCBI): domain Eukaryota; kingdom Viridiplantae; phylum Streptophyta; class Magnoliopsida; order Ranunculales; family Papaveraceae; genus Papaver; species Papaver californicum. The sequence goes on from JAJJMC010022854.1 coordinate 3,584,169, forward strand.
GTTTCATCAAATGGGTTTTCTTGTAATGTTAAGGTTGAATGGGGTAGAAATGGAGAGAAGAGTTGTGTTTGTGCTCCTTGTAATGTTATGAAATTGTCTTGTGAGTCTAAAGATTATCTCTTCACTTGGAGAATTCATACCAATGAAGAATCATCCCATTCCCAACCTTAAATATATATATATATATATATATATATATATATATAATAATAATAATAATAATAATTTCTCTTCTTGTATTATATTCTTTCCGTTTCAACAATTACTCTTTTTATTTTGTAATTTTGCCTTATATATAATACTTCATCTCTTTTCCTGTCTCTTTCAGGAAAAGAGTTACTATCATTTGTTTTATTTTACTATTATTTTTTTATTTTAACCTATTTTTAGGTCATGAAATCTATTTTTAGACCAAAATAAAAAAATGATGGTAACTCTTTTCCTAAAACGGAGGTATCTATTTTTAGACCAAAATAAAAAAATAATAATAACTCTTTTCTAAAACGGAGGTAGTAATAATTTCTTTTCTTCCTAAAACGAAAGTAGTAATAATTTCTTTTCTTATGTTATATGGATGTAACTTGTAATTAATTTTTTCTTCAAAATCTCTCGTAGCCTGAGGCACTCAACTAGTATAAAATTATTGAAAACTTCAAAACCGTTCTTTCTTTTGGTGGAAGTCAAGCCGTAATGGTTATAATGAAGTCAACGAAATTGGGCTGTAATGCTCAACTGCTACTACAATCATTTCACATTTGAATATATTGCTAAAATCTGAAGCACTCGATCTACCGGGAATATACAAAATATACAACAATACTTTTAAACTCATACCCAATTATTGCATACACTCAATTAAAGGAAAATGCTTCAAAAAATAAAAAAATAAAAAAATAAAAAAATAAAAAAATTTGTGCAGTATTACTGGGTCATGTTCATTGACATCATCACATCTTTCTCCATACTGTATTGACCAGAGTCACCGGAGGTGTAAGAACTTATTGGCACAGAATAAAGGTCTGTCGGCTCATCGATAAATGCTTTAGACTTTTTTTCATGGTTTTGTTGATTATGAGCTCCAGATGGTTGTGTCTCTGACTTATTCAAGCTTTCTAGCTCTGCAGCTACTTGTTTCATTGTGGGCCTATATTCACCTTTCGTGTAAAGACATTTCCTCGCAAGCTCGGCAACTGCAATCACATGCTCACGACTCGCTTCGTTCGCTACTCGAGGTTCAATAAGCTTAAAGACGTCGTTTCTTTCCATTGCATAAATGAAAAATGAAGCTAGACTTCTTTGATCTTGGGATCGATCAGGAGAAAGGGGTTTTTCTCCGGTTAAAAGTTCCACAAGAACTACCCCAAAACTAAAAACATCGCTTTTATCTGTCAACTGGCTAGTATGAAAGTATTCTGGATCTAAATACCCTAATGTTCCTTGCACTAGCGTGTCTATTTGGGTTTGGCCCAGTGTATTCAGCCTTGATGCCCCAAAATCTGATACTTTTGCAATGTGATTTTCATCTAATAGTATATTGGCAGACTTAATATCCCTATGGATGATGGGTATAGAAGCCGCTGAGTGTAAATACGCAAGTGCTCCTGCACTTTCAGTTGCAATCCTCAAACGGCTTTTCCAAGAAAGGGAAACAGAGGATAACTTCCTGTCCAGCTTGCTGTGGATGTGTTGGAAGAGGGTTCCATTCGAAATGTACTCGTAAACAAGCAAAGGAACTTCAGTCTCTAAGCAACATCCCAACACCTTCACCGCATTTCGATGGTTAACCTGAGCCAAAATAACAAGCTCATTGATAAATTGTTCAATTTGACTCATCAATAACCTTTGACTTTTTGATGGCAACTAAACTTTTATCAGATAAAGTTCCCAGATAGACTGTTGCAAAACCTCCTCTACCAAGAATTAATTTAGCACTGTAATTATTGGTCGCCACTTTTAATTCTTCTGCCGTAAAGATTCTTGTAGCCTCTACACCTCCTTTGTACGATGATAGTTGTTGTTTAAGCAGCAAACCACCATTTTGTTGAAAGAACTTCTCTTTAAGTTCGTTTAGTTTTCTTTTTTTTGTACTCAAGTATAACAAAGAGCTGCCAACAATAAAAAATAAGAAACCCCAAGCCAATACCTGCAATGGCATTAGCTCAATCAAGAAAACTATAACTACAAAGAGTTAAATATTATTCAAAAGGGAATAAAGAGTAATGCATACCAAGGGTGACTTTTAATATAGGAAATTCCTTATTTTTGCGAATGCAGCCAATTCCTCCTTTCCTACCATCTCCATCATGGTTCTCTGGACAAGTACAACTGTAACTTCCTATTGTATTTGTGCAGATTCCTTCACATGTATTGTTGTCTTGATCCTCACACTCATTTACATCTGTTTATCCTCCCCATGAAAAGTAACCATGAAACGCATTAGTGATTAGCATAACAACTAGTATAAGATAATAAAACTTTACCTATGATGGGGTTGGAGATAACCCTCAAATTTGATATAAATCAAATCGCTTTTATGCCCTGCTTACAATTTCATGGTCTCTGCCTTTTATTTTAAAAATGCCGCATGCCTTAAAAGAGTTGACTAATTGAAAAAACAATGAGTTCTAGTTCACCAAGTCATACCTTGGCACCCAGGGTTTAGATATGGATTCCCCATGAAACCTGAGCTGCAAGCGCAAAGATATCCAGGAACCTTGTCCGAGTTGCTGCAATTACTATTATTTTGGCAGGCAAACGTAGACATATCTTTTTGGGCTTCTTCGCACGTCTTCTTACCAATAGCCCAATCAAGAACAATTGGTATCTCTCTCCCTTTGGTACGAAAACTTGTACCTATTAAATCTGAAGCACTAAATGTGTACTTATCAAACTCACCTATGAATGAATAACTGCAAGGATTGAAGGACAGACTCTTGGCCGTTGATGAGTTCATAGAATCAGCATAGATTTGAAACCTCTTGATACCTTTAGGTAATGGTACTTGACAACACCCACTTTCAGAACAAGTCCCATCTATAATATTTTCCCTTGTTTCACATGTTGTGATGCAATTTGTAGTGAAGTTAAGATTTGGATCAAAAATGTACCCCATGGAATAACAACCAATCGCAAAGAGTTTATTCTTGGTTGATGAAACTGTAAATGGAGTATTTCTCATACTCAAAAAACTGGGAGAATTGTAGGATTCATCTAACGTAACATTACCAGTTTTGTATTGGTAACATATAGTAGATGGTGATTTCTTTACACGTAATTCGGCTTCCGATATACTTATCAGTTCAATCATATTACGTTTGCCTGAAGTTATGTTTAGGCCAAGCCATAAGAAGGGTTTTGGTGGGTTGAAAGATGTATTGCATGTGATGTTGTAGAGCTGTGATCCGTCTCCAGTAAAGGAACACCCATTCTCTCTGGGACCTATACCAAATGGGTATGGAATTGTGAGATTACCACATTTGGCTTCGCATCCAGGCTTCGAATGCGGTAATAGAGTTGCTGATGATGCTAGGATTATCCTTGAGAGCGGCAACAACCATAAGAGTTGCAGAAACATGATTGTAGACATCAATTAAGACACTATTTTTGTTGTTCTTTCTTAATTACTCTTTGGTGGTAATAATCTGTGAAGATACGATGCATATAATATATATATATATAAACAGTTGATTGATTATTGTATTTTGTGATTAGTCATATATATATATATATATAAACAGTTGATTGATTATTGTATTTTGTGATTATTTGTGACTAAAAAGTAATTCATTACGTAGCAATGAGTGTTAGATTGATAATAATAGTGACCATTCGACTTTTCTTTGTTCATTGCGGCGATGTCAAATTGCCATGATAATGACTAGCTAAAGTGACGATCATTCGTAAAGTGTTTTTTAACATCAATGCAAACAAAGCAACAGTGCTTCAAGCCCTAGTACCATAGGAAAAATCAGAGAAAATCCTAACCCATTCAATTTCTTCATCATCATCAAAACCCTAAATCAACCTCCATGGATTTAGCACTATCCTTAATCCTTATACTTTGAGTTTGGAGCATTACAAAAAGGGGTTCCTCTTCTTCAAAAAGGGGTAATGTCATTATGATTACAAGAGAAAAAATTCAAAATAATAAGGAGTTTGTAGCATCTGTGGGTTCCGAGAAAGAATTTCCACCATTAAAAGCTCAAAACGGAATCATTGGAGTTTCTAATGATGTTTTTGAAAACCCTAAAAATGGAAATTGGAGAACATTGTTTGGGGGAAACAATGAAGAAAGCTTTGACTATTCTACCTGTAAGTTGTTCTACCACAAACCTCAAGAGAGTGAAGGTATGTCGAAATCTGTAATCTCTTCTTCTGATTTAGTTGATGAAATTAAGGTTTGCAATAGATTTTTAGTAGGATTTTTTGTGGGGAGTAGATTATCCTTCAAACAAGTCAAGGAAACGATGGAAAATGCTTGGAAGCTTAAAGGAAAATTTCGTTTGTCTCTTCATGAAGATTCAATATTCATTTTTGAATTTGATTTAGAGGAAGACAGAAGTGCTGCCATGGAATTTAGATCAATTACTATTTCAAACAGATTGTTCTTAATTCGTCCTTGACAACTTTTCATTGAACAAGACATTTTGAAAATGAAGACTGTACCTGTATGGATGAATTTGAGGAATGTTCCAACCCATCTATGGAATGCTAAAGGTTTAAGTATGATTGCTAGTGTAATGTGAGTTCCATTGTTTTATGATAAGTACACTTTAGCTAGAACAAGGATGAATTACGTTAGAGTTTGTGTTGAAATGGATGCTAACAATGAATTTCCTGATTTTATTCCTGTTGTGTTTGATTGCAAGGAGTTTAAGGTTACTATTGAATATACTTGGAAGCCTCCAAGATGCAAGAACTGTTCTACTTTTGGACATTCAAATGCTAAATGCCCTAAGACAAGTAAAATGGTATGGGCACCAAAAGTGAAGAAGATGGTTGAGAAAAGTACAGAGATAATGGAAGGAAATCTTAACCTTGCGAAACATGCAGCTGGTGTTGAAGGGTCTGGAATTGTTGAGAACATTATCCAGGAATTGGTTCCACAGAGTATGATTGAAAATGTAAGTGCTCAAGGAAATGAGCTAATAGAGGTCGTCATTAATGACTCTAATACAAGGGATAAGGCATCATCAAGCGAGTGGACAACTTACAATAAAAAGAAAATAATTCTAGTCGGAAAAAGAATGCTTGTGTGCAGGTACAAACTTGTATACTTAATCCTTATTATGACCCAGATTTTGAGGAAAGTCAAGAAGACAAAGAGGATGATTTGAGAGAAGAAGAGGTTTTTGGTGAGTGGATTTCTTTTAAAAGAAATAAAGGCGCAGGAAAAAGAAAACAGGAAAGCAATTACAGAATCCTGAGATCCCCCCTGGTTTCGAATCCCACAACAAGTTTCATGATCTAGAAGAAGAAGAACAAGAAGGGGAGATAGCCACATCCTAGTTAGTTTCGAAAGATTCAAAAGTAAGCAACACAAAGCCGTCCTCGTCCAAGCAAATTGCAGGAATTGGTATGAAATTGACCCTTCCATGCATAAAAAAGAAAAAACTTCCGAAATCTAAAGTTCCTATTAAAGTCTCGGCTGATAACCTCGTCGAGCTTGGTACTCTATGGGGCTTAGAATTTCCATCTAAAAAGACTAAGCATGAAGAAATGTTAAGTGATCTCGTGAAAAAACATGAAGAGTTAATTATAGAAGAGATTGACGAGTCAACTAACTGACAATAGGCATTTGTCTCATTACGGTATATAAGTTGCCTTCGGATGCCTCTTCTCTTTAGTTTTTGAATTTGGTGTTACTTTGTTTTTGTTGACTTTTTATCTCTTGTTGGTTGTATCCGCCTGCACACGACTTGTATACCTTTTAATCTATCCTCTTTTGATCGATTAAAAAATGACTAACTAATAATTAACAAGTTATGATTTGCCAATGCATGAGAAAATTCAACGAACTCGGTGGGTGGCTCATAAAGAATGTGGATTAACAAAATATCCTGTAACTCTGCAGCATAATGAAAAATGGATGAACAAATATCCTTTTTGGGTCCGACTGTGTAATGTTATCAATAAATTTTCTTTCGTATTAAAAAACAAAAAAATAAGGTGGATGGCTCAGTATTAACTTTTTATATCCGGGGCCGAAGTTGGTATTGATTATCGACTGGTCGTCGGTCATCCCTATTTATTAGTTAAAAATGATACTTCGTATATTCTATAAAAAATAAATTTTATTTATTTATTTATTTATTTTTATTCAAAAATAAATAATTATTTTTATTCAAAAATAAATAATTATTTTTATTTTTATATGCTATTCTTTTTAATAATAATTCTACCTGGTCTACCAAATCAAACCCACTATTAAATACACCGATGATGTGGTACTGATTTATCATGACTTTTTAATTTTTATGGTTTTTCTTTATTTTACAGGATATTTTACCGACGAGTTCTTCTACGGTGGTACTGAGAAACAGCTGCTATTAAGATTGAAACAGTGTTAAGAGGTTATTTGGTAAGTACAAAATGATTTATCATTTTCATTATCTTTTGAGATTGTGGGTTATTCTAATGTTCTCTGTTTGTGCTTTCTTCTTCCCTACATTTTTCTGAAGTTTCTAGATTTGGGTATTATGTATAAGGTTTGGGTGTTCTCTCAAATTATGATTAGTTCCTTTGTACTTGATTAGATCCAGTTGAATGAATGACTTGTGTTTTTGATTACAGGTAAGCAAAGCATAAGAGCACTAAAAGGATTAGTGAAGCTGCACGCTCTTGTTAGGAATAGCTTAATTAATCTTGAATGTGCTCAGTCGATTAGGAATTTGGGTATTTCAATTCCGAGTTCATACTGAACTCGTTCATGCACTTGAATTTCAGGAAAGATATGATGATACAAGAAGTGAACACACTGCATCAATTCTTAGTAGGAGAATATCAACGTCACTTGAAGCTGCGATTAATACATTCGAAGAGACCCCTAAGATTGTCAAAATCAATACGTGTAGGCCTAAGTCTCGGTCTAGGAGAACACCAAACAATTCAATATCAGATTACGGTAAAGACCCAAATAATCCAGCACCACGAATTGATTCTCCAAGATTGCAGGCATGTCCAGTTCCAGCATGGATGTCAATACCCAATTGCAGGAATTTCCAAGAATTCGATCGGGCATTGGAAGCCGATGAGTGTAGATTCTCTACTGCTCAAAGCACTCCCCAGTTTGTGAATTCCTGCGCACCAGTTACACCAACTAAGAGTGTTTGCACAGAGAGGTTATTTCGACCATACTCAAATTTTCCAAATTAAATGGCAAATACACAATCGTTCAAGGCGAAAGTTAGATCATATAGTGCTCCAAAACAAAGACCTGATACAGGATCAAGGAAGAGATTTCATTAAGTGAAATTGCGGAATCAAGGGCAAGTTTAAGCAGTGTCCGAATGCAAAGGTCTTGTTCGCAAGTTCAAGAAGCTATTAGTTTTAAGAATGCTGTAGTGGGTAAACTTGATAGGTCTAGTGAATTCGTTTGTGACATTGAGAGGGAATACATTTAAAGGATATGGTGAGAAAATGAAAAAGAAAGAGCTTCTCACTCTCTTTTTTTCTTCTTCCTCTTCCGATTTTAGAATCAAAACACAAATTTGTGTATAAATTTGATATTAAGTTTTTGCAATTTCAGTTGAGGAAAATAAAAAATCTTTGATCTTGTGAATTGAATTTTTGTGTGGATTGTTAACTAATTTCTGTTTTAAATTGAATAAGCTAGAGTTAAAATTGAGATTAGGGTTTAGAGATCTTCTTCTCTGGTGTAAAAAAGCTAGAGTTAAAATTGAGATTAGGATTTAGAGATCTTCTTCTCTGGTATAAAAGGGGAAGAACTCGTCATTAAAATAAAGAAAAACCATAAAATAAAAGTCAAGACAAGTCAGTGTCATATCACCGGTGGGTTTGACTTGATGGGTTAAATAAAATTATTATTTTTCTAAAAAAAACTTTACTAATAATTAGCGTTAATTTTTTTTTTAACAAGTATAAAAAATTTAGTAGTCATATTTATACTTATGAATCTTTTAAAAAGTTTTTTAACGATATAATATTTATAGATATCCATCTTTCTAATTTTCTGACATATTATATCAATTGGAGGTTTTAACATAAAAAACTAACAAAAAAAATAAAACTTGGTATAAAAAACCAAGGTGAACAAATTTATCATGCAAAAAACCCTCCCATATTATTTTTTATAAAAAAAAAATTCATTAAAAATGAGACAAAAACCCCATTTCACATAATACTAATTAAATTTAGATTTTAATTATTTTTTATATACCCGAATTGCCCTTCCTATATAATCTATCTTTTAAATGGAAACAAAATCTTAAAATATAATCTTCGTATGAGAGAAGAATTCTGCTACAAATCTGATTTTCTGAAGAACCGAAGCACATCTTCTCCAAATTCGGCTAGGGTTTGAACAAAACATTTCTTCTCCAAATCTGATTCATGAAATTTAATTGAAGTTTTGTGTTCGTTTTTGTTCCTGTTTAGTTGAATATTTGAGTTCCTGTTTCAAATTTTGTTGTGTAAGTGAAGATTTGAGTTCGTTGTTGGTTCTGCTTAATTGAAGAACATAAATTCTAGCTTCAAATACGAACATAAATTCTATCTTCTCCGATTCATCTCAAACAGTTTCAAATCCATTGTTGTTTTGAAGAACCGAGTTCGTATTTGTTTAAGTGATTCTCGAACATCACTCTCTTTTCCGTCTTCTAACTTCAGTTGTATTTCATCAGGTAAGTTTTAGTTTTCGATTTTTTGATTTTGGTTGTTATTTGATTATGAAATTTTCGATTAACCGAACTCAAAATTGTGTTCCTTTCTGTTCAAGTGAAGAACAGGAACTGTAACTATTTTTTTGTGTGTTTTCATGATTATTACTATATTTTCAGTTTTGATGATTCTTACTGTATTTTTCAGTTGTTATTTGATCATATTCTCACTCTGTTCAAGCTTTTGTATTAGTTCAATCATTCCTCTGAAACTGAAATCCAACTTTCAAATGTTATTGGTGTTGTTGTTGTTTATATTCACATACAGTGAAACCGTTTTTGGTTTCATACCTTTTCTTGTATATAATTGGAATCAGAATTTCGTTATGTTTTTGATGTTAATTTTTAATTTTTGTTGGTGTTGTTGTTTATATTCACATACAGTGAAACCGTTTTTGGTTTCGTACTTTTTCTTTGTATATAATTGGAATATGATGTTACCTTGTTATGTTTTTGATGTTAATTTTCAAATGTTGTTGTTGGTGTTCTTGTTTATATTCACATACAGTGAAACCGTTTTTGGTTTCATACTTTTTCCTATATATTATTGGAATCAGAATTTGTTATGTTTTTGATGTTAATTTTCAAATGTTGTTGTTGGTGTTGTTGTTTATATTCACATTCAGTGAAATCGTTTTTGGTTTCATACTTTTTTTCTGTATATTATTGGAATCACATTTTTGTATGTTGTTGATGTTAATTTTCAATTTTTGTTGGTGTTGTTATTTATATACACATACAGTGAAACTTATTTTAGTTTCATACTTTTACCTGTAGGTTATGAAATCACATTTTTGTTATGTTGTTGATGTTAATTTTCAATTTTTTTTGGTGTTGTTTGTTTATATACACATAGAGTGAAACTTATTTTGGTTTCATACTTTTTCTTGTAGGTTATGAAATCATATTTTTGCTATTTTGTTGATGTTAATATTCAAATTTTGTTGTTTGTTGTTGTTTATATTCACATACAGTGAAACTTATTTCGGTTTCATATTTTTTTCTGTAGGTTATGGAATCTGTTTTCGCTGTTATATTTCACAAAGATGATACATTATCTTTTCGTATTGGTCTACAAGCATCTGTTTGTGATTTGAAGGGTAGTATATGTTCAAGTTGATGTCAATTCTCTTCTCTTTCTATTGAAATTTTCCACATAGTTTGTGATCAGCAAAAGGTTATCAATTCTGATTTTGATCTCCAATCAGTTGCTTTATTACTTTGTTTAATAAGCTTCCATCTCTTGAGTTACATGTAAGGCATAGAGATGAGTCATCTAGTTGTAGTTCAGAAATTTCAGGAATCATACCATATGAGCAGCCACGAAGTTTAGGAATTATATCTTTTGAGCATTCAACACTTACAAATTTAGTTGATGATGATGTCCGTAATAAAGTTAAAGAACAGTTGAAGTCTGCGCATTGGTTTGGCCTTTTTCAGGGTGTCAATCAGGTGTTTAATGGAGGTGTTCAACAAATTCGTTCTGATTTATTGAAATATCATGCGGTATCTGGGTATTCATTTAAGATGACAAGGAATGAGAAGTTTAGGATTGGTGCATGTTGTTCTACGAAGGAAGAAGATAAATGTGAATGACATATATATATATGTTGTTTCTATTGATGGTGTTGAAGGTAGTCCTTTTATTATCAATGAGTTAAAAAATAAGAAGCATACTTGTTGTGGTGGAGTTGTAAACATACCACATTTGTCGAAGAAATTTATTGTAGCTTGATTCTTGAAGAGATTAAACAGAATCCAAAGGAGAATCCAAAGGATATTATGAATCAGTTTACAAGAGAGTACGACTTTGACATTAGTCGTTATTATGCATATGCAGGGAAGATGCATGCATTGAATATTACACGGGGAGAGAACGAGAAATCATTTATGTACTTGAAATGGTATACCAACAAATTGACTGAAACCAATCCTGGATCTCGTGTTGTTTTGGAAGTTGAAAATGGGACTCAAAAATTTCAGAGATTGTTTATCTGTTTCGGAGCATGCATTCGTGGATTCAATTACTTTCGTCCTTTGTTATTCCTTGATGCAGCCCATTTGAAGAGCAAATACCTTGGTCATCAATAGGTCTAACCGGGAATGATGGTAATTTTCTTAAACATTCTATTTTGTTCTTAGTTGATTAACATGTTTGTTATTTAATCCTATACAAATGAAACCTAACATCATGCTACAAACCGATGAAACCAAGTTGAAAATCAGCGAAACCTTTTTTTTTTTTACAGAAAAATGTAATTGATATTTATGAAACCTTATTTGGTTTCATTGTTTTTTATATGCTGAGACATTTTTTCTACAGAAAAATGTAGTTTAAACGGATGAAACCTTTTTTCGGTTTCATTGTTTTTTTATATGCTGAGACATTTTTTTTTTCTGTTCTGTTTTTCAGAAATCTATCCTTTTGCTTATGCTATTGTTTCTTCGGAGAATGACGCCAACTGGAAATGGTTTTTGGAGAATTTGAAGCAAGTACTTTCTCCTATGCGCAAAAAGCTTACTTTTGTTAGTGATCGAGTTATTGGTTTGGTAAATCAAATCCTTGATGTATTCCCTTATGCTGCTCATGGTTGGTGTTATTGGCATATGAAGAACAATATCAATACATACTTGCCGAAGTACAGTAAGGTTTATAACAATTATGTGCTTGGGTTGTTTGAAAAATGTGCGTATGCTAATACACATATAATTTTTTTAGAGAACTGGGAGAATTTGTTGCATGGTCAAAAATCAGAAGTTACAAGATTATCTGAGTAGAGATCCAATTGATAAATGGGCAAGTGTTTATTTCCCGGGTCGTCGTTATGGTAGGCTGTGTTCGAATATTGCTGAGAGTTTCAATAGTTGGATCGTTGAAGAGCGAGAGAAGCCTATAGCCATTATGGTTGATGAGATCAGAGTGAAGTTTATGAATCAAATGTGTGTACGTCGTGAGGAATGTGCAACATTATTGAAGTGGCGAGAAACTTTGTGTCCAGAGTTTGAAACTGATTTGTACAACAACAAGATGCACGGCCGTGAATACACTGTCACCAAGTCGTCGCAATATGTGTTTGAAGTTCATTCTACATTAACAAAAAAGGTCGATTTGGAAAGAAGAACATGTTCTTGCAACCGCTGGCGCATCAACGGTTTTCCTTGTACCCACGCTATCCGCTGTATCATGCTAAATGAAGAAGATCCGTATAAGTATGTTGAATTCTATTTTACAGTAAAGTTCTACCGTGAATCCTATGCAAGACCAATCAATCATGTTCCCACAGTTGAAAAGCCTACGGTTGTGTCTCCAAAATCTCTTGTTCTTGGTCCTGATGCTCTACCACAACCTGGTCGTCCAAGGAAGAAGAAGAGAATTCCTAATACAGGTTCAGTTCCTAATAAGAAGATGAGAACTTGTGGTAGCTTCCATGTTTTGAGTACCCATAACCGAAGGACATGCCCTGCGCGGCAGATGTGAATTTATTTTGACAACAATTCATTGACTTTTTCATTTTGATTTTTTGTTTAGACTACTATATGTTTCAATCTTCATATTTTTATTATTCTTTTTTCTATATTGTTTACAGTTAAAATTTCATTTTTCTCCAGGTCTTTCATGTTTTTTTTATTTTTAGATTAAGTTTTTCAGAGTTACATGATTTTTATAATTTGTTGGAACCAAAATAGGTTTCATAGTTTTGTCACATGAAAGACCTGTAGCGTATGTTTTTTTTATCTCTAAAATGATAAAACCTTTTTTGGTTTCATTGTGTTTTTTCATCTGGAATAAGATGAAACACCTCTAAGTTGATGGAACCCTTTTTGGTTTCATCGTTTTTTTTCATCTGGAATAAGATGAAATAAAACAAACGATGGAACCTTTTTTGGTTTCATAGTTTGTTTTCTTCTGGAATAAGATGAAACAAAAATAAATGATGAAACCTTTTTTGGTTTCATCGTTTTTTTCATCTGTAGTAAGATGAAATAAAAACAAATGATGAAACCCTTTTTGGTTTCATAGTTTTTTTTCATCTGTAATAAAATGAAACAGAAAATATTGATTAACATTTCTCAAAAATCATACTGTAATAAGATGAAACAAATCATGCAAAAATATTTTCATCCTTGATTAAGAGAAAAATATCATAACAAATTTTATAACTTAAGAGTAGTGATTGATCAAAAGACTGATTAACATTGAATAAGATGTTTTTACGGACAACCATTTGTACTTTTATTAGAAACTAATTGATTAACATTGTTCTTAGTTTCAACCTCTCTTCCATGAACAGACAACCACCATGAGGTTTGACCATCAATCTTCTTTTCTCTTCCACTTTAAGTTCCAACTTTGTCAAGGAGTATTAGTCTTCAACTTTGTCAAGGAGTATCTTGCATGCCAACTTTGGCCTCATATTTTGCACCTTTTGTTTTATGTGCTCTTCGGATGAAAAATTTCCTTTCAAAAGGCTCTTCATCAAATAACAAAAATGAAGTTCGCAATCATTCCTGAAATAAACAAAAAAATATCTTTAAATTGAAAAATACAAAAAGGATTGAAATAAAGAAATCACAATTTCTTTTAAAAGTACTTACACATCTTGTTGACAGCAGAAAGGGGTGTTCAAAATAAATTCTTTTGTTTGACTTGATGGGTCCAGGCAGAGCTTTGATACATGTTTTCTGAATGCTGACACCATTCTTTCCTTCATGCTTTCAGCACTTTTTTTGCATTCATCTTCAGTGGAGGTCATTGAGTTGTAGTGAGAGAATTCTCCAGTCTCATTATCAAAGACTAACAATGTACAGTGATATGTCTTTTCACTTAGTTTTGTTATGATTGGAACGAAGACATATTCTGGAGTATAATCCATTTTATCAATGAAAGCTTCAATCGCAGTGTGGCAGTAGTAACCGTTGAAAATAAATGGGGAGTATCTCGACACACTAGGT
>JAJJMC010022854.1:3688327-3733752 GCA_023531435.1 Papaver californicum
GCCTTAATCCAAGTTGAGGTGCCTTTAACAATTCTCCAAAAATACCTAAAAAGCAATAAAAACCATAATAAGTACAAAAATTAAATACCAACAATATATAAAATTGAGATTAAATCGGACACAAAAATGTGTATATCATACTCCAAGGTATTTATCCATCCTTTTGTCTTCCCAACTTTTCTTCTGCTAGGCTTTAGGGATTCTGAATTGTGGCTATTACTGGTAGACATCGTTGGTTCTTTTAATCAAGAAATGAGATTTGAGTTTCATGAGCTGAAGACTGAAGTTAGTTTTTTTTAAAGTGGATGCTACCAATCTAGAACGACACATTTCCAATAAGGATGGAAAAATTGCTAGGCTAGATTCTGAACTTAGTTATCTTCATAGATTTGGGCCTGGTTTTGATCAGATCCAGCGACTAGAATCTGATCATGATCAATTTCGGGACCTTGCCGACAATCGCCTTCTTTACATCAATTCTCTCGAAGGTAGATACTCTGCTTTAGAGCTCAAGAATCAGGATCTCCTTGCTGATCGTAGAAATCTGACTAATCGGAAGAGCAGAGCTGATATTGTGATAAGAAATAATCATCCCATCTTAGATCGCTATGATGCCACGAGTCATAATCTTGATTAGGTTTTGGAACAATTTAAGAGTCTACAAGTTGCCTATGAAAGTCAGAATCTTGCCTCCGAAAATCACCTGAAGATCTGTATGTCGGGGAAGGGAAATGACCTTGCCCCGAGAGTTAGTGAACTTGAAACTGCTCTATCTAATACTGAAGAGAATTTTAAGATGACGATTCAGATTCTTGAAGGTATTTTAATAAAGTTTTGACCTTAAATTTATTACCTCCCTTGATCTGAATTAACTCTTGTTGTGTTTTCTTATTTCAGCCGAGAAGGAGAAAATTTCATCTCTGGAGGATGAGTTTACTCACCGGAAGAACGCTGAGTCATCTCTAGCTTCTGAGGTCACATAATTTAGAGATTCCCTCTCGGCTCGTAACAGAGACCATGAGAAAGAACTTGAGAAGGTCTGGAAGCTATTCCAAGAAAAGTCTGATATGAAGGTGAAAGAGGTTATCGCTACAAAGAAGGCCAAAGATCAAGCAAGGCACTCTGGATATCGTTCTGATGCTCCTACCTCGTAGTTTTACCTGTTTTTTATTTTTCTGATCTGCTTTCTCTAAATGTTGCTTGTTACTTTTGGGGTGTTGTGTCACCAACTTCATATTCTTCTCGGTTGAGGATCTCTTTGGAAAACTCTGATTATTAATGCTACTTTCTTTTCAATTTATTTATGCACACTTTTGGAAACATTGGTTCTGTTAATTTTCATATGATAACTGTGTTACCATTTATTCGATATCCATAACAGGGAGGATCAACGGCCAAGATGCCATGTCCTAATTATGATATCTCATCATTGTTAGGCTCTAGTCAATGAAATGTGTTAAGTCTGATAAATGTCATATTCTAGGGTCTAGGCACATCAAGGCTTACTCGATTGTCGAGTACGAATGGCCCCTTCGACTCTGGGCGGTGCTAGATTCCTCAGTTCACCTCAATAAAGGTACGTGCGTTAACCTGAGTATGAATGATCCATTTTGACCTCGTGGGTCGTGGGGTTACCATAATTAATTTCTGGGAAACCCCTTCGACTGGGCGGTACCAGAGTCCTCAGATCACCTCGGGAGAAGGACGTGCCTTGCCCCGAGTACGAGTGATCCATTTTGACCTCGTGGGTCGTGGGGTTACCATAATTAGTCTATGAGAAACCCCTTCGAATCTAGAGCGGTACCAGAGTCCTCAAATCACCTCGGAAGAAGAACGTGTCTTGCCCCGAGTACGAATGATCCATTTTGACCTCATGGGCGATGGGGTTACTATAATTAGTCTCTAGAAAACCCTTCGACTCTGGGAGGTACCATAGTCCTCATATCACCTCGGGAGAAGGACGTTCCTTTCCCCGAGTACGAATGATCCATTTTTGTAACCGTGATTTACCTCTTAAGGATAATATAACTTCAAATGCATTATGTTCCAAGGATGATCCATTTCCTTCCCATATGGCTTGAGTATTTTTTAAGCACCTTCTCTACTTTGGACAATATTGTGTATGGACCTCCCCATCTGGGTGTTTACTTCCCTCCTTCTTTTTATCTTTCGTAGTCTGGGATTTCTCTTAGGATCAACTGTCGAGGGTGAAATTACCTCAGACGAACCTTCCTGTCATACTCTCTGCATAACCTTCTCTGATAATTCTTTATTTTCTAGAGTGAAATCTTCCGTGCTTCTTCTAGATCGTCAAGCTTGGAGAGTATCGGATCTGATGTAAGGTTCTTCATCCAAGCCTATAACTTTTTTGTGAGAATAATTACCTCTGTTGGCAGGATTGTTTCAGTCCCATATGTGAGCATGAAAGGTGATATCCATGTGGGTTCCCTCTTCGTGGTTCGGTAAGCCCATAAGACATTATGCAGCTACTCACACCAATCTCCATAGTAACCGTCCAATTTTTTTTTTAAATTATCGGCTATAGTCTTGTTTGTGATCTCATCTTTGTCGTTGATATAGGGGTATATGGGTGTGGATTTGTTCTTCTTGATCTGGTAAGTGTTAAACATCAAGTTTATATCAGTCCCCTGCAGCTGTTTCCCGTTATCTGACACTATTGTGGCGGGAATCCCAAATCGACAAATGATGTTCTCAAATAGGAACTTAAAAACATATTTGTCACGAATATGCTTTAGTGTAGCTGCTTCCACCCATTTATGAAGAAATCATTAGCCACGATAAGGTACCTTCGCTAAAGTGTCCCTTCTTGGAGTGGTCCCCCGATATCCACTCCCCATTTTTCTAATGGACGTAGGCTTAACACTGAGTTCAATAATGTGGATGGTGCATGGAATTTCTTCCAGAACTTTTGACATTCCTCGCAGTCTTCTCCATATGATTTGCATCTTCATGCATGTAAGGCCAGAAGTATCCCATAATCTTTTTTTCTCTGAGCTAGGTTCCTTCCCGAGCTGTGATTTTCTGCATCTCCATAATGTAACTCAACCAAGATTTGGTGTCCTTGTTCCTTGATGAGACATCTGAGTAATGGTTCCAACAAAGATTTCCTGTACAAGATCCCGTCCTAAGTTGGTAATTAGATGCCTTGCTCTTGATTTTATATGCTTGAGTGGTGCTCGCTGAAAAATCTCCTGACTCGATATATCGATGGATGATCTCTTTCCATTCACCAGATTCGTATGGGCTTGACCAGTCTATGGTTAATGATTCTCTTCTATCTTCAACATCAGATATGGAGGGGGTGAATACTCTATAAACTCGGATTGCTTCCACCGTTGATCTTTGAGCATTGAGGCAATGTAAGCCAAAAAATCTGCATGTCTGTTGTTCCTTCTGCAAACATGCCTGAGTTTGATGCTAGGGATTTGACTCATGTAGTGTTGAGCTATTTTCATGTACTTTTACAAACAAGGCTCTAGAGTCTGATAGTCTCCCTTTATATGTTTTGTCACTAATTGAGAGACATTAGATCATGCCTCGTATTCAGTTACATTGTTACTGGCCTTGAATTCAAGTCTAAAAGAGTGGACAATTTTCATGCCCTTTGGTGTGTGAATACCATGCCTAGTCCTGATCCCTCATTGTTGGAGGATCCATCTATGAATACTTCCCACCGTTGACTCATCATCTTCTTCTTCTAGAGGAAAGCCAACTAAGAAATTTGCTATTACTTGTGATTTGATTGCCGTGCGCATTTCTTAAAAAACATTGAATTGCTTGATTTGAGTTCCCCACTTAGATATTCATCCTGATCTGTAACAATTATCGAGAACCGACTCTATGGTAGATTTGGTTAGGACCTGAATCCCGTGGGCTTGAAAGTAGGTCTTCAGTTTTTGTGTTGCACATACCAAAGCTAGGATTAACTACTTAGTCTTAGTGTAACTCTTCTCAGCTCCCGTCATAGTTTTGCTGAAGAAGTACATAAGTTTCTCCTTTGAACCCTCACACTTGACCAATACAACGCTGATGACATGGGCCATAACTCTTAGGTAGATGGTGAGAACCTCCTTCAGATCCGGTCTCTTCAATACTCCAGCCTCACGAGATGTTCCTTAATCTTCTGAAATGCCTCTTCGCACTCATCTTTCCATTGAAACTTATCCCTTTTACTCAAGGTAGAGAAGAAGGGTTTACATTTATCTGAGGATCTCGATACGAATCTGCTCAAAGCCTCCAAACATCTATTTAATCTTTGGACATCCTTTACGGTTGTTGGTGATGGCATTGTGAGGATGGCCCGAACCTTGTCAGGATATGCTCCCATGCCATTTTTTGTGATGATATAGCCCAAGAATTTTCCTGAAGTTACCCAGAATGTACACTTTGCGGGATTAGTTTTTATTTTATAGTTTCTCATCTGATCAAAAATCCCTTTGAGGTCAGAGATATGATATTGACCATCATGTTATCTACATATACCTCAATGGTTCTGTGAATCCACTGATCGAACATGTCTTCCACTAGTCTCTGATACATTGTTCCTGCATTTTTTGGTCCGAATGACATCTTTGTGTAGCAACAAAGTCCTCTAGGTGTAAAGAACGATGTGTGCTCTTGATCTTCTAGGGACATAGGGATCTGGTTGTACCCAGAGTATCTGTCCATGAGGGTTAGTGACTTGCGGCCATTAATTGCATCGACCATTTGATCTATACTTTGGAGTGGGAAACTATCCTTCAAGCATGCTTTATTAAGGTCACCGAAGTCAATACAAAGTCACACCCCTTCATTCTTCTTTGGTACGATTACCATATTTGAAATCCACTCAGGATATTATACATTTCAGATGATTCCTGATGATTGTATCCTTTTTAAATCATTTTCCACTGAAGCCTGCAGTTCAGGTGCGATCCTCCTTATTTTCTGCTGAATATGCTTGAATTTCGGATCAATTCTTAGGTGATGGCAACATACTTTTGGATCAATTCCCTCTATTTCTTCCTTGTCCATACGAATATGTCAATATAATTTTGCAAAAATATCTTCATATTTGTGACTTGTGCTTAGTTTAACAACGACCCTATCTTCACAAATTTTGGCTCATCCTCCTTTTCGATGTTAAGGTCCTGGGTTGGCTCCACAGTCATGAAATGTGGTTTAGGTTCCCCAACATGGGTCGTGGACTGTAATTGTTATGAAGTCTGACCTTTGCTGTCTTTTCCGATTTCTTGAGCTAATGCAACATCTCTTCTAGCTCCCGCTGATGCTTTTCTCCCTGGATTCGATTATTTTCTCTCCTACTTATGTCTCTCCTGTCTTCATTCTGTTGGATGTCTACTTGAATACAAAATTTGGCAACCTGGGGATCACCTACTACTTCTCCCACTCCCATCGGGGTTGGAAACCTTAGTCTTCTGATTATGGCTTCATATGGTGAGACCTCCTTCATAACACAGAAAGTGGTGATAATGTCCAGATATCCCCCTCGATAATCTTAGTGTTACTTCTCCCTTGGGCCTGATGATCGATCTGTTGAATCCGTATATGTTGTAGGTGGAAGGGATAAGAATATCGTCTGATAGGCCCATCCTTTTGAATGTATCATCGAATAGAACCTCTACAGAGCTGCCACTGTCGACTAAGATCTTTTTCACACCCTATTATTTTATCATCAAGGTAATCACTAATGGGTCTCCATGAGTTTCTCCACTCATCAGCACATCTTTGGAAGAGAACATTATTGGATGCATCATCCATGGATCCATGGGTAGAGTCTTGGCAACATTGTAGATCTCTTTTCCAGAGTGATCTGTCTTGTGAATTCGTGACATAATTTCACTTCCTATTTGAAATATTTGAGTTGCAGAGTGGGAAATCGTGTTGTATTGGAGGACCCTAACATCTCCCCGAATTCTTACTTGATGCACTGGTACTTCGGTTGACGTTGGTTGAGCCTGGACATACTTCTGCAAAAATCTGTGTTGCACAATTTCTTTTATGTCTCGGCAATCATTAGTGGAATGTCCTCTGAACTGATGGTAAAACACAGTAGTCAGGATGATCATTGATATCTTTCATACTGCACCCCTCGACTTCGGGGATAATGGATGTCATCGCTCTTCTCTACTTCCTTGAAGTTTTCTTCCAAATGTGCATTTAATGGTGCATGCATTCTATCCTCGAATCATGGTCTTTTCCATTTTGGAACCCAGAACTTTGAAGTTTTAGCCTTGTTATAACGTTCTCCTCTCTTTTCTACCCTTCTAGACTATGGGTACGGGATGACACTTGTAGTATGAGTTGGCTCCCTTATCTTTGTTGCTTCCTGAACTTGTATCTCTTGTACCCCTCCTTGTATTTATTCGAGAGTAATGTAATGCTTTTGCAGTTTTCTAATGTCCTTTAGAGTCTGAGGATTCTGCTTATAAATAGCCACATAAATTGGGTCTGTTTTTCCTAAGGCGTTTTCAAACCCGAGAATTTGCTGCTCAACCAGTACCTTTCCAATCTTCGTGCATAGCTTTCTCCACCTATCCAGTAGGGATCATAGTGACTCCTTGAGTCCCCTAGATAATGTAACTTATTCACCCTAGGTCTGGCGCTACTGTTATGCATATAAGTTTCCAGAAAGATCTCAATTAATTCTTGATAGGTCCCAATCGATCCCTGAGAAAGTGAATAGAACCAAGTTTTTGCTTCTCCATCAAGACTTGCTGGGAAGAATTTACATATCACTGTGTCGTTATGCTTCCATTGCAAAACAGTCATCCCATACATATTGATATGCTTTACTACATCCCCTATTCCATCAAATCGAGACGCGAAGATAGAAAGGGTACACTTTGGGGAAAATTATGCTCTTGAAAATATTCTGGTGAATGGTGTTTTTCCTGCTTTTGTTATAACTTCAGCTAGCTTATCGTCATCTCCCTTTCCTACCATCTTTTTGATTATTGCTTCTAGATTCTTGACCTTTTCCGACATGTTCTGTCCACACCTTTGATTTTCATGCCTTGGCTCTTCTTCGGACGTTGAATCTTCTCTGACTCCATAATACCTCCTGGGTTGCTGTTTTGGTTCTGGAGATGGCTCTCGAGGCCGAGCTGGCTCGGGTGTCATACCCAGACTAGAAGTTGTTCGGACAGTACCTCTTGCTGCTGAGTGCGTGTTATCACTTGATTCCTCTCTTGGGTATTCCCTTGGAAACCTCTCGCGTCTCGCTCATCTGTCACGAAGCAAATTATTTTCTTTCTCAAGGAGTAGGTTCCTTCGTTCAACTCTCATCATTTCTTCGTGCCTCTGTTGGTTTTCCAGGATTTTAGCTAGAATCGCGTATGTGCTTTCGTGACTAGATGGGTTGTCCCTCCTTGGAGCTCCATTTCCTTCAATTAGTTGTCTCTTCCCTAACATGATTTGATGTTGTCTCTCTGCTTCCGCCTCGGATGCTTCCCTTCATGCGGTCTCTTCCATCATCCTATATTTTTCTTCGTGAGCTTGTCTTCTAGTCTGATCTTCCTCACTATCCGAGACTGACAGTCCATCTGGGGGATACTCTCCTTCGCTTGGGCGTCCTTGGTTTCCCATAATAATTCCATTATTTACATGAGGGGGGTAAGTCTCCTCATTTACTAGCGACATCTCGGGTCGTGCCCCTCTCCTAAAGATTTTTCTCGGATTGAGAGTGCTTTCCTACCCTGACGTTGTGAGTCCCTCCTGCAGGCTTGCTCCTCCTGCCGTCTGATGTGTTTTAATATATTGGTAAAAATATGGTTCAAACTCTCGAACTTGTGAAGATTGTTTTAAGATTTAAAAACTAATTAAAAATAGAAAACAATAAAAGTTTGTAACAAAATTGGGAGAAACTGGAACTCATGATTCCACCAAAATCACTTCTGAATGATGAACACAATGATTCTTAAGAATTGTAGCTCTTTTATTGACTCTGTTTCTTTTTCAAAAGTAGACTTTTAAAACATTAACTATAAATCATAATCATGGTGCATCAAAATCTCTTAAGTCCCAGCATACACCATCAAACAAAATCACAACTAATTAAAAAAAATCATAAATCAATTAAAAATCAATGCAAAAATCATAAATAATCAAAAATAGCTATCATCCATTCATGAAATATGGCTTCCTCCATTGTCCCAGTGGTTGAGTTTAACTCATCATGCTCAAAACACTCTTAAAAGATTGGTACATGGATCAAAAAGTGTTAAAAAGATGAAAATAAGCTAAAAATAGTGTAACAAGGAATCTGCAACATTTTCTGGACGTTACAGATTAACTGTTGCAACGCAGCTTGAAGATAAATGTTGCAAAACGGTTGAAGAAACCGTGGCAGAATGGTTGAAGGAACAATTGCCTTTTCTTTTTTTCTTCGTGTTCTTCAGCAGCAACGACAGAATTTTTCCTAGAGTGATCTTTCTTCGTTCTGTTAGCCTCATGAGCTCAACCCAACCTCCCTCTCCTATTTTGTGACTCCCACCAACTCCTTTTATACACCACAGGCCCAAAAATATCGAGTGGTTTCCTTCCTCAATTTTTCCGGCCAACCTCTCTCCTCTTCCCCCCTCATTTTCCTTTGATCTGTTCGCTTTATATAGGTGTAGTAAACCCTAAATAATCCTCCTAAGTCGATAAGGACTCAACTTAATCTTCAAAAAAAACTTCCCACTTGTGTAAATTCCAAATCCATAATGAATCTGATTCCGGCCGTAACATTAACTTCTAATCATTTTTTCTGGAGAAAAACTCTCTGTTTGGCGTGTTGGAGTTGTTTCTTCACTTTGGGAACTTGAAATCATCTTCAAATCCCTTAAAACTTGGTCTCATATATCTCATCAAACTCTCTTTACGCGTATATATTGTTTCCCGCCATTTTCGATTTTCAAACCAAGAAGAAGGGTGCCCTTATACATTTGATGAGTGCCTTTATCAATTACTCTGGGTTCCTTTAACAACTTTTTGAGACGATTTTTCCACAAATATTTATTTCCCAAAAGTATCTACAAAGACATAAAAACACACAATAAGTACACAATCGAGCACTAGTAATACATAAAATTGAGTATTATTTAGACACGAAAATGCGTCTATCAAATACACCCAAACTTATTATTTGCTAGTCCTCGAGAAAATGTAATATAGAAATAAAATAAAATCCTAACTCACTTTCGCAAGAATCGCGACTATATTTAGTATATGTAATAAGCCGTTAAACCCCTAGGTGTCCCTAGTGGACGAGTTTTGACTCGTGAGGGTTTACAAGAGGTATACCCACAAAACCTTCTACTCCAAACCCTAGCTACCTGTGAACGATTGAGGGTAAACTCTAAACAAGCTATTTAGTTGGCGTACAAAAATTTTCGGCTATGGGAATCATTACGATCATGTTTTCTCTTATTGTTTTCTATACTAGACTTTCTTCCCAGCGGACGGTCATCGTCAGTTAGTTGAACCTGGAGCTTAAAAATCAAGTTTATTCACAAGTCTGCATGGAGATGTTCGGCTAGAAATTGATTTTATGATAGTATCTGAACCTAGGAATGAGTTTTGAACAAAGTGTCCAGAACAAGGTTCGACCAATAAGTCAAACAAGGATAGCAGCCGAACTTTGGAGTGCGTTTTCGACGAAAAAAAAAGAGTGTACAGAGATAGGTTCGGCCACTAATCCAAATACAATTAGTATCCGAACCTGACACTCATCTGGAGCAAATAAAGGTTGTCAGGTTCGGCCAGTAATTCATACACAATAGTAGGCGAACTTGACACTGTTCTGGGACGTTTTTGATACGTTTTTTTACTCTATTTTGGGGAGAACATGTGCACGGAAGGATTCTAAGCCCTAGATAACAAGAATACTATATAAAAAGACTACCAAGACATTAAGAAGATACCTTTATATTACTTTGCAAGTCTTTGGAGGAGATCAACAACACAAGAGAAGAAAGCTAGGGTTTCAGAGCGGTTCCATTATCGTAACGATTTCTTACTATTTTCTTATGTGTATAACATGGGTGATTCTACATCCATGACTAGCTAAATATCTAAGTGATTAAGGATGAATTCTAAGTTCTAATACATGATTCAATTTGGCATATAAATCTATTCTTCTAATTGTCACATGATTATCGTTTGTTTTTACTAACATGAATGTTTATGCTTGATTGATAGATTTTTTAGGTGGACAACTAATTCGGTTTGTTAATTAATCTAAGATAATAAAGAGTTGTGAGATACGTGTAATAGTCGAACACCTCCTATAAAAGTAAAGAACACAAGACCTTACAGAGGGAGGAGCAGTTGTGTGTAAAGACAACACTAGTAAACAGACCGAGCTTATGTGTTTGATGCTAGGATCAACCTAAATTCACAAGACCTAAAGCATTCGATTGAGTTATACCTTAAGAGCTTATTCTTGGTGTCTCAGACGAATAAAATCTGGTAGTCGAGCGCATCCGTATCCAGTGATACAAGGAATTTTGGGGATAACAGAGCTTATTGTTATTCTATGGTTGGTGATAATTGGTGATTAATAATGAATAGATGAGTATATTACTTTGATGAATGTTTAGTAAAGAAGAAGGATCCCTCGATCATATCTCTCTCTATTGCTTACAACTTTACTTTTAATTACTTTGTTTGAAACCTAAACAAAACCTCCTTTTGTGACATTTGATAACTTAAACACCTCGCTCCTCGTGGGAACGAACTTGACTTCCAGTATATCATTCTTTAATTAAATGGAAATAAGATCACTAATTTGATTGCACCTACAACACACATCAGATGGTTAATAACTTAAAAAGTCTTATGATTTTTTTCACCCTCTATTGGAGATGCTCTAATGACATAAACCTAGGATATTCTCAAGAGATAACAACAAATAATTGCAAAATCTGTATGAAATTGCAAAATCAAATAATTTATAGAGTTCTTGTTTTTGTGGAGTTAGTTTTTGCAAAATCATATAATTGATTCTGCGAATGGGTTTGTACTCTATGTTTTGATTGTATTGAATTGAATGAAATATATTCATTGAATGCTTTTTTTTTGAGGATTTAAGTGTTCTACAAAGCATCTTTGTGTTGCAGTATCAGATTGAATTTTTCTGAAACTCTGTAATTTGTACAACTCGAAAGGCTGTTTCAATCTTGTGTTATGAATCTCTGTAACTTTTTCTTTTATATTGATTGATTATAGAATGTTAAAAGAATTGTGATTGATTTGAGTAAAAATTGTTAAGCTTGAAGAAGATTAGAACAAAAAAAAGAAGAACAATATATCAATTGAGCTTGAAGAAGTTCAAATTTTTTTTATATCCTTACAATCTCCGGTTAACCATAACCAGACGATTCTGAACCAAACCGAGATGGTTAGAAACAGAACTTGACCACAATTATTAATGGTTATGTTTGGTTTCAAAACAAAGTAACCGAGAATATATGATTTCTGGCTCAATAACCGAATCGAACCATATGCGCCCCTACCTCCATTCGTTTGACAAAATCTCGACTTCAGCAGGATTTGGTTTCTCTTCCTCGTACGGAAGTATAACCAAGGACTACCACTAATCAAGAAAAAGCCTGCACAAACATTGTTTAATTTAATTTAATTTAATTTAATTTAATTTAATTTACTGAATATAAATTTACAAAGCAATAAGTAGGTGAGATATATTTTACCATGAGAGATCTTAAACACCGGAAATGCTTGATTGCTGTGAAATCAACCACTCCCACCTATCCTGCTATCACCATGACTCCCGGACAAGACAAGAACATTTGTAACTTCCTATGGTGTTTGTGCAAATCTCCACGCAAAGATTTTTGTTTCGATCCTCACACTCGTCAATGTATGATTCAAATAGATTGAAATTTCATTAGTTCTGCAGTTGTAATAAGAAGAATTACAATAAGTTTCAGTAAACATGTCTAATATCTACTCACCAGTCGGAACGCATATCCTACGTCAAGCTGTTAAGAAGCTACCATTGAACATTCTGTATATGAATACACTATATTCGCCCACATAAGAAGTCATTTCTAAGATTAAAGGTAAGCTGGTACAACGTTGCAAAAGAGTTTTCTCAGTATTTTGTAACTTCACATACCTTGGCAACCAGGACTGAGATAAAGGTTCCCGTCATATCCATTATGGCATCTACAACCAGTGTAGTCGATTTCGACCGATATGGTTGAAATCTTGCCGGTATTATCGATATCGGGACTCACCCGATACGAAACAACCTGTACCACCAATATGATATTTGTCCAAAAATATCGGCCGAGATAGATCGGTACGGGTTGATCGAAATTGCCGAGATGGACCGGTACGACTGAAATTAGGGTTTTCAATTAAAAAAAAATCCAATTTTTTTTTCTTGTTCTAGGGTTTTCAATTGTTACTCATGTTTTTATGGTATTTTAGAAAAATGAGTACTAGTTTTATATCTTAATAGGTCCAATATGGAAAAAAACGTTTGATATAATAATTGTAAGTATAAAATGTGTGGACCGATTGTAGCGACCATTTTCATGATCACCACAACCAAAGGTTCCAAAATCCAAAAATGACATTTTGATGGTGCAAATGATACAGTAAATCAAATTGAAATGGAGTTTTGAAATGATACATAGAAACAAAATTAAGATAGAAATGAAATCAAAAATGATATTCAAGTCAAATGAAATAGAAAAACACACACAAAGATTTAACGTGGTTCGGCAATGATTTGCCTACATCCACGGGTAATGAAAGTTGGTGTTTTTATTGATTTTCTGGGTTACCGTAGAAATGAAGTTCCTAATTCTCTTAGGTTACAGAAGAAATGATGGCCCCCCAAAAGTCCCCTCCTCTACTACATTAATTTTGTATTTAAAGGGGTGAAAGAAATGACATTTACCGAAAATTCCCCTTACCCTTATCTTCAAACATTAGTAAGCTATATGCTTCATCAACACCTTTTGCCACTTGTTGATGAAGTTACACCAATTTTTCGCCATGTGTTGATGAAGTTACACCTCATTCTGCCATGTGTTGATGAAGATACACCTCATTCTTCCATGTGTTGATGAAGTTTCACCATATTTCGCCATGTGTCCACATTGATCTTATCTCAAAATGGCTTTATCCAATTTTGGTGCGGGCAATATGATGGTGCGGGCAAAGTGGTGTGAGCTTGCGGTCACAATGGTGCTGGCTTGCGTACTTGAGCTGGTGAAGTAGTAAAGTGGGCTTGCGGACTTGGTGTTGCGGACTTCAGGTGGACTGGGAATTGCCACACTCAAATGGATTGAACGGGAATTGCTATATTTGAAATGGTCACTTTGTATGTAGTGCAGATATGATAACTTCTCTTAGAAAGGTTGCGGGTTTCATTACTTGTGCGGGAATGTTGGCTTGCGCTGCTGGGTTTGGGTTGCTGCGGACCAAGATGGGATGCATACAGGAAGCGTTGTGGGCTTGCGCTGGCATTGCGGCCTTGACTGCAAAGCCTTGGTTGCTGTTTGGTGTGGACATGATAGCAAGTGCTGCAAATGGAGCGAGAATTGTTATGCGGACTATATAGGCTTATTCCTTACGAACAAGAGATGGTACTGTTAGGGCTGCACAGGAACCGACCGGAACCGAAGAACCGGACCGGAACCGACGGAAACGTACCCTAAGAAAACCGAACCGAGGGTACATGGTACAAGGTACAGGTACAAAAAATGGGAACCGAGTACAAGTGGGTACAAGGTACAGGTACAACCTCAGAACCGACCTGTACCGGACCCAAAGAACCGATCTATACTAGTCGTTGATCTTTTAAGATATTTTTAATCTCAGCCGTTAGTGTATTAAGTTAGGTTAGATGATTTTAGGCTTCACTCTTCAGCGTCTCTGGTTTACAATGGTTTCGTGACTTTCATGTTCGTCTGGTGATTTCGTCTGGTGATTTCTTCTTCAATTTCATTTTGTCTTCTCAACAGAGTAAAAGTGTAAAACCCATTCACCATTCGTCTCTTTTTCTTTCACGTGCAACCCTAATTGCACCATTCCTCTGTTTTTCTTTCCTGTGAATCCCTAATTGCACCATACTCAACTAGTTGGAACTTGGAATTGCTTGTACTGCTGGAGCCTGGCGGTTTGGATGTCAAATATTAATATGGTAAATGTCTTGATTCTCTTGGTAAATGTCTTGATTCTCTTGATGTTGCTATTGCTTAATGTGATTTTATTTGCTGGCAGTCATTCAAGTTATTTGCTATTGTTTCTTGTAATGTTATTAGTTATTACTATGAGTGTTGTGTATTTCATATACATTATTTACCTCTTTTTCTGAGTGTCGGTAGATCTTTATGTGTATGGTTTTGGTTTTCTGAGTGCTGTTGTACTAACTGCTGATCTGAAATTCTGAATTCATTTACAACAGACAAACAAAAGTAATGGAATGGAGTATTTAACTAATGATGATGTTAAGTACAAATTAATGTTTAAAGTCTAAATGTCTGCTTTGTGGAAGGTGCAAGGAACTGGGCTTTAGATGCTATAAACAGAGGTCTGGTATAGTTCACATCAGTTGAAACATTTGTGTAGTAACGGGTTTTTAAGATACAATCATGTTATATGCATTAGTGGACGATGATCGTTGGTATCTTTGTATTGGTTTTTATTTGGGTTTTCTTGCACTTGAGAATGGATTGGTGGTGACCAATTATTATTAACTTAATGTGGAATTTTAGTAACTACTGAATTGATTATTGTCCATTTTAGAATCCCTTAAATTTGTTTGATTGACCATAGAGATGCTACACGCCGTTGGTGTGGTTCGAATTACGTGAGTATGGTTAGGCTAGTGAGAATGCTGGCTACTTAAGCTTACAGTCTTGAACCATGTTAATAGTATAAGCTGATGTCTAAGCCGTCAATCCTAGTTGATGTATAACATAATAATAGTATAAGTTGCGTTTCATTTATATCTTTTCCAGGCCTTGATATCATGTTATATTAAACCTACTGCCCACCAGGTCTTATATGTGCTTGTTTCTTTTGTATGCTTACACGATTCAAGTTATGGTAACTGTTGTCACGGTGAATTTATATATAATCTGGATTTTACTTGACAGTTAACGGCTCATTTTAGTCATTATGCCAGTTAACGGCTCATTTCTGACTGTTATGTGGTTAGATTGTTTTATTATATCTATATTATTTAAATTGCCATGTATATATCAGATATAATTTGGAGAATCCATTGTAGTCGGTATTCGTTAAAATTGCAATATCTCTGGTCTGGTTTGTGAACTAAGTTTTTGAATTCATTTTTTTTAGTTCTTTTGATGGATGTGATGGATCTGTCCGAGTCCGAAGGTGAGGAAGTTGATTCCAGTTTTGACATATTGGTTTGGTGGCAGAACAATAATAACAGGTACAAGATACTCTCATATATGGCAAAGGATATATTAGCCATTCCTGTGACTTCAGTTGCCTTTGAATCAACATTTAGCACCGGAAAGCGAGTGCTTAGTCCATGGAGAAGTTCCTTATCTACTAGGACGGTTGAGGTATTGCTCTGTACACAAAGTTGGTTATTAAAACCTATTGCTCTTGATCTTTTATATGATTATATACCAGATGATAACTCTAACGTTGAGGAAGGTAATGTGATTTATTTATTTTGTTTTGCTTTCTTTATTAATCATCAATTCAATATTTAACATAATATTCATTTCTTAATGGATGTTGCAGAGTTATTGGGTCCTATGCTAGCGCCAGAATCTTTTGATCCTTGAAGTTCATTAGATTTATTTCATTGAAATCTTTACTTTCTTGAATCTCATTATGAAACCCTTAAAACCTTTACATTCTAACTCTATGTTGGTTATTCTTCTTTTTTGTGTTTGTGTTTATTTGATGGAAGTTAATACTGTATACATTTCGTAATGAAATTGGAATGGTAGCAACACTTAAACTTTCTATCTCTTTCACTTCAACAATGTACATTTATATTTAAATTTTAGATGTAACCCAAAAAAAAAAAAAAAATAGGGTACATGGTACGTACCCGGAACCGAACCCAGGGTACAAGGTACAAGACCGGAACCGAATCCAGGGTACATGGTACAGGGTATAGGTACAAAATTTGAGAAC
The DNA here is from genome assembly GCA_023531435.1 of Papaver californicum. Lineage (NCBI taxonomy): Eukaryota > Viridiplantae > Streptophyta > Magnoliopsida > Ranunculales > Papaveraceae > Papaver > Papaver californicum. Next base: position 3,704,492 of record JAJJMC010022854.1, read on the forward strand.
CGACCATGGGGAAGTACAGGTACAGGGTTCCACCAAGAACCGAGCCGAACCGACCTTTGTGCACCCCTAGGTACTGTAGGCTTGATTGGCTTTCGAACATGATGAGTCTTTATGTTGTAAGAGTAATGGGCATTATAGCTGCGGGCTTTAGCTGTTTTGCTCTGCGGGCTTGAGTAATATGGGCTTCGGATTTCATTGACTTGTGTGGAAGCTTTGCTGTTACGGACATGAGTTGAATTGTTTAGACTATGAGTGGAGTGTACTTGATATAACGCACAAATGAGAATCCCATTCTTTGACTGCCACGTGTTGGAGTATATTTTTGGTACTCACACCGATATTTGCCGATATTTGGAACCGAAATCTCCCCGATACAAAGGTGTATCAGTGTATCGCTCTAGACCGGTACAAACCGAAATCCGATATTGACTACATTGTGTATAACAATATCCAGGATTATTGTCAGAATTGATACAATAACTATTCCCGTGGCATCAATAGCTTTCCACATAACTGGATCAAACATATAAGATTGGACTTTGATAGTTCGATTTGTTGTTCTTCTCTGCTCTTGCCGGCCGTTGTAGACTTTGGAAGGTCAATTGGATCAAACATATAAGCTCATTCACGATTCCTCTTCAGGTACATATCTCATGAACATAGAAATCCACCTTTTTCATTTGAATTAATAATTACTCTTATAAGAATAGCCACCACTGGTATTTTTCTTTTTCTCTTTTCTTTCTCCGTTTTCTTATTTTTAAATATAGAAATTGAAAATTTCCTAGAAAATTAATTTATCCACTTGTTGTTCAATGTTAACAAAATATGGATATGCTCCAAAATGTTTGCACGTCGGATGCTATCTCAGTATCATCCTTTGATAGTCAAGATTCTATAATTTCTTCTTAGAGGGAAGATATATATATATTTTTATGAAATCGTGCGTGCCATCGGTTAAGAATTTCGGTTTTATTTAGAAGCCAGGGTAAAGTGAAGTTAGGGATCATCACCATTTCATAAAACCTAGTAATTTGGTGGTGGGTAATCGATTTTTCTGTTGAATACGATGAAGATAATTATAGTGTTGATGAAATGATTTATGGAAGAGGATTAGCCGGCGGGAATAGAGAAGGAAGACGAAGATTAGAGGTTTTTATCTAAAGCCGTTGGATTATATTATCAAAGTAAAATACTTTAATGGGCCTGACTTGTATGCGTGTCCAACCTTCAAAGAGCCCAACACGATATTTTCAGAAAACGAATCTTTGCTTTTTCCCAGTAAGTGTTGGGGTGTCGGTACAAGTGACAATACGTATTGACACGGGATACGGACAGTCACATATGCCCTATCAGTATTCAGTGTTGGCGCAAACTATATTAGCTAACGGTTACGTACCAGTGGGGATTCTTTTCATTTAGGAACGGCACTCCTCCAAAGAAAACAAGAAAGCTTATACCGTACTATTGATAGAGGGGTTATTTATATGAAGACGAAATAAAAACATTTGAAGTGAATTTTAAAAACCCCTTATCCATGATATTTTTATAATGGTTAAATTACCCCTGATTAGTTAATATCAGTAAAACTAATTCGCTAATAGATTAGGCTAATCATAATTAATCTAAAATAATCTTAAACTTAATCAATTCTTTTTGGTTTGGTGGGAAGAAAAATTAGAAGAAATGTAAGAAATTTTTTTAGGGTTTTAAAAAACCCTAGATTTTGATTCACTCAACCAGAGTAGTTTGGTATACCTCTAACTTAAACTCTTGGTCTTTTTATGGCTCAAATTTGATGAAATTACGTTTGAAATGATGATTCTTTTATGATTCAGAGAATTTTACGGTTGGGTTTTCATGTCGAACCCAACAATAAACATCATTTACGGTTAGGTGTTCTTCCCAACCCAACCGTAACCGTAATTTCATGGATGAACACCAAATCATAACAGTTTTACAGTTGGGTTTTAGCATCGGACCCAACCGTAACTAACAATCACTCGTAAAAGTTTTACGGTTGGGTTTTAGCATAGGACCAAACCGTAACTAATCTTCAAACCCAACCGTAAAATTAGATGAATAGAGTTGAAGATTTTTTTCTTTTCTATCTTGTAGAGAATTGAAAGACGAATCCAACCTAAAAAAAATAAGGTCAATCGGACATCGTATGAGGGAGTTATGATCAAAACAGTGAAATACAAAAAAAAATCCAGGAAGAATTACGGTTGGGTTAGACCAAATAAACCCAACCGTAAATCTGACGCAAAAATCTCACCCAAAATCCCCAGATTTACGGTTGGGTACGAGTCCAAGAAACCCAACCATAATTATTCCTGGATACTTTTTTGTATTTCACCGTTTTGATCATAACTCCCTCATACGATGTCCGATTGACCTCATTTTTTTTGGGTTGGCTTCGTCTTTCATTTCTCTACAAGATAGAAATGAAAAAAATCTTCAAATCTATTCATCTAATTTTATGGTTGAGTTTGAGTGCAAAAATTTTTACGGTTGAGTTCAGAATCGAACCCAACTGTAAAATTTCATCTTCATCTCCTTCCTTTTTATTTACGGTTGGGTATTTTGATAACCCAACCGTAAAATTCAAAAGAAACCAGTTACAGTTGGGTTTTCCAATCGAACCAAACCGTAAATGTTTCTGTAAACCAATTTTTGTAACAAAACCATCAATAAAACAAGAAAATCAATCACTTTAGGGTTCTAAAAATTAACATGGGTTCGATTGGATTGCTTATATACACCATTTGTTGTGGTTGGGGAGTTTGATTTCCTTCACCACCGATTTGTTCTTCAATTTCTTCATTAGGTTGTTTAGTTTGATTTGGATTGTCATCATTACTACCTTCTACACCTTTAGTAGGATTCTTCATCACGAACTTTGGAGTTTAATCGACGACGACATTTTCGAATCGCCGATAGGAATTTCGATGGAGAAATTCGGTTGAAATGGAGAAGGAGGAGATATGGAGGGAGAAGAAAATATTTTGAATTGAAATGAAAATGGATTGGAAAGGTTTTGTTTTGTTTAGGTTTTAATAGATTGATGCAAATTAGACTTTTTCATAGATAGAAGGGTAATATGGACATTTATCATAGCCCATAGGCTACCCCTTAACGAATTATTTGGTCACCCTGAATCCATTTGCAGCCCCTCTATCAAGCTCGCAGCCCCTGTATAAGCTTTCGAAAAAAAAACATCTAGTCCAAATTTTCACAAAAAGAGAAGCCAAAAATTGCTAAGTAGATACTAAAAGTGATCGAGTGCAAAGCCAAATATCGGCATGCTGCGTATAAGAAAACGACATTTATCTCCTATACATTTTCTTTAAAAAAAAAAACTCCAGAAGGAGGGTGTTAAGCAGAAACCGTTAGGAAACGATGTTATAAGAAAACAAAACGAAAACAAAAACAAGAACACAAGATTTACTTGATTCACCCAAATTGACTACGTCCAAGGAGCGACTGCGGTTTTCACTATAATCTCAAAAACGGAGTTCCAGAGGAATACACCGATAATAACAATACGATACAAACCCTAGATAAGGCAACTCTCTATATATAAAGACTACTGAAAAACCCTAACTAGTCGATTACAATGATAAAACAGAAAAGGACAAAGAAAACAACCTGGTGAGATTCAATTAGCATTGTACCTTTTACAAATTACACTAGAGATAATATTGGATTCTAAGATAAAGAACTCAGTCCGCCAGGACAGAGCAACAGTGTAACAAATACGTATGGCAATTCAAACAAGTATGATTCAATAAATGAAAACCGGTTGTAATTTGCAAAATAATTACATACAACCAAATCAATTGTAGAAAATTATACAATATTACCGTGGCATTGTCATTGACATCATCACATTGTTCTCCATGCTATATTGACCAGAATCACCGGAAGTGTAAGAGCTTATTGATACAGAATAGAGGTCTGTTGGTTCATCATTAAATATTCCGGACTTCTCTTCATGGCTTTGTTGATTATGAACTCATGATGGTGGTGTCACTGATTTACTAAGACTTTCTAGTTCAGCAGCAACTTCTTTCATTGATGGTCTATCGTCACCAGTCATCTTAAGGCACCACTTCGCAAGCAATGCGACTGCAACAATGTCCTCCCTATTTCCTTCATTTGCTACTCGAGGCTCAATAACTTTGAACAAATGATTTCTTTCCATCGCATCAATGAAATATGAAGCAAGACTTTTCTGTTCTTGGGACCTCATAGGACAATGGGTTTTTTCTCCTGTTAAGAGTTCCACAAGAACCACACCAAAACTATAAACATCGCTTTTATCAGTTAATAGGCTAGTAAGAAAATATTCTGGATCCAAATAGCCTAATGTCCCCTGAACTAGTGTATCAATTTGAGTTTCATCCAATGAGTGTAACCTCGACGCTCCAAAATCAGATACTTTTGCAGCATAATTATCATCTAACAGTATATTTGCAGATTTGATATCTCTATGAATGATGGGTTGCGTAGCTGCAGAATGTAAATACGCAAGTGCTCCCGCACTTTCTGTTGCAATCCTTAAACGACTTTGCCATGAAAGAGAGGAAGATGATTTTCCATCCACCTTGTTATGGATGTGTTGTAAGAGGGTGCCATTGGAAACATATTCGTAAACAAGCAGTGGAACTTCAGTTTCTAGACAACATCCCAAGACCTTCACCACATTTCGATGGTTAACCTGACTTAAAATCACAAGCTCATTAATGAATTGATCAATTTGAGTCTCATCAACTACTTTCGATTTTTTAATGGCGACTATGCGTTTATCTGGTAAAGTTCCCTTGTAGACCACTCCGAAACCTCCTCGACCGAGGATTAGTTTATCACTGTAGTTTTTGGTTGCCAATTCTAATTCCTTCGCTGTAAATATCTTTGTAGCTTCTACACCACCTGTCCTTGAGGACAATTTTTGTTGTAACAATAAACCACCATTTTGTTGGAAAAACTTCTCCTTAAGTTTGTTTAGCTTTCTGTTCCTTATGCTTAAGTATATTACAGAACTTGCAACAATTAGGAATAAGAGCCCTAATCCCATGCCTGCAGGTAATCAAAAAAAAATGATTAAAAGCATTGCCTTACCTATCTGGTTCAGAAATCAGGAGCAATGCTTACCTAAAGTGACTTTCAGTATGGGAAAATCTGCTTTTCTGCGTACGCAACCAATTCCACCCTTCTTTCCATCTCCAGAGGTGCCTTTCGGACATTTGCATATGTAACCTCCGATGGTATTTGTGCAAGTTCCTTCACAAGGGTTGTTCTCTTGATCCTCACATTCATTTACATCTGTTTCTCGTCTCGCATAAACGTAATCAAATTAACACATTTGTTTTTGGATGGTAACTAACTACAACCTGTATTAGAAACAGCTATAAAAATTCTCATAAAGTAATTTAAAAGATCAAGCACTACACACACACACACAACAAAGTTTAACTTATCGAATTTATACCTTGGCATCCAGGGCTGAGATAAGGGTTCCCTGCAAAGCCTGTGTCACAAGTGCAAATGTATCCAGGACCATCATCTGAATTGCTGCATTTACTATTCTTTTGGCAGACAAAAGTAGGCAAATCTTTTTGCGCTTCTTCACACGTCTTATTCCCAATCGACCAATTAAGCACAACCGGAATATTTCTCCCTTCGGTTTGAAAATCTGTACCATTTAAATCTGAAGCACTAAAATTGTACTTATCAATCTCAGCTACAAAGGAATAACTGCACGGATCAAAAGATAAGATCTCGGGTTTTGCATTCGAACCAACTAGAGTAAAAATTCTCTTTAAACCTCTAGGCAATTGAAGTTGACAACATCCTCTACCAGCACAAGACACATCCATTATGTCTTCCCTGGTTTCACATGTTGTGAAACAAGTTGCATTGAGACCACTTAGTGGGTCTAAAGTATAAGCTACGCTATCACAACCAAGCCCGAAGAATTTATTTTTGGTCGATGAAACTGTAAATGGGGTAAAAATCAAACCCATCCAAGTTGAGTCATCTATGGTAGCTTCACCAGTTTTATCGTCGTAACATAGTGTAGCTGGTATACTTTTTACACGTATTTCAGTTTCTAATATGCCTATTAGTTCGATCATATTATGTTTACCTGAAGATTTTGTTGTACCAAACCAAAAGAAGGGCTTTGGAGGGTTAAAAGATGCATCACATGTAATGTTATAGAGCTGTACTCCGTCTCCTGTAAAGGAACACCCATTCTCGTTGGGACCTATACCAAACGGGTATGTAATTGTGAAGTCACCGCATTTTGCTTGGCAACCAGGCTTCGACTGCGGCAATGGAATTGATGATGATGATGTTAGTGTAAGTCTTGAGAGCTGCAAGAACAGTAAGATTTGTAGAAACATAATATAGAGAGAAAGATTTGATCTGATTTTTGGTTTGCTTTTTGTTAGTAATAGACTGAATTGAATTCTTATGAGCAGTTGATAAGGATATTTTTGGTAATAAAACAAGTTGCGAACGAATTATAAAGAGTTGAGTAGCAATAATGCCTGCAGGATGGATAATATTTACAGTACTATTTATTTTGGATTTGTTCTTTAGCGCGTTGACATGGTAAAGAGGCCACCTTATATAGAAAAAGAAAATGTTGGCTTGCACCCGCGGACGGCACGGCGCACCATTTAAACTTAAAGTACTCAAAATGGAACAACCCTATCAACTAATTAGTTGGTGGCTCAGTACTGGTTTTTCTCTGACGGGAAGATGAATCAGATGAACGCTCTGAACTATTGCCTTGTTACTTTTCATAAACAGTTTTCGATGAACTAATGTTGTTAGATAACAATTTTTTTGCCAAAGATGGGGGCACCGGCACTCAAGTAAGGTAGGTGTTCCCTGAGCAACTGCATAGGAGACATGCATGCTTCTTAACGTTCGGCTTGGCTGTTGGGGGAATGTACTGATGACAAGAATTCTAATTTCTCATTGTTTCTGCTTTTTGTGATATAACGGCTGTTCAATTGTACACCAATTTTTAACTGATATATTAATTTATTAAATCGATCGTAGATAAGATATTCATATGACATATTCCGCTATTAATTTGGCTTTTCGATGTAATGGCTTCTGGTATATAACTATATATACTTATTAGAGTTTTCCGGATATCAACTGACTTGGCATTAATATTTTTATATATTTATTAGTAGACTAGACGTATGCACGTCGGATGCATAGTGTTATTTTAACATCCATAACAGAAGAATGGGTACAGATTAAGATCAGACCGATTCCCAATAGACGAAAACCTATAAGTGGCTACTTCAATGTCATCTACTCTCCAGTCTCTGCCCCGGTTGTTCTATTTAGCGCGTCTCTGCACACCGCGCAGAGACCGCGCATCCCATGTGGCAACCCCATGTGAGTCTGTCTGTCTTTTTTTTTTCTTCTTTTTCCGGTCTTTTTTCTTTTCTTTCCTGCGTCTTCTTCCTCCGTGTTCTTCCATAAAAACAAACCTACACCCAATATTCTTTCTTTTTACCAACCAGGGTTTGTTGCAGAAGAATTCATGGGTAGTAATAATGGAAATACAAATTGTGGTTTTGTGACGAATTTCTCAATTTTTCTAAAGAAGAAGAAGAAGATGATGAAAACTTTGTTGAAGAAAAAGACTGTGTCTCTGTTTCTTCTCAAGAAAATAATACCGAGGTTTCTTTTAAGGACGCCTTTGATTCTCTTGGTATTAGTGAACTATGCGTTCCGGTAAGCAGAACAACAACAAAAAAAAGTTTTCCAATCTTTCTTCTTTCTTCTTTCTTTCTTTCTTCTGAAGTCGAGAAATCAGTGCAGGTCTGTGATTTGCTGGCACTGGTTGTTGGTGATAAAAGAAGAAGAAATTAAAGTTCTTAGGAGTCTATGATGGAATGAAAGATGGGTTAGGATTTATTTGTGAAATGGAGAAAGCCAGGGGAAAAGGCAGTTCAAGACTAATGGAGCTTGGATGAATGAAATTGAATGAGAAGAAGATGTTGTTGCTTATCAATTTGCGATTGTTCTGTGTTGAATTAAAATGGGTTATCTTGAAATTGAATGTATGTGCAGGGAAGGAGTTAGAACTGGGTGATAAAATTACCGACATGTTATAGCCACAATCAACAACAAAACTGCACAGAACCTGTTCGCAGAATTGCCTGAATGACCATTTCTTGAACTGGTAGTGAGAGTTCAAGAGAGATAGCACCAGATTATATTCTCTGCCCTGTTCGCAGAATTGCCTGAATTTCTTGAACTTGTAATGCCAATCAATGAATGAATTTTCAGAACTTTGTTTATGTTTTCTACTCTGAATTATACTGAAAGCTTTGTGCAATTTTGTAGCTTTTTCAACTATGCAAATTTGTTGTTTAATTATAGACACAAACGATTTGATCATACTAGTTTTACTGACTTTTACTGAAATTCATACTAGAGAGAAATAGAAGATAGTATGGGAAAGCAACAACTTATAAGACTTTTACTGAAATTTCAAAGTTTTTGCAATTTCAAAACAAATTTCAAAGATTACATAACCCCAACTTTAAACTTAGTCTGCAAGCACACAACCACAAAAACATTTCAACTGTGAATTCAATTATACTTAATAACAATCCATATTCTTCATTTTCTGGTTTTTGAAAGAATTCCTTTAGATAGATAGCATCTCCTGCAGCTGTTCCTGAAGCATAAGAAACGACGAAGAAGAATACAAACAACGAAAAAAAAGACAGACAGACCCACGTGGGGTTGCCACGTGGGATGCGCGGTCTCTGCGCGGTGTGCAGAGACGCGCTAAATAGAACAACCGGTCTCTGCCCTCCAGACACAAACTTCTTGATCCAAGTATAGCTGAATGAATACTTCTAAGTCTGGCCCCTTTTGATCGAGTGTTGGGACAGTGGTACTTGATTTTGGTCTACATTTGGATATTAATTTTGGTTTACCTTTTAGTGTTTTTCCGCTAGTATAGTGGGCTCGTATCTCGATACCCGTTTTTCTCTCTAATCCATATTGTACTTCTAGCCAATACAAAAATAGTATGATTTTTTAGGGACCATCCCATTTTTAAGAGGACCATCTTTTAATTTGGGAATAGATCATTATTAAGTAAAGTGAAAACCCCTTAACTATCTATTTATGATAATAACTAAAATGTTTTTATCTTATTTTTATCTTATTTATTTATTTTTTTGAGTATTTATTTTTGTTTTTATTGGGTTCGGTTCTGCTAGGTTTTTATTTTTCTAACTGAATCTCAATTTATTTTTCATATGCGAAGATCAATCTAAGGTTCGGCTATGAATTAAAATAAAAAACAGATAAACCATAATATGTTGTTCATATACAAAGAAAAAATAACAGATTAACGTTCAGATAGGAAACCCAACCGAACTGGGGTTCGGCTAGGAAAAGAAAAACCTAAGAAAAAAATTCGACTCAGCTGAACCTCAATTTTTTCTTTGTATAATCAAACCGGGTTCGGCTAGGAAAAAAAAGTCAATACAAACCTCGGTTCAGCTACGCAATATACAAAAAAAACCTAACCGAGCCCAATATAAATAAATTAAAAAATAATAAAAATAATAATAAAAAATCAAATTAAATTTTAAAATCAAATTTAATAAATAAAATAATAAATAAAATTTTAATGGTAATAATGTAATTTAAATAAACAAAGGGTAACTTAGTTATTTACAACCATTAGGACACCCTTTATCACCAAAAGAGATGGACTAACCATTTAAGAGTCCCCTAAAATATGGGCTAGCCCCTAAAAAATCCTTCAAAAATATTATCAACTTAGGCGGTCTTTACAAACAAATAATACTCTACTCGTCTCTTTTTTTTGCATTAAAAAAATAATTAAAGAGACCTAATGACATTCCTAAATTACCATTATTAAATGTTATATTGTTGTAGAAAAAATAAAATCTATTATAATAATTTATATAAAATTGGTAAATATATTTATTGTAAAAAAGAAAAAAAAAAGAATCAAAGACCGATTTTTTTTGAAAACTTTAAAAGAAATAGTAACACAAGTGAAGAAATTATTTTCCTTTATTTTCTTACACTTCAATTACACTCAATATAATTGTTATATCTTTACATTTTCTGTTATAGATCACTAGGATCATTACACGTGTTGTCATATGTCTGTGTCCTGTAAACAATGACTTTGTATCAGTGAATAAATACTCGTGTCTGTATTCTTTCACAAGTAATGATAATAATCTTGTTCTTCTCTAAAGTGTAACTATGGTATCTGACGAGAATTCTTGAAGAGTTCTCGTGGTTTCAATCATCCACTGCTTCTTCATATTCATCTGTGTTTTCTGATCTACATTCTCTATTTTCTTTCTCATTTCTTGTTAATCTTGATTTTTATTTCTTTATTCTTTGGATCTCATGAATTACAGATCAGTTCTAATGGAAAACCCTACTTCTTTCTCGATTTTAAAAGTTCCATTCAATCAGTTGAACAATTTTGTATTCACAAACTCACAGGTGTTACCTGTAATCCGAAAGTTCAAGATCATGAAATTTCTTGATGGATCTCATGAATGTCCACCAAAGTTCACAACTCGAACCAATGCAAACAATGGTGTGGAAAATCCACTGTACACAGATTAGATTGACGAGGATTCAACCATTATAATGTGCATCAACTCTACTCTATCTGATAATGTCATTTCTTAATGCTTCTTCTTCTTATGAACTATAGAAAGCTATCTCAGATCTCTTTGCAAGAGTTTTTTCTACTCATTCCATCCAATTGCGAACAAAGTTGATGACAATCAACAAAGGTACTTTTTCTATTGCTGCTTACACTAATGAGATTAAAAATATCACAGATCAACTTGCTGCTTGTAGATCTGTTATTTCTGATGATGAAATTGTTGTTTATACTTTAGCTGGTTTGGATTCATATTTTAGTGTTTTTTCTACTTCTATACGAATTCGTAATTCACCAGTATCAAGTATTGAATTGCACAATCTATTATTGAGTGAAGAAATTATGATCAAAAGTAGAGTTGTGGCAAATTCAATTGAGTCTACAAATAGAGATTTCTTTACTGCTAGTAGAGGTTATGGTAGAGGATCTAGAGTTTACAATCCTACATATCAAAGAGGAAGTCGAATGAATTTCAATAGAGGCTATAATAGGAATTCTGGAATTTTGCCTACTCATTCTTCTTTATTTCCTACTTCTGTTGCTAGACAATCTATTATTACTTTTGGAGAAAAACCAACATGTCAGATTTGTCACAAGTATGTTCATGGGGATGATGAGTGTTGGAATCACATGAATTTTTCATATCAAGGAAGGGATCCTCCTAAGCATTTACAAGATATGCTTGCTTCTACTAATGTTCTTAGAGAGAATCCTTGGTACATTGATTCTAGAGCCACTCATCACTTAACATCTAATGCTTCTAATATTGCTTCTACATCTGCTTATTCTGGTGGTGATTATATTACTAATGCTAATGGAGAAGGTATGTCCATAACAGAATCTGGTTCTTCTATTATTTCAGTTTCACACTAACAATTTCACTTAAACAACATTCTTCATGTACCTTTAGCTACTCAGAACATAATTTTTGTTCACAAGTTTACAAGAGATAAATAATTGCGCTCTTACTTTTACTTCTTCTGATTTTACTGTCAAGGATATCCAATCAAAGAAGATCCTCTTTCAAGGGCCCAGTAAGAATGAGTTATATCCTTTGATCTGAAGAACATTGCCTTCCCCAGCTCCAACCGCTCTATCTTGTGCTAAAGCTTCTTCAGTTATATGGCACAGAAGATTAGCTCATCCTTCATTTCAAACCATGTCTAGGCTCTCTAGATTACTCAATGTCTCTAATAATAGTAATAAGCCATTCATTTGTATTGAATGTCAGATAGGAAGGTGTCATAAGAAACCCTTTACTATGTCTTTGTCAGTATCTACTTGTCCTTTACAATTACTGCACGTGGATGTATGGGGTCTTGCCCCAGTTTCTTCTATAAATGGTTTTAACTATTATGTTAATATCATTGATGATTTTACAAAGTTCTGATGGGTATATCCTTTGACTTTTAAATCTGATTTTAAAACAACTTTTACTCACTTTAAAGCTTATATAAAGAACTTGTTGGATTTGAAGATCAAATTGATTAAGACAGATGCTGGTGGTTAGTTTGTTAACAACACTCTGAAACAAATTCTTTTCAACACTAGCATAACCCCTGAAATTACATGTCCACACTCCTAAACAAAATGGAGTGGCAGAGTCAAAGCATAAACATCTTATTGAGATTATAAGAACTTTTCTTATTCAATTTCACTTACCAATTGAATACTGGTTTGATGCTTTATTTACTACAAACTATGTGATTAACAGACTTCCATCAAGATCATTGTCCTTTCTTTCCCCCTATAAATGTCTTTTTACTAAAGATCCAGATTACTTCTTTATGAAGTTTTTTGGTTGCTTGTGTTTTCCCTGGCACAAACCATATACTTCAAACAAACTACAACTAAGAAGTGTTAAGTATATATTCCTTGGTTACAGTTCACAAAACAAAGGATATAGATGCTTAGATCCTACAAATGAAAGGATCTTTATTTCAATACATGTTATTTTCATGAGGATGTATTTCTATATTCTCCTATGCAATCATCTTCAATTATAGATACTTCTTTTATGGATTTTCCTACTCAACCTGCTATGCTGGATAAATCTGATTCAACTTCATCTCCATGATTGATGCATTATTTGCATTAGTTTGATACTCTTATTCATTGCTTTCTTGTTAGTTTTTATTTCATTATGCTTTGATTTTATTTATTTTTGAGTTCTTTAGGTGTTTTGAAGACTAATCAACCAAATAAGAAGAAAGTAGTTCATACCGGAATAATGAAAAATTTAGAGATGAAAGGATACTTTTAGAGTGAAAATCCAAAAGAGCTTATGTCTAGGAAAATCTCACAACCTAACCGTAAAACAAGTCGAAGAAAATGACCAAAATCCAGAAGTTCTTATGGCTAGGAAAATTCCTCGACCTAGACGTAGAACTGGGAAGCTGAAGATTTATGTCAGATTTATGGCTAAGAAACCATTTAAAACCAGCCGTAAACAAGATGAAGTGTTAAAGCAAGAGTTCCAGGTTCACTTACGGTTAGGAAATCATTCCTAAACTAGCCGTAAAATGTGATACAAAAATATGAAGATTTGGAAGACACCAACTTGTAGAGGATGAAGAGATGAAGCCAACGCAAAAGGAATAAGGTAAATCAGACATCGAATGGATGAGTTATGGCCAAGACGGTGAAGGAAGAAAAGTGAAACCCAGGATCAGTTACAGACAGGAATGCATAGCACGACCCATCCGTAAGTGACCCTGAAAAATCACCCTAAAAGTTATATTTAATTACGACTAGGTCGTGGGAGAGTTCCCAACCGTAACCAAAGGTCTTTTGTGCGAAATTGAACTTCTAAAAAGAGAAAACCCAGTCCCGGAAGGATTATAAGCCCAAGATATCATGATTAGTATATACGGAGACTCCCAAGACATTAAGAAGACATCTTTACACTAACTTTTACACACGGAGAAGGTTAACAAAAAACTAGGGCTTGGAGTTGCGATTAATCATCACGATTTCTAGGGTTTGCTTTACTTGTTTTCTTATATATTTTGCATGGATTTTGAGAAATCCATGATGAGCTAAACCTTTTCTTATTGGTTAAGGATGTAACCTAAATTCATGAACATGTTATTCAATTAATGCATTAGTTCCGTTATTCACTCTCTTGTATATCATTCAAGTTTTACTACGTATAACCATTATTTGATTGTGTTCATATAATATGATTAGTTATTTGCATATTTGAGTCGCGAATTAAATATCTTAATAACTTCTCTATAGATAATTAGGAATTTTAGGGAATTTTATCAAGAAGCCTAATAACTAGTAGTAATTTGTGATTACTAGCAGTGCGAATCGTGAAGGAAGTCACAAGTAAAACTTGGTCTAGGTTGAATATGCCACGATTGTGTTTGTATTGCCTATGAGTAACCCGTCTCACATAATTTAAAGCTTTCTTCAAGTTGAATTTCTTAGCGATAAAACATTAGGTTATTTGGTAGAAAAGAATTTATATATTAGCGATTACAATATTTGTTGAGTAGTTGAGACATAACGAAGATTGGGATACTTTAGAGTTATTGGTAACATGAGAGAGTGAATTATTATATTGATGTTTGATTGCATAACATGTGTAATAATGGACGGTGAATTCCTTAACTAGTTTTCTCTTATAATAATTTCTTAAACACTTTTAGCTTAAATTTTAGTTTAAATTACTTTTGAACAACAAAACCCCCCTGTTTACAATAGTTTTCAAATACAATTAATAACCCATATCTCCATGTGGATCGAATTCGTTCTTATTGCTATACTCTTATTTATAAATGTGATAACTTAAAATAATTTTGCTTCGCTGATAACCGACCGAATTTTGGCGTCGCTGCCGGGGAGGCATAACGGATTGTTATTTTGTTTTTATTTTTGATTTCTTATTTTTTGTTTTTAATTTCGTTTTAAGAATTGTGTCTCAATTATTTTATTAAATAAAAACTGAAATAAGCAATGGGTGATATAAATCGTACACTCAAAGAACTAGCTTCTCACAAGCTGGATACACATGAATGGTGCATTCAAACTACATCCAACTTCGAGATCAAGTCAGGGTTGATTCGAGAGCTTCCCAAATTCCATGGAATGGATAATGAAGATTCGAACAAGAATCTAATGGATTTCCATAATGTGGTCATGGCCATGCTACCAGCAGAGACTAATGCAGATGGAGTTACGTTACGGGCTTTTCCATTCTCCTTGGTAGACACCGCTAAAGAATGGTTATACTATTTACCTGCTGGAAGTGTAACAACATGGAATGGTTTGAAGAAACTCTTTTTAGAGAGGTATTTTCCTGCATCTAAGGAAACTCAAATTCGGAAAAAGATTTGTGGGATTAAACAGATGGCAGGAGAAACATTGAATGAATGCTGGGAACATTATAATAGATTGGTGGCCATCTTCATGCATCATCAATTTAGTGACTCATTGATTATCCAGTATTTTTACGATGGTTTATTACTAGGTGACAAAAATCTATATGATGCTGCAAGTGGTGGTGCTTTAATGAACATAACAGCATCACAAGCTAAATAATTGATAAAGAACATGGAAGCAAATTCTCAATAATTCTCAAGTTGGTTATCAGAACCACTCATCAAGAGATTTATTCAAGTTGACGAGATGATTAATCATTATATCAAATACCCCCAAACTTATTATTTGCTAGTCCTCGAGCAAATCTACTCTAGAAAATAAAAATCTTAACTCACTTTCACAGGCATCGCGATTGCACTTAGCGTGTGCAACAAGCCTTTAAACCCATAGGTGTCCATATCGGGATAGTTATAGTCTCGTGAGGGTTTACAAGAGGTGTACCCACAAAACCTTTACTCCAAACTTTAGCTACTTGTGAACGATTGAGGGTAAACACTAAACAAGCTATTTAGTTGGCATACTAAATTCGCCGGCTATGGAAATCATTACTCTATATGAGTTTAATTGCTGCACACGATTTTTTACTCAACGTACTAAAATTCATACAAGAATTCAAAACTCTGCTTAAATAGTTGTTCAACCACGATACTCAGAATCTATCAAAGTACAATCACATGAAAAGATTTAGAAGATGGATGTGGACAAAATGAAGTTCCCGCATGTTGACTAAGGTGAATGGTGTTTCCCATATCTTTTTGAAGGTCACTGACAGGATGAACCCTAATGGATTGACATATGCTCCCACTGGTCTTAATCCTTATACTAATATCGACTCCACTGGTATATACAAGGGCCCCAACGGTCGATTTATTGAAAATAAAATAATTCTTTATTATTTTAAAATATACTGACAACATTATTTTAAAATATACTCCCAAGCGTATGCTTCTTATCAGCATCTTACATAATAGTTCTCATGGATCCTGCATTCTATGCTTGCTTAGGCGACGGAGACAGGGAGAACACACATATATTGCTATCAAAGTGTAAATACTCTTTTTTTTTTTATTTTTTTAATAATAATCTAAATAATACAATAATGGGCTTGATATCAAACACTCAACTTCATCCTGACAGCGATAACGATTCGATATTGGTGCCCCACCAAATCACTTAGCGAAACACAAAAATTGCAAAAAGAACAAAAACAGAAGGTGATATGGTTGAGATAGACTTCGACATATGGTGACAACTATCATGTTATTTCTAACACCTGAGCTAGGCATCCTTTTATGAATAAACCATTTAGCTGGGCACAACGATTCCTATAGAAAAAGAGCTAAGTTTCCATCTACCTAGGATGCTTAGTGTCATCCTGAATTGTTCACAAGTTTCTAGACTTTGGAGTTTCATACTTCACTAAAAGTTTCTCCCTTACCCCCAAACTTAAATCTAACATTGTCCTCAATGTTCTAAAGATGAATGATTAAATATATGAACAAGGATAAACTATTACCAATCGAAGGAAATGAGTTAAAGAAAGATATTACCATGTCGTATGAGCATGGGTTACCTCCCAAGAAGTGCTAAGTTTAAAGTCTTCAGCCAGACTAAGAAAGAACTAGTCACCTCATTAAATCATATAGCAATAGTCGGAACAACTGTGGGTTTCTGAATAAAACAGTACTATCCAAAATAGAAGGAAACTGCAGCAGACCCAAAAAGTGAATAAACAGAGTACAACCTTATCCCTATCTAGTGTATTGTTTAAGACAACTACATCTAATTGAGGTTCAGGTTCAAGCTCTATGAAAGGGTCTAGATAAATCTCTTTAAGCTGAATTTCCCCATAGGTAGGATCCGAGGGATCAGGTTGTAGAGTCTGGAAAAACTCAAATAATAAACTTAAGGCACGTAATAATAAACTGAATAATTGTGGATCCTAAAAGTCAATCAGATTTGACCCACACAGTTGACTACTCTTAAAATGGTAGTCATTCTTATGCAAATGTGTCGATTTTAATCTCCTAAAGTAATTAGGCTTAGTCTCAAAACTTAATAACTGACACATTTGAAATTCAAACGTTCCCACATATGGAAGAAAATATTTTGGTGGGAAAACCAAGTCAATCTTCGTATTATTGCCTAGGTGAACCACATCGACCAGAGGATGGGTTTCTAACAACTGAATTTCTTTCTGGACATCATCGGGCTCAGGGAATCTAGTTTGAAGATGATCTTGAAAACTGGTAGAGGTATCAATTAGTTCATCCACAATATCAGGAACAAGCAAGTCCTCTGGTTATTTCGATGCAAAGTGATCCAACAAAACTCGAGAAGCACATAATTCTAACCCTAAATTAGGATACTTTTGGAAGTCTAGGGGTCTAGAAACAACCTCTAAGTTGGGTGAATGATCTTGTGAGATAGATTCATCTATGGAATTAAGAAAATCATCTACACAATCATCCACAAGGTCATCTATATATTCTGTGTGGAAAGGAGAGTCACTACAAGACTGATCATCATCCTCATCATATAATCTCTGACATGCCAGAACTCTCAATCTTTGTTCCAAACTAGGCGGTGTGTGTTTATAATACTTTTAATATATCATTAGAGGTGATTCTTCTACAAATGTATTTGGATCACTAGATTTCAACTTCTTGAGGGCATCCTTACAAGACAAAGAATCATCGGTACCCCCAAACTTAGAGTGGACATTACTCTCAGATGGACTAAAATATGTTGTTTGGATTCTAGGGTCCTTAAGGTCATAATTACACTCAACTTCCTCTATCGTATTAAAATTCTCTAAGAGTCTATCATCTTCTAAAATAGTAGTATCTCTAGTCAAACCCTCTTCCTTTTGAGTAGGTGAATAAACATTAAAATTATTTGGATTTGAAATAGAAATAACACTATCACCATTAAGCACAATTGGAGTGACAATTTCTTGATCACTCTTCCTGTATATTTCAAGTTCTTCACCAATATTATCCCCATCATAATATGAAGATGTTTGAACCTCGTCTAAATAAGTAGTGTTACCAATTCTATCCTCGTCCTCTTGACTAGGTGAATAATTATCTAGGGTATCACTATATTGGAAATTAAGATCATTTTGAGCAATATTATTCTTTGCAGAAATTTCATTCATACTTAACATGAACCTATTTCTATCCTCAGTCATCTCCTTTATGATTCTTCTTGTATCCTCAGTCAACTCTTTTGTATTCTCACTCAACTCCTTGACGGAATTCTCTATAAAAACAACTAGATCATAAGGATTGCTAGGTCGTAACTGCTCGTGTGATTCTTCTAGAGGAGGAGTTGGACTACTAATTGTTCCCCCCATACTTAATGTGAACCTTCTTGTATCCTCAGACAACTCCTTGACAAAATTCTTTAGAGAAACAACTAGATCATAAAGATTGCTAGATCCTAACTGCTCGTGTGATTCTTCTAGATGCATGATAGGTTCACTATAAGTACTAGATTACACCTGCTTAAGGGCATCCCTCAAAGAAAAAGAACTCGAATTTTGCTCGTTTTCCTATTCATATGACTGGTGCGCGTACGAATAGTAATTGGGGCCTCCATGGTATGAACCATAACCTTCAGAAGGTTGGTATTGGTCCCAAGTACTATCCACACTATGGTCATAGTAAGGGTAATGCCCGTTTTGAAACTCAGTCGGATATTATTGTAATACCATCTTGACATTTTCTAACAAAAATTTCCTAATAAATTTATAAAAAATCTAAGAATATAAATCCTAACAGGAAGGGGTTTTAAACATACACAAACAAGGAAGACTCAACCAAATCAAACCTACTGAATCTAGCAAACAAAAAGCATGATGGTTCCACTTAGATTGTTTCTAGACCAACTTCTATTCTTCCAAAAGGCAACTAGTTACAGTTTTAGCGAATCTCTCAGAACGATCCGAAATAGATTAAGTCGAAGAGAAACAGGATAAGCTCTAAGGAGCTTTGATAACCCTGTATCTTTGGCACTTTTCCATGGGTTGCAAGGCGGCTCTAATCAACTTAAAATATTCTTATTGAACCTTGAGTTAGGCTAATAAAGTAACCAATACATTCCTTTTAAACGAGCTTCCTATAAGCTCGATACCCTATCGGTCTTCTTTCTAGTCAAATTTTAAGGATAAGGTTCGCGTTAGGTAACGTGTTCCTAATTCGGGCAAGAAGGAAACAATGATGAAATCCGAGTCCTTATCTTATATGGCCAGTCCTTTCCTTTTACTAGAAAATAAATCCGTATTCAAGTCCTCTACATATATGCATTACGAAGGAATACAGAAAACCCACTGACAGGGGATTCTTGGGTTGATCGAATCTTACCTCCCGTACCAGAGGGCGATGAACCATTAAAGTCGACTCAGGCCACCGACTCCTATGTCAGTGTACAAACCCGAGGGACCGAGACAATATCGTAATTGTCGTCCTTCCCTGTGCAGTTTATATTTAATACCTTCAAAAGTTCAAATTCCAAAATGCAAAAATAAGAAAAAATATAAAAATACCTAAAATAATTAAAATAATAATAATAATAATTTCCTAATACAATTTTCTAAAAATAAAAATAAAATCCCTAATAAAAATTAGAAAATTAACTAAAAAAATCTTGTCTTCTTTTTCCGTTCTTTTCTCTTTGTCTTTGACTCCAAGTCTTTAGTCAATCAATATAATCTTTAGCTCCAATTTTTTTTGATCCAAAACCTGTAATACAAAGAAAATACCCAAAAACGTAAAATAGAATAAATAAAATAAAAATCTAACTAAACTAATTAATCTAAAAATAATTATAAAAACAAGTCCGCGTCGGCGGTGCCAAAAATTGATGTGTTTGTAATAGTGGTAAAAACGATATCGTTCGCTCGAACTTGTGAAGACTGATTTTAGATTTTAATAAACTAATTTTTAAACTAAAAATACGTGCAAAATATGAGAATAATATTCACAAATACTGAGGTTATGGATTTCACCATTAACCAATTAAAGTGATTTAATCTAATTATTATTTATGCAATTCTAACATTTAATTTGATTCTAAAATATTGTAAAAAGTAGATTTTCAAAATAACAATTGTATAACAAAAGCACGGAACATCTAAACCCTAGTCCGCATGTACCATCTAAAGAAATCACAACTGCTTAACAAAAATCATTAAATCACATTTCAACCAAGGCAAATAATCATAAACAAATTGTAAAAATTATTTAAAATAGAATTATACCACTTTTATTGAAACAATGGCTTCCTCCGTCACCTCAGCATATGGGGTTTAGCTCATTGTATTGAGAAAGCCCTCAAAAATATATTCCATAGCTCAAAAAATGCTTCCAATGGTGAAATAATAGTAACACAGGAGAACAAAAACTCTTATAAGCGTTACAAAGACTTTTTCTATGTGTTACAGAAGATGGAAAAGAAAACAGGAGAAAAGGACGGACTTCAGGTGCTGTTGAAATAAGACTGCTTCAATGCCTGCGTCAGCGACACTATCAACGACAATTTCTGGGCGCCTTATGTTCTTCACCTTCTTCTTCACCAGCAGCAACTATTTTCTTCTTGAAATTTTTTCGGTGATTTCTCTGGCTCCTCCTGAGCTCTCCAACCCCCCCCCCGCCCCCGCCCCAAGCTTTTCTATTCGACTTGTATATATAGTTCATCATCAAACATCTCCATTAACTTCACCAAATCTCTTCGAATCTTCACTCTTTAATTCTCAAGAATATTTGATCATCAAAGATCGAATCTGTGTTGATCTTGTTTCTATTACAACTCGAGTATAAAATCTCTCAATAACTCTCATTTGACTCGTGTGTAAAATCTCTCAAAGAATATCTTCTCTTAATCGTTACGTACTCGAAAAACATTTTTTTCCTGTTTTGTTTGTGACAGAATATTTCACGAGAGAATATTGATTTTGCCAGCTTCCCACACTAGTATAACTCTTACTTATTTGGTAAGAATATATTCCATCCTTTAAACTTGAAATTAACCAAAAATATTACGTGCAAAAATTCATGCTGTGGGAAGGAAGAATTCATGCCAAGAACTATATTTTGAATTTGAAAGCATTGGTGCCTTTATAAAACTCCTGGGTGCCTTTATCCATCGAGGTGGGTGCCTTTATCAATTTTTAGGGTGCTTTAAATGCTTTTAAGCCAATTTTTCCGCACTTATTAATTCTCCAAAAATACCTAAAAATATAATAAAATCAGAATATAAGTTCACAAATGAGTTCTAACAATATACAAATTGACATCAAATAAGACATGAAAACGTGTCTATCATATGTCAACAGGTAGGCAACCTGACAACAATGGTGCAACAAATTGCAGCTGTGGTGGTACAACCATCAAGTCAATCTTATGAGCATATAGAGCACGTCAATGCTCTCTTCTCAAGCCAACAAACACAACATTGTGATCCTTACTCCAACACCTATGATCAAGGATGTAGAGACCAACCATACTCTAGTTATGCTATCAAGGAAGCTACAGTTGCAGATCATGTTTATAACCGTTGTAGTGAGTTCCAACCTCAAGTACAACAACCACAAATATCTCAAAACTGAGAATCATCAGATATGCTTACTTTGATGAAGACTTTAATCTTTGTGGTACAACAGAATTAACACCTAGCAGATCTAAATCACCAGAAAACTGATAATCTAATTAATGAGTTGCGTACACAAATATGTGTTATGGCAAGTGAGATTAATCAGTTGAAGGAACAATATAGTGAGAAACTCCCTTCTCAGACTCTTGTTAGACCAAAAGAGGTTGTTAATGCTACTACATTGAGAAGTGGTACACAAACGGTGCAAGCAGAAATTACTGTCGAGGGTAATGAAAAATCTCTAAAGGAGTCGACTAAAGAGGAAAAACTCATAAATCCTCCCAAAAATGGTCAGGTATCAAAAGAAAAACCTCAATCTCATGTATCCGCTTACGTTCCTCCTCTACCTTTTACTGGCAGGTTCACTAAAGCTAATAAGAAGGTGGAACAAGATAAAGAGATTTTGGACGTTTTCACGAAAATCCAAGTGAACATTCCTCTCATTGAAGCAATCAAGCAAGTTCCTCGTTGCGCGAAGTTTTTGAAGGAGTTGTGCACTAATACACATAAGTTAACCGGTAATGAAGTAATGAGTGTGGAGGAAAATGCTTCGGCGTTTCTTCAAAAGAAACTTCCACCTAAATTTAAAGATCCCGGTAGTTTTACTATTCCATGCATAATTGGTAAAATCATGTTTACAAAAGCTTTGGTAGTTTTAAGAGCATCTATTAATGTTATGATTGCTTCAATTTATAATTTATTACATCTTGGTCCTCTCAAGGAGACCGCTGTAGTTATTCAACTTGCCAATAGATCTAATGTTTACCCGAAAAGGGTTGTTGAGGATGTTTTGTGCAGGTAAATGAACTAATATTTCCAGTGGACTTCCATGTTCTAGATATGAGAGATGATAATTCATCCTCATCTACACCTTTCCTGTTGGGTAGACCATTTTTGAGCACTTTTAGAACAAAGATTGATGTCCATGAAGGCACATTGACTATGGAGTTTAACAGAAATGTCATAAGTTTCAGTATCTTTGAGACAATGCGGTGCCCAAGTAATGCTCAATCGAGTTTTCATAATGTGTTGGGCGTAGGATAAGGTGTAGCAAGAAGTCTACAGTCGGGCTGACGACGTTAAACCAAGCGATGAATGGGAGGCAACCCATTGGTTTAGTATTTCTTATCTTTCATCTTTTTAGTTTTATTCTTCTTATCTTTTCATATCATTATATGATTTCCCACCTTGAATTTTACATTGGACGAATCAATTTACATTGAGGATAATATAAAGTGTAAGTGTGGGGGAGTGATTAAGCATATAGATTTTTAGTATTCACTTTTGTAGGTAGAATTTTGAACTTTTTGTACATATTTGCATGAAAACCTCCAACTTTTAGATATTTTAGAGTCACTTTGTATACTTCTAGCTAAGTTTACATACGAAGTTCTCACAGAAATAACTGAACTTAGAAGTATTAGAGAACTATATTCGGTTGCTTAGTTGTTCAGAGGCTAAAGTTGACAAAAAGGGACTTAAACCACCGGTAGAGAATACAATATTAAATAAGTTGATCATTCAATACCAATGAGTGAGGCATCAAACCTTCAATTCCTTGTACCTGTCTAAATTGTCCGTTTAGAATATTTCATCTACCAAAACTCTCGGTAGATTGATGAGCTACCCAACTTCGCACCAATTTCAGCATTACTTTTTGATCTCTTGAGTGCTATTTCTATCAATCACGAGGGTGTAATCAGAATTGCTAACTCTATCTTGTAATCTTGTTTGCAGTTGACACTATTCTATCGACAACAACAGGTCCATAAAAAAATCATCATCATGAATAAATGGAGCACCCAAAATTTGAAGATAAGTTGAAGATGTTCAAGGTTTACAAGCAACAATACAAGAAAGAGCAAATTCATATTCAAGTAAAGTAACAATAAGATGAGCAAAATTATATATTCATGTTGAAGACTTATGTACACGAGTGAAATAAATCCAAAGATGAGAGTTAATGAAGTCTATGATATCGAGACAATACAAGTTGTGAAAAATAAAGTGGTAAAGTCCTTATCCCACGACCATAGTAGTTTCATTGTTTATTTTATTTTATAGTTTGTATTCTATTTTTTCTTATATACAATTTTTTTTTAAAAAAATAAATAAATATATAACATAAAAAATATATATATAGCATAAAAATATAAAATCATTTAGTGTTTGTTTGTTTATTTGTTTTTGTATTCATTCTATAAGGTCGTGGGGAAGAAGAAATCTATAAAGAAGTTTCAAACAACAAGGAATTGAGAAAAGAGTTACAATTGCCAAGGTTCTACGAAGTTCAAGAGTTCATCATCAGCAGTTGAAGACCGAAGACTGAAGACGTTTCTATTGGATGCTGTGAGAGTGGTGCTGATTGTGAATCGGGTGAGAAGGTAATTAAGCGTTCCCATCCTTGCATATTGGTTGATTTTCTTCCTTAGAGATCATAAAAAAGGGTTCTTTTTCGTCCCACGTTTCTATGGGATAACATCTTCATATGTTTCGAAAGGTTACTTTCCTTCCCACCATTCAACGTGTGCAGGTTTTCTATCTTCATTCCTGCCTGCACACATGAGAATCATAAAGTGCGTCTTTTGAGTGCAAATTCATAAAACTCTATTGTGAGGCAGAAGTCGAAACTTTCGATCGCTCTCGAACCTGGGTTCTTTCATATGGTGGTTTTCTCCTAACTCAAGGGTTAAGCATGAAAATAACATTCTTTATACTTGTAACTTCTTATTGTTGTGCAGAAACTTTATATCTTCGTAGCTCTTTGGATGCATGTGCTCTGAAATTTTTGAAAGTTGGAATTTAGGTTTTGTGGGTATACCTCTCTTAAACCCTCACGAGACTATAACTCGTCCACTAGGGACACTAGGGGTTTAAAGTCTTGTTGCACATGCTAATTGTAACTGTATCCTCAACGAAATGAAGTTGGTGTAGTTTAGGTTAGTTTAGATTTGTAGTTTGCTTGAGAACTAGCAAAAGGAAAGTATAGGGGAATTTGATAGGTGCATTAGTTGTACTAGTTTGATACTCTTACTCATTGCTTTCTTGTTAGTTTTCATTTCATTATGCTTTGATTTTGTTTGTTTTTGAGTTCTATGGGTGTTTTGAAGACTAATCAACCAAAGAAGAAGAAATGAGTTCATACCGACACAATGGAAAATTTAGAGCTGAAAAGATACTTTTGAAGTGAAAATCCAGAAGATCTTATGGCTAAAGTCTCACAACCTAGCCATAAAACAAGTCGAAGAAAATGACCAAAATCCAGAAGTTCTTACGGCTAGGAAAATTCCTTGACCTAGCCGTAGAACTGGGAAGCTGAAGATTTATGTCAGATTTACGGCTAGGAAACCATTCAAACCCATCTGTATACCAGATGAAGTGTTGAAGAAAGAGTTCCAGGTTCACATACGGTTAGGAAATCATTCCTAAGCTAGCCGTAAAATGTGATTCAAAAATATGAAGATTTGGAAGACACCATCTTGTAGAGGACGAAGAGATGAAGCCTACACAAAAGGAATAAGGTAAATCGGACATTGAATGAAGGAGTTATGGCCAAGACGATGAAGGAAGAAAAGTGAAACTCAGGCTCAGTTACAGCCAAGAATGCATAGCACGACCCAGCCGTAAGTGACCCTGAAAAATCACCCTAAAAGTCATATTTATTTACGGCTAGGTCTTGGGAGAGTTCTCAACCGTAAACAAAGGTCTTTTGTGCGAAATTGGACTTCTAAAAAGAGAAAAACCGGTCCCAGCAGGATTATAAGCCCAAGATATCACGAGTACTATATAAGGAGACTCCCAGGACATTAAGAAGACATTTTTACACTAACTTTTACACACATAGAAGGTAAACAAGTTTAATACATGATGAGATAAACCTTTCTTATTGGTTAAGGATGTAACCTAAATTCATGAATATGTTATTCAGTTAATGCATTAGTTCTGTTATTCACTCTCTTGTATATCGTTCAATTTTTACTACGTATAACAATTATTTGATTGTGCTCATATAATATGATTAGTTATTTCGCATATTTGAGTCACGAATTAAATATCTTAATAACTTATATATAGCTAATTAGGAATCTTAGGTAATTTTATCAAGAACCCTAATCACTAGTAGTAATTTGTGATCACTAGCGGTGCGATTCGTGAAGGAAGTCACAAGTAAAACTTGGCCTAGGTTGAATATGCCACGACTGTATTTGTATTTCCTATGAGTAACTCGTCTAATAAAATTTAAATATTTCTTCAAGTTGAATCTCTTAGCGGTAAAGCATTAGGTTATTTGGTAGAAAAGAATTTATATGTTAACGATTGCAATATTTATTGAGAGGTTGTCTATTGTTGTTGATTGGAGTATTAAACAATTAGACATAAGCAATGCCTTTCTTCATGGAGACTTGAAAGAGGATGTATTCATGTCTCAGCCACCTGGTTTTCAAGAGAAAGAACATCCAGATTATGTGTTCAAGTTGAATAAGTCCTTGTATGGCCTGAAACAGGCACCTAGAGCATGGTATGAAAAGTTGTTGGATGCTCTTATTGCTATTGATTTTGTTCCTTTTCTGGCAGATTCATCTTTATTTGCTCAAAAGATTGGTTCTCAGTTAACAATCATCCTAGTCTATGTTGATGATATAATCATAACTGACAACCTCTCACTGTGATTCTGTCATTGCTCACTTATGTACTCAATTTCCAGTTAAAGACCTGGGGACTTTACATTATTTCTTAGGTTTGGAGTTTAAAAGAGCAAATGAGGGTCTTTTTCTTTCTCAAACCAAGTATTCCTTGGATTTACTGAATAAAAATAATTTGGTTGGATTCACTAATTAAATGGTTTACTGCATTCCAAGGATACTTAGATGCAGACTAGGCTGGAAATCCAGATGACAGAAGATCCACTAGTGGATATTGTGTCCTTTTTGGTGCTAATCCAATTAGTTGGTCAGCTAAGAAACAAGCAACAATGTCAAGATCTAGTGCTGACGAAGAGTATAAAACTTTAGCATCTACTGCAACAGAGGTAATCTGGCTCTGTCAACTTTTGAAGGACCTGCATATTTTTCTTCCTCATCACCTATTATAGCCTGTGATAACAAGAGTTCCATTGATCTAACATCTAATCCTGTGTTTCATAGTAAAATGAAACATCTAGCATTGGATTTTTATTTTGTAAGAGACCTGGTGCAGTATAAGTCCTTACATGTGATTTATTTGTCTACTTTGAACCAAGCTTCAGACATTTTTACTAAGGGATTAGCTGCTCTACGATTTGAGTTTCTTAAATCCAAACTGAAGGTGTTATCTCCGCTTCAGTTTGAGGGAGGGTAGTAACACAAGTGAAGAAATTATTTTCCCTTATTTTCTTACACTTTCATTACACTCTGTATAGTTGTTATCTCTTTACATTTTCTATTACAGATCACTAGTATCATTACACGTGTTGTCATCTGTTTGTGTCCTATAAACACTAACTTTGTCTCAGTGAATAAATACTCATGTTTGTATTCTTTCAGAGGTAATGATAATAATCTTGTTTTTCTCTAAAGTGTAACTATGGTATCAGATAAGAATTCTTGAAGAGTTCTCGTGGT
Organism: Papaver californicum; assembly: GCA_023531435.1. NCBI lineage: Eukaryota > Viridiplantae > Streptophyta > Magnoliopsida > Ranunculales > Papaveraceae > Papaver > Papaver californicum. The sequence continues at coordinate 3,731,855 of JAJJMC010022854.1, forward strand.
TTCGATCATCCACTGATTCTTCATATTTATGTTGAATGCTCCACTACTCATTTTAATTTTAAATTGGATCACATTAAAAATGAATTTATAATTACAAAAATTCAAGGGTATATTTGACAGTTTAATGATAAAAAATCACTATAAACATAAGGTGGATAATATTTTGAGGATGACAAAAATGGTATGAAAATAATGGGACAACCTTTTGACTTGAGTAGCCAAACCCTGATTGCAATAATTTCAGCCGAACTTTTGACTTGGATGATAATGAAAAACAAATTTGTAGTAGTACAAATTAGTCGAACCCTAAGTTTTACAAGTTCGGCTACTAACAACAAAAGTACGAGTTAGTGGAACTTCATATTTTAAATTCAAAATTATGCTCGACTTTATAATTACCAATCGAACTGTTCTTCGCGCGTTAAGTTCATATGATAATTTTATAGCCGAACCCAAGACTGAAAATTGAAAAAATTAAATCTCTTAAATTGAACCTAAGAAAGGGTGATTAAACATCGTCTACAAGTATAACTATGTATTGTTAGCATAAGGTTGCTCATCAACGTATTCATCTTATGGATTTGGCTCAACAATCACAAAAATCTCAAAAACCCTAAGTTTTTTTTTTCACTTCTTCTTCTTCCTCTCAAAAACCCCAACTATCTTACAAAAATCTAATTTCTCTACTAATTTACTGCTAATAATTTAATCAAATATTACAAATTAATCATTATTATTAATATCTAAGTAGTAACGTTAACACTAATTGAATAAGGGTATAATTGTTATTATAAAAAAGGTTAACACTAATTGAATAAGGGTATAATTGTTATTATAAAAAAAATGTTGATAAGAGATGGTAGGGTTCTACAACCTAATAACCCTATTTTACCTTTGTTAAGTATGCCTCAAATGTTTTATATATAACTTAAAACAAGATTCATAAACAAACCTTTGACTTCAAGAATTATATTGTACTTATTAATATTATCGTTCATAGGCGCCGTTAAATTTCATAATTTTAGGCAGTAAATTAAAAAATGATGAAAAGATCAAAAAGAAAATACGGAGCAAAAATGAAAAAAAAAAAAGTGAACTAACGATCCAAACTAGAGAATGTTCTTTCCGTGGAATTGGTTTAACCGAAGTAAAAAGAAATCAGCAATAAAGTTGTAATGCTCAACCACAAGTACAATCAATATGCTTCAAAATAAAAATAAAAATACAATCACTAAATTACTAAAACTACAAGAACAATATAAAAAAGTATAAAGGTGTACATATATTCCAACCCAACTAGGTAAGCCACCTATTGTAACTAACCGAATTATTGCATACGATTAATTAATGAAAATTCAGACTCCACATTACTGTATTGACTAGAATCATCGGAGGTGTAAGAGTTTATTGGTACAGAATAGAGATCTCTTGGCTCATCGATGAACACGTTGGGCATTTTCTCGTGGCTATGCTGATTATGAACTCCAGATGGCGGCGTCTCAAATTTACTCAAGGTTTCTAGCTCCGCAGCTACTTGTTTCATTGTGGGTCTATGTTTACCCTCCTCGTTGAGGCATTTCCTCGCAAGCTCCGCAACTGCAATAACATGCTCGCAACTTACTTCGTTCGCTACTTGGGGTTCAATATTCTTACGGACATCATTCCTTTTCATTGCATCAAGGAAAAATGAAGCTAGACTTCTTTGTTCTTGTGGTCGATCAAAAGAAAGAGGTTTTTCTCCTGTTAAGAGTTCGATAAGAACTACACCAAAACTATAGACATCACTTTTATCTGTCAATTGGCTAGTTAGGAAGTACTCTCGATCTAAATACCCTAACGTCCCCTGAACTATGTTTATGCCAAAAAATCCTTTCGACTAAACAACCAATCAAATTCTT
>JAJJMC010022854.1:3733762-3744544 GCA_023531435.1 Papaver californicum
ATGCTTTATATGTCCGACACGTGTTTCCTTATCTTCAAAGACTTCTGCGATCTCGATCATTAAAATAATAGAGTAATTATTACAATTCACTTTCTCGATCATAGAGTAATTATTACATTTTGCTTTCTCGATCATAAAATAATATAATAATAATAACTTTTTACTTTCCCGATCAGCTATCATTTAATGCTGTTTGTTTTATTCGATGCTGTTCATCTTTTTCCCGATCTTATGTGTCATTCATGCAATTCATCGCTCCGAGGTCAGGAAACGTCTCGTGTCTTTTTGAAATTTGATATCTTTAACAGTGATCCTGTGTTTCTCGCCTTTTTTAATCTGGTTGCCTCTTAACTTGATCTTCTTTCACGTGTCATGCTTCTTTAATTTACTAACAAACTAGTGTATCTATTAGGGTTTCGCCCAAAGCATTCAACCTTGATGCTCCAAAATCAGATACCTTTGCAGTATAATTTTCATCTAAAAGTATATTGGCGGATTTAATATCCCTATGGATGATGGGTGTTTCTGCCGAATTTTTCATGGGCAATAAACAATCAAAAATCAGAATAAAAGATAAACGAAAATGAAGATAACACAAAAGATTTAACGTGGTTCGGCCATGATTAGCCTACATCCACGGGTAATGAAGTTGGAGTTTTTATTCATATCTGGGTTACAGTTGAGAATGAAGCAGAGGAAGCCTCCATCGGGCCAAAAGTCCCCTTCTTCTTCTCCTTAAAATTATATTTATAGGGATAACAAGATGATAATTACTAAAATACCCTTCGCCACATGTTATCAAGGTTTGCCACGTGTCGATGGAGATTCTTCTAAGCTCGCCATGTGTCGTAGAGGATTCACCACGTTCGCCATGTGTCAACAGGATCCACCACGTGTTCTTATTATCCTTATCTTCAAAATGACCTCTATCCAAAAGTAAGTGCGGAATTGACTTGGTCTATCGGAATTGACTTGGTGCATAGGGATTGATGACGTCACCTCGGGAAAATGATGACGTCGCTTCGGGATTGGGACATGATGACGTTGCTTCGGGATCGGGACATGATGATGTCGCTTCGGGAAATGATGACGTCGCTTCGGGATCGGGACGTGATGACGTTGCTTCGGGATCGGGACGTGATGATGACGTCACTTCGGGCGAACATCATTTTGTCCCCAACAACTTGCCCCCTTTTCTTGAGAGTTGTTTGAATAAAAACTCTTAAGAAAACGACTTGTCGTCTTGCCCAAACCATAATGTGGTGGTTGATGTTGCTTGTGCTTTTTCATTTTATGTTATATTTTTGTCCCTGCAAAATAAAATTTTGTATATATATACATATACTGATCGTTAGTTTTTTATTGCAAGATTCCTTTGAACCCTGGGTTGGACTTTTTTGCAACGAAGCACCTCCCTCCATGGAGTTATGACATTCGAGATCCCACACATACGAAACAAACCCGGGCCAGGGGTAAGATACAGGGTTGGTCCGGAACGTACTCTTTTTGTATCAAGAGTCTTACTTAGGTTCTGTGACCCAATAGTCTTATCAAGTATCAAGACTCTTTCATGGGTTCTGTGACCCAATAGTCTTATCATGTCTCCTAGTCACGGAGCTCGGTAGGAACACACACTTAATTTATCTCGGGCATGGAGTAAATTAATGTATCCCATCATTTTATTAAGACTCTTACATGGGTTCCCTCTTTGGGGATGGACCCATTAGCCTTATTTCAAGACTCTTACATGAGTTCCCTCGTTGGGGATGTACCCACTAGTCTTTTCTTGTCTCCTGGACGGAGAAATATCGGTAAGAAATATACCTGAAATGTATATGAGAAGTATACTTGAAAATCATCCAGATATTTCTCATTTCTCATTTCTTATTTAAGATACATCTCATATTCTTCTATATACATGAGAAGCATATATAAAAAGAAAATATGAGATGTATTTTAAATAAGACATGAGGAATATCCAGATGAAATATCATTTTATTCCGAAGTAATCGTTATATAAGAGATCAGAAGTATACGAATATAGAAGTACTCGCCTTTCGGAAATATTTAATAATAAGTAGAAAGAGATACCTATTTTTGAATGATAATTCCCGTAGGAGCGTTTAGATTACTAATTGGTGTGCAGTATTTAGCTCACTTCACGGCTAAAAATTTGATTTCGTTATAACATGCCCCCCAGTACATCATTAGCGCATAACTGGCGTATCTCTGAAGTTCCCTTCATAAGTATCATGATCATTTTGTTGAAGCCTTGCTGGTGTCTTTGGATTCTGCATTTATGTTATATGATATGCATTCATGATGCTAATGGAGAAACTGGATGGTGATGAGCGTATGCTTCAATCCCAGGAGCATGATGCTGGTGTAAGCGAATCTGACATGGGAGAAAAAGAAAGTAACGAAGCCCATGTAAAGGTGGTGAGTGCAGAAAGAAAAACTTCGGTCCACATGAGAAAAGCTAATGTCTCCAAATTTGATTACCCCACCAAATTTTGAATTGAGAAAAGATAAAAGATTGTAGTGTTGAGTTTGGAAAGCTCCCTGTCTGCCTGTCAGCATTTGTAACAGCAAGGAATAGAGGAGGATCTAGCTCAATTTTCATGGAACAGGTAATTTCTTGGCTTGATATGTGTACAGCGAATCGTCAATTGGTTCTTTATATTTGTTTTGGAAACCAGATTGTGCTAAACAGGAAGCAAGTCGAAACACTCGCTAAGGGACTAGAACAGAGCCAGGTTAAATTCATTTGGTGTGTTAAAGAAATATCATAATCATCATTAGATGGTGGTGAGTATATTGAGAAACCTGTCCTACCAACTGGGTTCGAAGATCGAGTGGCTGGCCAAGGACTTGTGATCAATGGTTGGGCACCACAAGTGGCTATACTGAGTCATCAAGCTGTGAACACATTCCTGACTTACTGTGGATGGAACTCAGCGCTAGAAAGACTTATAACATGGGTTCAATTATTATTGTGGCCTATGATAAATGACCATTTCATGACTGCGAAACTATTGGAAACTGATTTGGGTTTGGCAGCAAAGATATGTGAAGGTGCTGATACAGTTCCGAGTTCGACTGAGTTAGCTAGAGTCATTGCTGAATCCATGTCTCGGGATCAAAACATTCCGTCAAGTTTGACTGCTTGTCTGAGCTGGTGGAGCCTGAACAGACCTCATCATGTTTAGTGGTATCAACTACCCAATTCCTTCTTCTTGGCTTCCTTGACGCAGATATGATCAACCGCTAACACTAATGAGCATGGCAGACGCTAACTAATAGCTTTTTAAGGCTGCTGTCTAGCTTGAAAACCCGGAGAGCAAATATCGAATATAAGTTTATTGATTAATTATTAAGCTTTCTATTCAAATCTTCCATCTATAAATTCTGAACTTTTGAAACAGCAACCACTTGAACTACGCCAGTATCAGCTATTTGGTGCATCGGAATAGCATGAATCGGAACAAGGTGTAACGGGCATAGAGTATCGGGCATAATGCATGGGGCATAATGTGTCGGGCACAGCTTGTGTGTTCATGCTTGATCGGGAAATGTACTTGAGCGGAGCAAGTGGAGCGGGCAAGAGCGGAGCACTTTCGGACAATGTGATTGGATGCTTCAAAGTTAAACTTGTGCGAGAAACAAATGCATTCAATCTCCCCCCACTTTCGTTCATCCCAATTGGTCGGTTTGAACTTGATTTTGTAGTGGGAATCTGTATCATTCGTAGCTTCATTTTGATTGTGCAACTATGTAAAGATCATCATCTGGTGGTCTTTCTACATCTTCTAAAGGAGTGGATGGTCTTGGATATTCATCTGCGTTTTCTGTAGCTTCACAATTTGCTGTCGGATTTCGATACCGGAACAAACTTGCCGTGTAAAATAATGCATTTGAAGAATATGTTATTTCGAACACTGAAGTCATTGAAGATGAGGTGTGAATGAACACAGTTATGTCTTGCTTTTTGAATTTGAAGCATCATCTGTTCATGATTCTTTTCCAAAAGTTTGGGCTGCCAGCTTCCTTTGCAAATAAGTAAACTTGGGTCAGGAAGCTATAATGCAGTCACCTTATTAGGGACAATATCAAAGTTGCACAATTCAGTTAGAAAGGAATCACATCATCAGGCAATTGCGATGCAACAATCTTCTCAGGATCAGCAGCAGATTTGCTCATTGCTGTTGATAGTGGAGTTACCTCGTCCGGCCATTCTGGTACATGAATTTTCTCGGGATCATCAAGCTTACTGACTTCAGTTGATAAAGGACTGACCTCTTCTGGCCTTTTTGCTTGCTTGTTTAACACTATAAACAGGTTGATCAAATTCAGGTACAAATGCTTCACCAAGAATGGAAATGCACAGCCGTATGAACCAACAAGGAATATTTCATAAACGTCCGCATCTTCTTTCCAGAAATGTATTCTGGAAGCTCTTGCTATGATTGTATCTTGCAAACCATTAGCACTTATCCTGCTAACATCGTCAGCAAGAATACAGTTGAAGCATTCAACTGATAACCTCCACGGAGCCTCATGCATTTTATGCTTGGTTGACCTTGGTGGCCTGGAGTCCAAGATACTTGTTGAGAATTCTGCTACTCAGGTCGGATTAACCTGGGAAAAAGCTCAAACCCAAAGCCAGTCTTCATCAGGAGATCATCATCCGGGGTGTAACGTATGTGATTCACATAGTAAGCTATGTGGACAGACTGAGTTCATGAGCTGCATATCTTGAATTATTGAGTAAATATGGCAAAAGAATGGATAGACATCCATTAGAATGATGAATTTCTCGTTCACACATTTCTCCAAGCACTTTTCATGCAATTTTTGGAATAATTCCAGCATAAATTTGGCTGTGATTTTACTCAAGCAAAAACTCCTTCCCTGCAATCATATTCACATTCAAGATAAACCCATTCAATGAAATCATCCACATCATCATAAAAATTGTAATAGTAGCATCATTTCTCCATACTTTCTTTGGACCAAAATTTTTTACATTTAAAACTTTCAAAATTCACTTGATGGGATGAATTTGGTTTTCGTAAATCTGCAATTAAAGTTTATTTTGAATCATATTCGGTTTGTAAAACAAAGTTTGATTATGATAAATCTGTAAACAAAAAATTATTTTGAGACAAAATTTCAAAACAAAATCAGATTTGTTGTGAAGAACAAATTTCCTGTGGGTTTTCCCAAAAGGTTGTTTTCAAAATTTCAAATATGTGTATACATGATAAAGAAGTTAAAGAAGATTTTAATTTTCTCACAAACTCTGTTTCAAAAACTCTGTTCGGATAATCCTCATTTCGAGTGAGGCTTCCTCTGATTTTGTTTTGGCAGCACAAGTTTCAGCTCTGTTTTCCAAACTGGATACTTTCTTAGAACATCATCAAGCTTTCATTCATCTCAGGTAGGATAAATCATTTTCATCAATCCCTGTTTCTAGCGCCAAATTGTTTCTGCCGAATTTCTCATGGGAAAAAAACAACCAAAGATCAGAATAAAAGATAGACGAAAATGAAGATAACACAAAAGATTTAACGTGGTTCGTCCATGGTTAGCCTAGTAGCCTACATCCACGGGTAATGAAGTTGGAGTTTTTATTCATATCTGGGTTACAGTTGAGAATGAAGCAGAGGAAGCCTCCATCGGGCCAAAAGTCCCCTTCTTCTTCTCTTTAAAATTATATTTATAGGGATAGAAAGATGATAATTACTAAAATACCCTTCGCCACATGTCATCAAGGTTCGCCACGTGTCGATGGAGATTCTTCTAAGCTCGCCATGTGTCAATGAGATCCGCCACGTAAGTATTCTTATTGTCCTTATCTTCAAAATGACCTCTATCCAAAAGTTGGTGCGAGATTGACTTGGTCTATCGGAATTGACTTGGTACATCGGGATTGATGGCATCACTTCGGGAAAATGATGACATCGCTTCGGGCCAAGTTGGGGTTTGGTTCAAGTTGGGCATCAGACTTGATGACGTCGTTTCAGGACGTGATGACGTCGCTTCGGACTTGAGTTGGATCGGGACGTAATTAGTGACGTCATTTCGAGAAATCATGACGTCGCATCGGACTTGAGTTGGATCGGGACGTAATTGATGACGTCATTTCGGGAAATGATGAAGTCGTATCCGGCCAAATTGGGCTTCGGACTTGATGACGTCACTTCGGGAAAATGATGATATCACTTCGGACGTACATCATTTTGTCCCCAACAACCTCGAAGTGACATCATCATCACGTCCCGAAACGACGTCATCATCACGTCCCGAAACGACGTCATCATCACGTCCCGATCCCGAAGTGACGTCATCACGTCCCGATCCCGAAGCGACGTCATCATGTCCCGATTTCAAAGTGACGTCATCACGTCCCGATCCCGAAGCAACGTCATCATTCTCCCGAAGTGACATCATCACGTCCCGAAGCGACGTCATCACGTCCCCGAAGTGACGTCATCAATCCCGATGCACCAAGTCAATTCTGATAGACCAAGTCAATTCCGCACCAACTTTTGGATAGAGGTCATTTTGAAGATAAGGATAATAAGAACACGTGGCGGATCCTGTTGACACATGGCGAAATGTGGTGAATCCTCTACGACACATGGCGAGCTTAGAAGAATCTCCATCAACACGTGGCGAACCTTGATGATATGTGGCGAAGGGTATTTTAGTAATTATCATCTTTTTATCCCTATAAATATAATTTTAAAGAGAAGAAGAAGGGGACTTTTGGCCCGATGGAGGCTTCCTCTGCTTCATTCTCAACGGTAACCTAGATATGAATAAAAACTCCAACTTCATTACCCGTGGATGTAGGCTAATCATGGCCGAACCACGTTAAATCTTTTGTGTTATCTTCATTTTCGTTTATCTTTTATTATGATTTTTGGTTGTTTTTTGCCCATGAGAAATTCGGCAGAAACAATTTGGCGCTAGAAACAGGGACGAGTAATGGATTTATCCAACCTATCTCACTGGAAACATGAACAATTGAGAAAAGGATATCGTAACCAAGCATGATTATGTACAGAGAAGGAGAACTAGAAATCACCGAAACTCACTGGTGATTTGAAATCATGAGACCAAACTCAACATTACCATCTTGATTTCAAAGATGAATTGCTTACCATCAGATTCAGTTTCAAAAACAACAACGGATTTCGAATTGGATTTAGGCTAGGAATATCGTCTATTTTTGAGGATTTCGAACTCAAATTTTGGGGTTTTCTCACAGAATTTTCTTTTTGCTCTTCACACAATTTTGGTTTTCTCAAATTTTGAAACCGAATACTGCTTCTGTTTTGAAACCAAATTTTGTTTACACATTTGCAGCAATCAAATTATGTTTTAGAAACCCATTAAATTGATTTTAAAACATTAAGCATCATAGTTTCAATTTGATTTGAGAATTCTTCTCTTTAATTTGATTAGCTTTTCTTCATGAATTAATTCCTACAAAAACGATTTGAATGATTGGGTTTTTTCTTGGATGAGCATAAGATTGCAGGGAAGGAGATTCTGCTAGAGTAAAATCACAACCAACTTCATGCTGGAATTGTTCCAAAAATTACACAAAAAGTGCTTGAAGAAATGTATGAATAAGAAATTCATCATTCTAAATTTTAATGTTGCACCCTCTTTTTCATCTACATCAAATGCAACCAATTCAATTACTTTTCATGAAAATTCAATTCAATATAAACTGCTGAGTGAATTTGATGTTGCCGGTGATTTCATCATTTCAATTTCTTATGAAAATATGAGATGCCAGCAATTCTCAGCAGATTGGAGCATGTCTGAAGGTCTTTCATCTGTAATGTATAAAGCTTCATTTGGTGATGATTCAACCAGTTCCAAGAAGCTGGAGGCTACTGTTACTCGCCTTCTTCCATCCACGCAGGGTCTAAAAGAATTCATTAGCGAGGTCAACACAATCTCTTCTTTGCAACATCCCCAGCTCTGTAAATTGCTTGGTTTCCATGCACGTGAGTGCTCAAGGAAAAGGATGTTGGTCTATGAAAGACTCTTCCACGGAAGCTTAGACTTGCTATTGTATGGTAAATCTGATGGGCCACCCTTTGATTGGTGCGCCAGAATGAAAGTGGCTCTTTGTGCTGCGCAAGGTCTCGCTTTCTTACATGAATAAAGACTTTTTCAGGCAATGTACACCGAGTTCTCAACTGCAAACATACAGGAAGACAAAGACTTCAGTGCAAAGCTTTCGGGCTTTGGTTGTGTTACCCGCAATCCAGAAGCAAATGATTTCCTTCAATACACACAGGAACCAGCACCATGTATTATCACTAATGAATCATAGGGCCTCCACTCTCTTGCGGAGACTGACCAACCTGGAAGAGCACTTCACGACATAAATTGTTAGGTCTCCAACATATGCTGACCAAGCTGCATCATCACCATCCTATGGGTCTCCAAGCGCGAGAAACCAAAGCAACGGTAACTGAACCACAAAGACCAAGCCTGCATTAAGAGCCCACATCAAAGTCAGGATTTGGAGCTAAACTCTTGCCTAGACTTCAAGTGTATGCCTTTTCAGGAACAAATATTGCGCCTCTCGACGCTGCACAAATCAATCTCGGAGATGACATGAGGACTTAGGCAGCATATTTCAGTCTTGATTATAATGCCCCAAACTCTCTCTAGCAAAATCAGCTTATCACGGGACTACAACTAAAGATATCAAACGACAAGACTCTTGCAAAGAGCTAAGTATCCTTTATTTCTTTGATTTAAAATTTTCTCTTGCTTTAATTTTTCTTGTTTGTATAAGTCATGAAAATGACTCTTATTGAAAGGTGAACAGGCTAAAATACCACCCACCACAATTATCGGAATGTCTGGCGCAAATAGGCTTTGACGCGTATAAAGAAATTTACGCCCAATGGATAACCTAACATATGACCCGTTCTGATTGTTACTATGAATTTGAATTCCTGATTGACTTATACATTTTTGCAAGATTCAATAATTTATATTATTGGATGAGTGCTAACTCCGAGGAAGGAGGTGCTTTCTCGCACAAAATTCCATAATATCAACCCAGGGTTCAAAGGAACCTTGCGGTGAAAAACTAACGATCAATATATATATATATACAAAATTTTGTTTTGCAGGGAAAAAAAATACAACATAACATGGAAATGCACAAACAACATCAACTACCACATTATGATTCAGACGAGACGAGTGGTAATTTTCTTAAGACTTTTTCTTCGAACAACTCTAAAGAAAAAGGGGGCAAGTTGTTGGGGACAAAATGATGTACGTCCGAAGTGATGTCATCATTTTCCCGAAGTGACGTCATCAAGTCCGAAGCCCAATTTGGCCCGATGCAACGTCATCATTTCCCGAAATGACATCATCAATTACGTCCCGATCCAACTCAAGTCCGATGCGACGTCATCATTTCCCGAAATGACGTCACCAATTACGTCCCGATCCAACTCAAGTCCGAAGCGATGTCATCATTTTTCCGAAGTGACGTCATCAATCCTGATGCACCAAGTCAATTCCGATAGACCAAGTCAATCCCGCACCAACTTTTGGATAGAGGTCATTTTGAAGATAAGGACAATAAGAATACTTACGTGGAGGATCTCGTTGACACATGGCGAGCTTAGAAGAATCTCCATCTACACGTGGCGAACCTTGATGACATGTGGCGAAGGATATTTTAATAATTATCATCTTTTTATCCCTATAAATATAATTTTAAAAAGAAGAAGGAGGGGACTTTTGGCCCGATGGAGGCTTCCTCTGCTTCATTCTCAACTGTAACCCAGATATGAATAAAAACTTCAACTTCATTACCCATGAATATAGGATAATCATGGCCGAACCACGTTAAATTTTTTGTGTTATCTTCATTTTCGTCTATCTTTTATTATGATCTTTTGTTGTTTTTTGCCCATGAGAAATTCGGCAGAAACATTGGGTATAGAAGCCGATGAATGCAAATATGCAAGAGCTCCTGCACTTTCAGTTGCAATCCTCAAACGACTTTTCCAAGTAAGGGAAGATGATGATTTTCCATCTGCCTTGTTATGAATGTGTTGGAAGAGAGTTCCATTAGAAATGTACTCGTAAACAAGCAAAGGAACTTCTGTTTCTAAGCAGCATCCCAAGACCTTAACCACATTTCGATGGTTAACCTGAGCCAAAATAACAAGCTCATTGATGAATTGTTCAAATTGGCTCTCATCAATTACTTTCGATTTTTTAATAGCAACTTCACGTTTGTCTGACAAAGTTCCCAAATAAACTGTTCCAAAACCTCCTTTACCAAGGATCAGTTTATCACTATAATTTTTTGTTGCGACTTCTAATTCTTCAGCGGTAAAGATTTTTATGGCCTCCACGCCACCTTCATAGGATGAAATTTGTTGTTTTAACAGCAAACCACCATTTTGTTGAAAGAACTTCTCTTTAAGTCTCTTCAACTGTCTTTTCCTTATGCTCAAGTATAACAACGAACTAGCAACAATTATAAATAAGAATCCCAATCCAATACCTGTATCAACAATATCATATGTTAGTTTGAATCCCTTGACTCAATATCAATACAGTTAAATAAAAAATACTAGTAGTAAATACTCAATAAGCCATAAAACATACCAAGTGTTACATTTAATATTGGAAATTCGTTATTATTATGGATGCATCCAGTTCCACCTTTCTTCCCATCACCACGACTCCCTTCTGGACAAGAGCAATTGTAGCTTC
>JAJJMC010022854.1:3744554-3758047 GCA_023531435.1 Papaver californicum
CTTCCCATCACCACGACTCCCTTCTGGACAAGAGCAATTGTAGCTTCCTATGGTATTTTTGCAAATTCCTTCACAAGGATTGTTGTTTTCATCCTCACACTCATTTACATCTATTTATCCTCCACAGATGTATAAAACACATTTGCATTAAAAAAACATATAAAGCACATGTTAATTATGCACCCGGAAACCTAAAGGTCTAAGTAAGAGCTGGCAGTGCAGTTAAACCCGATCCAATTTTACGGTAACTCCACTTTCAGGTGGCCAATAATCAAAAATCTTATTACACATGCGCTAATTGGGGGTGTAGGTTAATTTTTATCTGAAATGAGAAGATTCATTTATCTTAAATAACTCTGAAGTTTCGTTGAGACAAAGGTAAAGAGTACAATCAAATAATATTAAACTCCACTGGTCCTAGACCGGGCATAATACCAGCCTGACTCACAAAGAATACACTGCATGACACAGAAACAAAATATGTAAGAGTGAAAGGTTTAGGTAAGGTATCTATTAAACCTGGCCAAACGGCTGGCCGCGATGTTCGGCTCTTATTACATAAACTAGGGGTGAGTATATGAATCCAAGCCGACCAATCCGATCCAATCATCCATGGTTTAGCGGATGGACACCCAATCCGTTTATGGACAAATTAGATATGATTGTATTTTTAAAATCCATTAAATAATGGATTGAGTGCGGATATAAGTATAAAAATTTATTGGATACCCACACCCACTATGTTTAAGCGTAAATTGAAAATTTATAAAATATAGAGAGACATATATGTATTTTGCAGTTACTATATAACTTTTAATGTTTTTATTCTATCCTAATTGTACCGATCATTCAAATCGGTAAACAAGCAGTATTAAATATATTCTTAAATTTTACTTTTGGTTGTTAAGATGACATTATTATAATTTTAACATTGTTATGTTGTAATAATTGAATATATTAATTCAATTTTACCAGTTCAGTGTTTAAATTAATTTTTTTATTAACATGTTAACTATTTTTATTTTTTCTAATAAAAACATGAAATTTATACCATCTATCCACAGATGTTAAATTCACAGACGATAGATTAGGTATGGATGCAAATCTAATACCCATCTTTTGATGGGTTAAATTTAGGTGGCACCAAATATACGGGTTCCACCTGCTGCTCACCCTTATAGAAAACCTTTAAAAACAACAATGAACTGAAGCCCAAACTAAGTTTAAAGGAGAAGATTTATTAAGAAATATCATTTGCCCTTTAAATTTGATGTGTTTACCTTTTTGTCCTAAATTTGTCGAGCTATCAGTGAATGAAAAACAGCACGCTATTGAAAATTTATAACACCAAAAGCAAACATAAAGTAAAAAAACTTAAAAGGAGGTAACTTGTTGATGATTTCATACCTTGGCATCCAGGGCTGAGATAAGGGTTCCCTTGAAAACCTTTGTTCCAAGTGCAAAGATATCCGATAACCTTGTCTAAATTGCTACAATTGCTATTCTTCTGGCACGTGAAACTAGACAAATCGTTTTGCGCTTCTTCACATGTTTTATTCCCAATAGCCCAATCAAGAACAACTGGTATGTCTTTCGCTTTACTATGAAAATTTGTACCATTCAAATCTGAAGCACTGAATGTATACTTCTCAGACTCGCCTATGAACGAATAGCTACAAGGATCAAAAGATAAAGAATCCGATGTTACATTCATCGAATCAACCATTACTAGAAATTTCTTTACACCTTCGGGTAATATTGTTTGACAACAACCACTTCCAGAACAAGACGCATCTATAATATTGGCCGGAGTTTTACATGTTGTACTACAACTTGTTGTAAAGTTAAGATTCGGTTCTAAAATGCCAGCCAATGTATAACAACCGAGACCAAAATATCTGTTCTTCGTATATGATACAGAAAATGGAGTTTTACTGAAGTCCATCCAACCTATAGCATCATTTAAGGTAAGCAGACCAGTTTTGTATTGATAACACATCGTAGATGGCCAGTTCTTTACACGAACTTCGGTTTCTGACATACTTATAACTTCAACTCTACGATCTAGACTTTCACTTTTGTTTCTACCGATTCGTAAGAAGGGTTTTGGAGGGTTATATGTGGTATCGCAAGTGATGTTATAAGGAAGTAATTTAGGTCCGGTAAGTGAACACCCATTCTCCTTTGGACCTATACCAAATGGGTATGGAATTGTAAGGTTGCCACATTTTGCATCGCAACCAGGCTTTCCAAGTGGTAATGGGGTTGTTGATGATGATGTTAGGATTAACCAAGAGAGATGCAACAAGAAGAATAAGAATTGCAGAAACATGATTAAGATAGATGAGTTCTCTCTTTTTTAATTACTTGTAGGATTTGATTTTTGAAGAAAGTTGTACACTTGTACATTTACATAAAATAAGAGTTTGCTTACTTATATAATTAGTTGCATGAAAATTTGACTTTCAACTTTCCCCAACTGAAGAGTTGACAAAAGGGATGACACCTAATCAATAAATTGAATTGCAAGCTGCACAGCATATCCATGAATTTTAAATAAGATTGTTATCATCGCATAAAATCAACTAATGCATACATAATAATGCACATATTTCCTGGTTTAGGAAGATATATTATCTTTCTAATATAAAAATACAAGCAACTTGCCATTTACGTACGAGTATGGAAATCGTTCTGAGTCTTTTCTCTGACCCACCTTGCTTGCAAGTTGACACTTTTTTTCTATGGACCAAAGACACTGAACACTTGGTTTATGCATCCTCATGAGCTGGGTAGTAGGTACAATCCGATGTGTTGATTTAAATTTTCTATTAAAAAAAGAATCTTGAACTGATATTGCCATGTAATACTGTCAGTATGTAGGTGGGAAAAGGAAAATTTGGAGATCCTTCATTTGGCTGGTCAACAATATCAACTTAAGTTATCAACTCAACAATTAATTGGCATCTCCAACTGTGTCCAATTAAAAAGTCAAACAGCAAATGGCAAACAAAAGTGTAGATGATAAAATTAATTCAGCAACTGGCAAGAAAAGAACAATCAAAACTCAGGTCCTATCTGTACTAACTTTGTATATTCAAATTCAGACTATTCATGAATACAGATATATCCAAAAGAAACAAGGAGATTGAGTGATCTACTACCCATATACCCGTAAATTATGTTTCTGCAACTTTTCTTGTGCTTTCTGCAGCTTTCATGGCTAACTCTAACAGGGGCAGCATCATTAGAGGGTCCATTCTTCAAGGCAAAAACTGGTTGTGAAGCAAATTGCGGTAATGTTTCGATTCCTTATCCATTTGGAATGAGTCGAAATGGGATTAATGTTGGGTGCTCCTTTGATGGATTTGTGTTTGATTACAGCATTACCTGTAATACTTCTTTTAATCCTCCTAAAACCTTCCTAGATAGAGGTAATGTTGAAGTCATAGATATTTCTGAAACCGAAATTCGAACGAAAAACACCCCATCCAGCTTATGTTACAACGCATCTGGTGGGTTGACCTTGGATCAATCTGTATCTTGGATGAATTTAAGTCGGACTCCATTTACAGTATCATATACAAAGAACATGTTCTTTACGATCGGGTGTAATGTTTTTTCATCTCTAAGAGGTCCTGATGTAAAAGACTATACGTCCCAGTGTATTTCAACTTGTGATAGTAAAGAAAGTGTGATAAATGGAACTTGCACAGGTAATAAAGGGTGCTGCGAAAGTACTTTACCCAAAGGGCTTAAGAGGTTTCAAATACAGGTATTGAAGAACTCGATACTGAGTAACCAGTCTATTACTTGGTCTTTTGATCCTTGCAACTATGCATTTATAGGTCAGCAAGATCAGTATACATTCCAATCATCGGATATTTTAGACGGTTATAATTTTGTTAGCAAAGGGAAAGATGTCCCTCTGGTTCTTGACTGGGCAATTGGGAATAAGAGTTGCGAAGAAGCACAAAAGGACTTATCGGGCTTCGTATGCCAAGCAAATAGTCATTGTAACAATTCTGATAACAACCCTGGGTATCTTTGCACTTGTAATGAAGGTTACAACGGAAACCCTTACCTAAGTCCTGGATGCCAAGGTATGTAAAGTTACTGAGTTCTTTTCTTTTGGTATCATTCATTCACATTTGCAACTAATCACTTATCCTGTAAATAAATCTATGTATATTTTTTGCTGCACAGACGTGAATGAGTGCGAGGATCCAAACAGCAATACCTGTTTGGAGGTATGCACAAACACCATTGGTAGCTACAACTGTTCTTGTCCAAAGGGTAGTCATGGAGATGGCAGAAAAGGTGGAAGTGGTTGCATTCAGGACAACCAAAATGCTCCGGTCTTGCAAATTTCTCTTGGTAAGTAGGTTTCATTGCTATCAATATTACTGAGATGACTTGTTGCATCAAAATTAGTTAGTAAGAATTTCTATAAATGTTGATGCAGGTGTTGGTTTAGGCTTCTTTTTTCTAATTCTTGCGAGTTCTTGGTTATACTTGAGTATGAAGAAAAGAAACTCGATCAAACTCAAAGAGAAGCACTTTCAAAAGAATGGCGGATTATTGTTAAAACAACAAATATCATCACATGAAAATGGTGTTGAATCATCCGCGAAAATCTTTACAGCAGAAGAGCTAAAGTTAGCAACCAAAAACTATAATGAAGAATTAGTCTTAGGTCGTGGAGGACAAGGTATAGTTTACAAGGGAACTTTATCCGACAACCGAGTCGTGGCAATTAAAAAACCAATAGTAGTTAAGGAGAGTCAAATTGAAGAATTCATTAATGAGCTTGTTATCTTAACTCAAGTTAACCATAGAAACGTTGTGAAGATCTTGGGATGTTGCTTGGAGTCCGAGGTTCCCCTGATTGTTTACGAATACGTTTCTAATGGCAATCTCTCCGACCATATCCACTCTAAGAATGGTGTATCTTCATCATCTCTTTCTTGGGAAAGCCGGTTAAGGATTGCTACCGAAACTGCTGGTGCACTTTCTTATTTACACTCAGCTGCTACTATCCCCATCATTCATAGAGACATTAAATCTGCCAATATACTATTAGCTGAGAACTACACTGCGAAAGTTGCAGATTTCGGAGCATCGAGGTTGAATCCTCTGGATTTAGCTGAAATAGACACAATCATTCAAGGGACCTTGGGATATTTGGATCCTGAATACCATCAGTCTGGCCAGTTGACAGGTAAAAGCGATGTTTATAGTTTTGGTGTAGTTCTTGTGGAACTCTTAACAGGAGCAAGAGTCATTTCTTTGGCCAGGCCAGATGAAAGAAAGAATATTGCACTGTATTTTCGTTCGTTGATAGAAGAGAATGATATATTCGAAGTTCTTGAGGCTCGAGTGGCAGCCGAAGGAAAGCACGAGCAAGTCCTTGCAGTTTCTAACCTTGCAAAGCGATGCCTCAATGTGAGAGGTGATGATAGGCCTACAATGAAACAAGTCGCAATGGAACTAGAGAGTTTGTTAAGAGTTAAATCATCAGCTCAGGTGCCAAATTCTTATCATCATAAGCAAAGCCATGAAGAACAAACCAGCATAAAACCTGAGCCGTTAGACCTATATCCTGTCTCTTTAAACTCCTATAGCACTGTTGGTGATTCTCGCTTGTTTAGTACAGATGTGACGATGTTGATGGACAATAATTCACATAATTCATTGATGTAAGTTTGCTATGTATGATTGTTAGATGAAATGTTGAATACAGCTTAATCTCTCCTTCTCTCTTTTCTCTTCTTTTAGTGGAAGTTTTTTCCCAGCCTTTTCACGTGGCATCATAAAATTGAAAAAGATTTATAATTTGAACACATTCGCTATTTTGAAATTGTATACCTTCAAATACCCCATTTAGGAAGTCTGGAGCGGCTGAAGGCTGAAGCCATAGACAATCTTGAATATCAATATGGGTCTAGGCTGCTCATTGCTCACCTCACCCTCACTGAAAGAAGATAACCAAAGGCAAACAGAAATATGGTTGCAATGGTAGTAATCGGTGAGGCTGTCTTATGGAAGAGCCAAGGAGGTATGTAACTGATGTTCTACCTGGCCTCCATAACAAGTGGCAGTGTTGCTAGAAGTTCCACCGACCATCGACGGTTTTGGATCAGGAATACTGCGGATATCATTGTCATTAACATCATCACTGGGATAAACTGCAACAGCCGAAGGATAAATCACCAGTGGCTTGCAATTTCTTCCATCTGTGGAAGCATATCCAGATACAAAGTGCTGCTACATTAAGAACCCTCATAAGGCTAGTGCCCTGGAAAATCATAAGGATAACGGCGTTAGAAAATGCAATAGAAGTGAATGCTAAAAGAATCACACTTGCGATGAATAGCCACTGTCAGTTAACTGAAGCCTTTTTTTCTTTTCCTGAATGATGTTGGCACAAATCACTAATGACAACAGCAAACGAAAATAAATAAAAAATTAGTCTTAAGAAGCCAACTTGGTAAAGTAAAATGAAAAATCAAGGACTAAATATACTTCCACCTTAACACCCAGCAGTATAAATATGACCAAAATAATACTATTTAGTTTCCAAATAGGATCCCAACCAATATGGCTACGGGGCCTACTGGCCACACAATCCCTTATGTTTATGCACCCAGTCCCTCATCTCTGTTTGTGGTTGTGATTGAAGCCTGTCAACCAAGGTTGTAAACTAGAGGACAATGCGCTTCCACCGGCAAATATATCAACAGACAAATTAGTAATTTCGTGTGCACCTATGAACACTCCTGGGGCATCTATGTCAGCATGATCTGTCTAAGCTAAAACATTATTGTTACACATAAAAATGATAAAGGTTAATTATCGACGCATCAAGAAGGTATTCGGTGCAGTATGTAAATCAACTTTTGGCGGATTATATATTTTTGAAAAAAGGTACGCTTACCCTTTTACCATATTCATAAGCTCGATCAAGAAGGAAAGCGTACTCCAAATCTTCAAAACATTTTTGTAAGGACGACAAGGGCTAACTGAAGTAGACAGGAAGACAAAATTTCATATGGTTTTTGCCAATGTTATCTTTAATAATCTACCAGAGACTAACTCATTTCTCTTTTCCACTAAGTCGGGCAATTTCTTACGCCGCCTAACATAAGGGTAGTTAATCCCTACAGATACAATGGAAGCATCTGTGCCATTTTCAGAAAATACCCACTTCAAAATGGGTGCAGATGTAGCTGTTCAAATGGTATGGATACTTCAGGGATATTCTTGCCATCATGCTGCAAATAAAAAAAAACGAACAATCAAACATCTACAAAATCACAGGTTGTAGACTAGAAATTTGGAGCATAATTAAAATTTAATAGAAATTGATGTCAAGTACTCTCTATCAGCAGTCACTCACTCATCCACCACCTGCAGTCACTCACTCACTTGCCCCAACCAAATACCTCTGGTTTGATAATCTAGACTGGGCCACCATGAATACTCTAATTTCTATTTTTATGATGGACTACAAATTTACAAATATCATGAATTCTAAATCTTCATATATAAGTATCAAATGCTTAAACACCTAAAAAGATGTTCAATCATAGCCGGATAAATAAAAGTAGATAGTAGCTAGGTTCCTTAGTTTTATATTGAATCTACATAATTTTTGTTGATATGCCTTAAATCAGTCGTTGATCGGAATAGGTGTAACTTAGTATTCTGCTCTATAATAAAACTCTGCTTTCTCTGTTGTGGATGTAGCTAACGTAACAGTTAGTGAACCACGTAAATCTCAGTGTCTCGATCTCTATTATTGTTCTCGTTCGATCTCCCGTTATAACAAATTGGTATCAGAGCGAGGTTCGATTTCCGCCGAGAACGATGTCCGGATCCATGATGAAGATTGACAGGTTTACCGGGAGAAATAGTTTTAGTCTGTGGCAAAACAAGATGCGGGCTTTGTTGAAGCAACAAGGTCTTTGGTTGCCGTTAGCTTCGGATAAGAAGGGCGCAGATACATCCACCGCTGAGTATGCGACTATGGAGGAGAAGCTCACTCAACGATTATGCTGTGTCTCGCGGATGACGTAATCACTGAAGTCGCAGATCAGAAAAAGGCCACCGCTTTGTGGTTAAAATTGGAAAGCCTCTACATGACGAAATCGCTAACCAACAAGTTGATGCTGAAGCAACGTCTTTTCAGTCTGCGCATGTCTGAAGGTACGCCTCTTAGAGATCACCTAGATCAAGTTAATACTATTCTGCTTGAATTGCGTAATATTGATGAAGTGGTGAAAGATGAGGATGCTTCCTTAATATTGCTGGTGTCTCTGCCTCCGTCGTATGAGAATTTTAGAGAGTCTTATATTGTCGTAAAAGAGACTGTAACGATGGAAGAGGTTAGGTCGACTCTTCATACTAGGGAGATGCGGCATAAGGCTGCTGGGACAGGTACAGAAAATCAGGCTTCCGGTTGATGGAAAAAGGAAGCAAGGACGGTAAGAAGGGCAAGAAAAATTCCGTCTATAAATTACCAAAAGACGTCTGTGCCTACTGTAAGGAGAAAGGTCATTGGAAGAAGGAATGTCCTAAGAAGAAGAAGCAACAAGAACATAACTCTGGATCTGCAGCAGTAGCTCAATGTGGAAACACTTCAGAGAGAGATTTTTTTCTGCTAACAGATGATTACACACATCAGTCTGATGTGTGGTTTCTTGACTCTAGGGAGTCCTACCATATATGTCCCAAAAGAGAGTTATTTACTACGTACAACTGTGCAGATGGGGGCAGTGTCTCTATGGCAAACGGGTCTGTCTGCAAGGTGGTTGGAATCGGCTCAATCAGGTTTAGGACACATGATGGGAGGCTCTGCACATTGAAGGAAGTCAGGCATGTGCCACTCTTGACAAAGAATCTGATATCTTTGAGTCTGCTAGACAACAAGGGTTTCAGTTTCAAAGGTGAAGGTGGAGGTTTGCATGTTTGCAAAGGTTCTGATGTGATTCAGAAAGGTGTCAAGCATAGAACTTTGTATGTATTACAGGGTTCAACAGTCACAGGTTTTGCAGTTGTTGCTTCAGCTGAAATTCATGGATCTGATCTGACTAGACTATGGCATATGAGGCTTGCTCATATGAGCGAACGGGGAATGAAAATTCTCTCAAATGAAGATCTTCTCGAGGGTCATAAGACCAAGAGCCTTGGTTTCTGTGAGCATTGTGTGTTTGGGAAGCTACAACGCAGCAAGTTTCCTAAGGCAGTTCATCAGACCAAAGGCGCGCTGGACTATATCCATTCAGATTGTTGGGGTCTCTCTCGTGTTGAGTCTCTGGGAGGTCACAAGTATTTTCTGTCTATCATTGATGATTATTCTAGGATGACTTGGATATTCATGATGGAACATAAAAGTGAGGCGTTTAGTAAGTTCAAGGAGTGGAAGACACTGTTAGAAAATCAAGTTGGGAAGAAGGTCAAGAGGCTGCGAACAGATAATGGTCTAGAATTCTGTTCATCTGAGTTTGATGATTTCTGCAAAGATCAGGGTATTGCTCGCCATCGCACAGTCAGGGCTACACCACAGCAGAATGGTGTATCAGAAAGAATAAATCAGACGCTTTTAGTGAAAGCAAGGTGTATGCTCTCGAATGCAGGTCTTGCTAGACGGTTCTGGGCAAAAGCGGTTTCAACAGCTTGCTATCTCATCAATTGGAGCCCACACACAGGCATTGACTGCAAAACGCCTTATGAGGTGTGGACTGGAAAAGCTGCCGATTATGCAAAACTGAGGGGCTTTGGCTGCACTGCTTATTATCATGTAGATAAAGGCAAGTTGGAGCCAAGAGCTAAGAAGGGAGTTTTCATGGGCTATGGTGCAGGTGTGAAAGGGTACATGATCTGGTCTGACAATAAGATTATACTGAGCAGAAGTGTAGTCTTTGATGAAAATTCTATGCTGAAATCCAGAGAGAAGATCACTGATGCACCAGAAAATGAGGTTGGTTTTGAGGAGGTGGAGGTGCAATTCAGTCCAGAGGAGAATCAGGCACCTAAGTTGGTTGACGACCAACTACCACCATCAGTTACCGAAGAGCAAGATGCCGATGAGTCTGAGAATGCACCACCAGAGGAAGTTGAACATCGGAGCATTGCTACAGACCGACCTAGAAGGGTTGGAATAAAACCTCCAGCGAGGTACAAGTTTGACGATTTGGTGGGTTATGCATTGCAGGTGGCCGAGGAGGTGGAGGATCACGAGCCGTCCACCTACAAAGCTGCAGTATCTGGAAACGAGTCAGCACAGTGGCTTGTCGTAATGGTAGAATAAATGGAGTCCCTTATCAAAAATGGAAATTGGGAGCTTGTAAAACTCCCTGCTGATAGAAAGGTAACTACTTGCAAGTGGGTTTTCAGAAAAAAGGAAGGAATGTCAGTTGCATAGGGTGTCAAGTATAAAGCACCAGTGGTTGCAAGAGGTTTCAATCAGAGAGAGGGAGTGGACTACAACGAGATTTTCTCACCAGTGGTCAGGCACACTTTCATCAGAGTGATACTAGCCATAGTTGCACATCAGGATCTGGAACTTGAGCAACTAGATGTGAAGACAACTTTCCTGCATGGAGAGTTGGAAGAAGAAATATACATGAGCCGTCCAGATGGATTCCAAGTTCCAGGTAAAGAGAATTACGTCTGCAAGCTAAAGAAGTCCTTATATGGGCTAAAACAGTCCCCTAGGCAGTGGTATAAGCGATTTGATAGTTATATGGTGCATCTTGGCTATCACAGGAGTCCGTATGATTGTTGTGTGTACTACAATGATTTGAAGAATGGTTCACGCATTTATCTAGTTCTGTATGTTGATGATATGTTGATTGCTGCTCAGAATAAGTCAGATATTCAGAAGCTGAAGGGGTCTCTCAGTGCGGAGTTTGAGATGAAAGATCTGGGTGCTACTCGGAAAATTCTGGGAGTAGAAATCTATAGGGATAGGAAAAAGAGAAAGATTTTCCTATCACAGGAAGGGTACATCAAGAAGATTTTGAGAAGGTTTGGAATGTCTTCAGCCAAGCCTATAGATACTCCAATGGCATCTAACAGCAAGTTGGGAATGTACACGGTTCATAGTTATGAGGAGAAAGAGTACATATCTCGAGTTCCATATGCTAGCGCAGTTGGAAGTCTGATGTATGCTATGGTCTGCACTCGACCAGACTTAGCATTTGATGTTAGTGTGGTCAGTCGGTTTATGGTTCAGCCTGGGAAGGAACATTGGTAAGCTGTTAAGAGGAATTTCAGGTATCTTAGAGTACTTCAGATCGGTCTCTGTTATGGGAACGATACTCGATATTTAGTGGCTGGTTTCTCAGATTCTGATTATGCTGGAGATGTGGACAGTAGGAGATCTATGACTGGTTATGTGTTCACTCTTGGAGGTTCTGTTGTAAGCTAGAAGGCAACTCTGCTACCTACAGTTACTTTGTCTACTATAGAGGAAGAGTATATGGCCTTGACAGAAGCTGCTAAGGAGGGAATTTGGTTAAAGGGGCTGGTTAATGATCTAGGCCTACATCAGGATCATGCTATAGTGTATTATGACAGCTTGAGTGCAATATGCTTAACCAATGATCAAGTCCATCATGAGAAGACGAAGCACATTGATGTCAGGTATCACTTTCTAAGAAATGAGAAGAGAATTGAAGTGAAGAAAGTAGGGATAGCTGATAACCCTGCTGACATGTTCACCAAGCCAGTTCCTGAGAGCAAATTCCAACATTGCTTGGACTTGCTCAATATCACAAGTCAGTAGTCTGGGCCCTTGTCTAGGGGCATCTGAGGCAGGGAAATGTTCTGGCACTGTCATGGTGCATTTGTTTCTGTTGCTGGGAGGATTCAAGTCAAGGTGGAGATTTGTTGATATGCCTTGAATCAGTCGTTGACCGGAATAGGTATACTCAGTATTCTGCTCTATAATAAAACTCTGCTTTCTCTGTTGTGGATGTATCTAACGTAACAGTTAGTGAACCACGTAAATCTCTGTGTCTCGATCTCTATTATTGTTCTCGTTCGATCTCTCGTTACAACAAATTTTTTCCCCTAATTTTGTACCCAATTTTAATTAACTATCAATTCTAACAAGAATACATTAAAAATTAAGAACTCCATTTACGATATCATATACAAAGAACATGTTCTTTACTATTGGGTGTAATGTGTTCTCCATTATACAAGGTCCTGATGTACAAACCTACACAGGTACATGTACTTCAACCTGTTAGACTACAGGTACATGTACTTCAACCTGTGAGACTAAAGAAAGTGTGATAGTGGATCTTGCTTTGGCAATACAGGGTGTTGCCAAAGTACAATACCCAAAGGGCTTAAGAGGATTGAAATAGCCATGGAAAAGAACCGTAACCAGTCTAATGTTAGTCGGTCATTTGATCCTTGCAATTATGCACTCATTGGCCAGTATACATTCCAATCATCGGATGTTTTAGATGGTTATAATTTTGTTAGCAAAGGGAAAGATGTCCCTATTGTTCTTGACTGGGCAATTGGGACTAAGAGTTGCGAAGAAGCACAAAAGGACTCATCCAGCTTCGCATGCCAAGAAAATAGTCATTGTATCAATCCCGATAACAATCCTGGATATATTTGCACTTGCAATAAAGGTTACGCCGGAAACCCTTACCTCAGTCCTGGATGCCAAGGTATGTTCTAAATTATGACTTACTTGTTTTCTTCCAGTTAAAACTTGGGCATAAATCCCACATATAAGTATACATTATTGCACTTGTACAGATGTGAACGCGTGCGATGATCAAAGCAGCAATCTCTGTGTACAGAATTGTACAAACACCATTGGGAGTTACATTTGTTCTTGTCCAAAGGGTAGTCGTGGCGATGGAAGAAAAGGCGGAAGTGGTTGCATTCAGGACAATCAAAATGCTCCGGTTGTACAGATATCGCTCGGTAGGACTTTATATGCTGCTAATACAACTTAAATGAAATGTTGGGCGCATCAATTTTTGTGTATATATGCCACATATGAAGTGATAGCTTGTTTTTGTAAAATGTTGATGCAGGAATTGGTTTAGGCTTCTTGTTTCTAATTCTCTCAGGTTCCTGGTTATACTTGAGTATGAAGAAAATAAATTCAATCAAACTCAAAAAAAAAAAAATGCTTTCAAAAGAATGGTGGTTTGTTGTTAAAACAACAAATATCAACACATGAAAATGGTGGAGTTGAATCATCGGCTAAAATCTTTACAGCAGAAGAGCTAAAGCTGCAACCAAAAAACTATAATGAAGAATTAGTCATAGGTCGTGGAGGACACGGTATAGTTTACAAGGGAACTTTATCCGACAACCGAGTCGTGACTGTTTATGCCAATTTTCCCATTGACATTAACAACCAATGATTTAAAGATATTACCATAAACATAATACTTTAACTAATGGACTGAAACTCAGAATCGTTTAAGAACAATAATTTGATAGACATTATA
>JAJJMC010022854.1:3758057-3872595 GCA_023531435.1 Papaver californicum
CCAGATCAGCTACGATCTGCCATGGAGCAGGGTGGTTGGCAGATCGTTCCCATTATAAATTCTCTATTATTGCATAAAGTTATCATGATGGGGCATCCAGTAGAAAGACCATGGCCAAACTTCTTTTAAAGCCTAAGTTAACAACACACAGTGGAAACAGAACAAAGTTATCTACAGGCAAAAGTGAAAGAAGCTGAACCACGTATGATATCTGCAGTGTGCGATAGAAAGCATACACTTTAACACCTACTTATATAAACAGAAAGCAAGAAATAATTAGATCCCATATGCATGAACTGATAGCCTAAATAACACTCTTGAGGTGATGACCTCACACTACACTCTCCACAAGACAACAATTTGCAAACACCATAGCAGAAAGGTCATTCAATGAGACCTATGTAGCTAAGATTCTACGTAGGAGGGTGCAAAAAAAAAATGATCATGCGTTGTTGTGGCAACTAAGAGATATAAGAGACATTCATCTCTTCAATGGTCTTGACTATTGCACTACATAAACATCTATCGAAAATACCAATAATTAAGGATCACCTATTGGAGTAGAATCTGATTCAGGTACAAGGTACAGGTACAGGTCGGTTCTGGGGTAGTACATGTACTTTGTACCCGGTTGTACTCGGTTCCCATTTTTTGTACTTGTACCCTGTACCCCCGGTTCGGTTCTTTCTGGTTCCGTCGGTTCCGGTCCGGTTCCGTTCGGTTCCTGTGCAGCCCTAGTTTTGACTGAATTTTTCGAATTTAAAGAGAATAAATGGCTATTGGAACATATGGTTTTTACTCTAATTTAGGTTGAACAAAGAATATTTAGGTTCATAGGTTAAACTCAACATACTCAAATACCCCAAACCTTAAAAAATGACACTAATCTGTGAGATCTCAATTAATTTTACATCACATACTCAAATTCTTATACAACCCAACTTTTTGAAACTCAACAGACTCCGAAGCACTTCGATTTCCATTCATTCATTCATCATCCATGGCAGTAACTAGTCTTCTTTTCTGTAATCTCGACTTGAACTTCACCCCAAATCATAAACAACTCTTACTACTTACTATTTATTTTATTGTCTCATATTCTAAAATCAAAGCTTGCAGTAATGAAGCTTTTAACGGTGATGCTCGATAAAGAAGAAGATAGTTTTTGAGAGAGAGAAATTTCAACCATACGTGTAATGATCTAAATTTACATAAACGAAAGATCAATCCTAACAGTTCATCTAGTCAATTGTTTCTGACCGTAAGATCAAACCCATTGCATTACAACACGTGTCCAGCTTTTAATTTAGGCCAAAGGGTATTTTTTAGATTTTTAAAATTTAAAAAATTGATATTACACACATGTGAAAACTGCACATGCATAATTAATAGGTAGTTACAATGGAGTTAACATAATGGAAGTTTTACCTATTTTAAATTATTAGGGGAGATAATGCAAATTAGCATATTATCCAGAGGAGGTAAAGCAAAATTATGGTACGTGCGAAAAAGAACCAGATATAAAAAACAAAAACAACGAGAGATACTATGGTGGTAGCGTAACGGGAGGGAGAAATTTAATCAATCACAGTTGTTTGAACGGAGTTTATAGAGGTGGTGGTGGTGGCGGCGACAACTACGTTTTTGGTGGCGGAGGCGATAATTGCGACTTAAGAAGAAAAAAATTGATTTACAATGTAGGTAGTAAGAGAAATTAGGGTTTAATTTTCATCTTTCATTAACTCTCTTTTGCCTTTTTTTTTCTCTAGAGGAAGGTCCTCCATCGGCTGAAATAATAGTTATAATCAAGGAAGAACAACTAGAAAAGGCAGCCTTTCTATTTTGTTGGTTTTTATTTACATATGAGCCGATTAAGATCTGTATTAATTTGATGGTCTAGAACGAAGATTTTCTGGATGATGGAGATGTAATAGAGTTTTGTGATCTAGTTTAGTTGACTTTAACATTATTATTATTATCAACTATTGTCTATAGATTTTAATGGTTTCCTCTTCGTTATTGTCTTCTACTACTGTTTATAGGATTAAAAATGCATACGTGTTAATGATGTTTATGGGAATACCAACAGGTAATGATTTATGTGTTATTTTCATTTTTACTAATGAAATGAAGTTGATTTTGTACATTATGATCAAACAATATAAATATCATATACTTACGAAAAAAAATTGTGTTCATCTAAACCCTGGATCTGGAATGGTGAATCCTTTTGGGTAAGAACCAATTGAGGGTATAGATAGGCTATACTGGTACTAACTCTGTTTTTTTTTTTTGAATAGTGAACCTTTGATAGTATATATAGACTATACTAGAACACACAGTTTAATTTTTGGTGGGACTTTAGAGTGCAGATTGCCTATACTCTGAAAAAAACAAGATATTGATGGTTTAATATATTGACGGTTAGTATAGTTAGTATAAGTGTATCTTTAGAAGGTGCATATTAACTATACTGATGGTTTTCATGATATTTTTCTATAAATATTTAGATTTTCATCACATGGAGTTGAAAAAACAAGATAGAAAACATATACTGCTATAATGTATGATCCGAAGAGAGTTGGAGCCCTTCTTATGAAACTATTACTTCAGTAAGCTTAGTGTTTAATAATAATCAGATTTAGATAGTTAATTTTTTGGTCGCGTACTCTGTCTATTTAAATATTCAGTGACTTGGAAGAATTTCTGCATACTCTTGTCTTGTTTTCTCTTGAATCTTCAATGATTATATAGCCTATTGATGTTTTTTGATAAGGTATATTAGATAGTGTAGATAGGCTATACTAGTACTAACTATGTCTATTTTTTAAATGGTTAACCCTTTAATAGTATATATAGATTATACCGGAACATACAATTTAACTTTTGGTGGAATTATTAGAGTGCAAATTTCCTATACTCTGAAAAAACAAGATGCTAATAGTTTAATATATTGATGGTTAGTATAGTTTTTGGAGTGTAGGTTGCCTATACTATGAAAATATATGTTATTATTTGGCATGCATTTAAGCTCTGGATCTGGAATGGTGAACCCTTTGGGATAAAAACCATTTGATAGTATATATAGGCTATACTGGTACTGACTTTGTCTGTTTATGTGACATACATCTAATCCTTAGATCTGGAATGGTGAACCCTTCTGGGTAAGAACCATTTGATAGTATATATATAGGTTATACTAGTACTGACTTTGTCTGCCTGTGTGGCAAGCATCTAATCCTTAGATCTGGGATGGTAAACCCTTTTAGGTAAGAACCATTTGGTAGTATATATATGTTATACTCTTACTAACTTTATCTGCCTATGTGGCATGCATCTAAGCCCTAGATCTGGAAGGGTGAACCTTTTGGGGTAAAACCATTTGATAGCATATACAGGATATACTGGTATTAAACTTTTCTTCCTATGTGGCATGCATCTAAGCCCTAGATCTGGAATGATGAACTCAATTTGATATGCAAATTGAAAAGTACCGAATCCCTATACTGAAGATCAATTTATTAGAAAATACTTATATGTTATTTTGGCAGTACAAATTGTCTATATTGTAATGATTTTTATATTTAAGTGTCATTTTGACAGTTGCAGATTACCTATATTGTCCTGATTTTTATATTTAAATAATATTTTGGCAGATTACCTATACTGTGTTAATTTTTATATTTATGTGTTATTTTTGCAGTGCAGGTTGCCTATATTGTAGTGATTTTTATGTTAATGTGTTATTTTGACAATGCAGATTGCCCATATTGTACTGATTTTTATATTTAAGTATTGGCAGTGCAGATTGCCTATATTCTACTGATTTTTATATTGAATGTCATTTATGTGAGACAGTGTGAGAACAAAAGAGAAATATTATTTATAATTAATGAAATAAGGTAACATCAAATGATTAAAACACTGAAAATTTTGTTTAAAAAATTGAGTGCATATACTATACTGCTTACAAATTTGAATATAGCTCAGCTGCACTGCTTAAATTAGTTAAGTACAATTTCGCTTAGATGTTTACAAATGAGTATGAACGTTCAAAAGAATATAACAAGTAGAGATACGGTGAAAAACGTTAAACATTCTTTACTACAGGTTCCGAATACTTCGAAAAAAATAAAACACTTGTATACACTTTCTAAATTCCAAATGTTTTTGGATGGTACAAATACAACTTATTTAAAAAGTTTGCCGTATCAAATTTGTAATATAATGTACTGCAATAGTGGTAATATAGTTAAAACAAGACTAGACATTTGATTGATAATATAATGTATTGTAGTACTGGTAATATAGTTCCAAAGATGTATCCCTATCATCTTCATATTTTTACCATTGATTGCCAGCACTGTATTATCCTTCCTATTCACTTTCTTGGAGTATCTAAGAGAAAAATCCTTAATCTAGCAAGTCATCCATAATTCTTAGAAAAATGCAGCTCGTTCTTACATACATATAACCCTGCAACCCATCCATATAACCCTGCAACCCATCCAGTGCTTCCATGCTCACAAAAAAAACATTGTATTTGGATTATAACATGGTATTTTCTCTCTAGATACATAGAACACCATTCGCCAACCTGATATCAATATCCACGATGTTGAGTAAGTTTTCTTCATTTTCTTCACAACCTAATACTGGTCAAGAATTTGGTACAGTGGATCTGCACTCAAGCAAAACGACCTGCTACTTCACTATATTAAAGAGAAATACACCAACGTTAGTGGAATTAGTTAACTTCCCTACACATAATAATATAAGCAGTTTAGTAACAGTTTAAGAATTGCTTATGGAACCCAAAACATCATCAAGATCACTCGGATGCCCACTTCTCTCCAAAATTTTTTAACTACCCCCACCTTACAAATATCAGTAATTGTAATCCAAGACACCAGCTCCACCTCATACTGAATGTCACAGCTTGGAGGAATTTCCTTCTCATACCGAAAAATATCTAGTTTATTTCTATAGTATGATCCAAGAGTATATATATATGTTGTACTGGAAAAAAAACATTGAATGCAAATCCCCTACAAAAGTACAGGTCATCTGCACTAGTTAGCAATCAAGTACATATCTACTGCACTGGTTAGAAAAGAATGCAGGTCCCTTACACTGGTTAAAAATTGAGTACAGGGCTTAAAAATTGAGTGCATGTCAGTCGTATTACTTAGGAAATTGAGTGCATATCTGCTGCACTACCCACAAATTCGTGTACTAAATGTAGAGTTGAACTTTTCCTTCCAACCACGGTTGTTCCTGCAAAATTGAACCCAAGTTTTATAATATAGCGTACATTATTTCATTTGTATAAGATAACAAGGCATCGCTACTAAAAAATGTAATCTAGATTTTGAGTAAGATAACAATCGATGAATTCCAGAATTAGGAATGAATAAAACGAAATAAATTGCACAAAAGTGTGAATCATTGTATCTCTTTTGCAGATGATTTGAGTTCTTACCACCCAAAAAATGTAATCTAGTTCTTGAGTAAGATAACTAGCTCTTGCAGCTTTCTCATTTGCTCAATTATCCGGGTTCTTCTAACCTGAACAAAACATTCAACCAGGTGAGAAACATTTCACCTGGTTCATTAAATTTGAAAGGACATAATATAAAAACGTATATATTGAGTAATTGCGAATTAAGATAAACTAAAGAAAAACTTCTAATTTCCTATGATCAGGACATAAAACCGAAGGAACTACCCTCTCTGCAATGCTTCGTGGGTGTGTATAACATATATGTACAATTAGTTCAGCACCGTTTTGATTGCATCGATGAATAATTATCTTTTTCAAGACCTGGATCAATTATGCACTATTAAAAAATTCAGTATAGTTATTTTGTACTGTTAATAAAACTCAATGTAATTATTATATATTGTCTGATTGCACACACAAATATTGTAAAAAATTTAACATCAAATGGATAAATATGACCACTCATAGACAGAGTACAAAGCATGCTCATGTCTTCTATATTTAATATCCAGTGTTTATAAAACCTAGTGTTCTTTTCATGTAGGAATTACAGATTAGTATTATTTTTGAACATGCACAGTATATCAAATATGCACTCAGTTATTCATAGTATATCGAATATGCACTTAGTTTGTATATATGGTTAAAACATCTAAATGTGTAACCAAGGGAGCAGGTGTAATTAATGGTCTTAAAAATGACTTACTGGTTTGTGGTTCTAATGCTCTTGACAGAGAATATCTTGTCCCAGGTTTTGTCCAAAATAGGAATGCTTACCACTCATAACACCAATCAATAAATGACATTATACAAATAGTGCAATGAAATGAAAGACTGTAATCTGCATATTACGCCACTCCCTATTTAAGCTGTGTTAGCTATTACAGAAAGTAAAAAGTAGTGATTCCTAGTAGGTTCTAAAGGCCTAAAATAATCATGGATACACATAATATTCTCTAATCATCTAACTTATATGAGGAACCCAATATGTTAAATAATTGTAGATTCTAAAATCAGACAAAAACTAAAATAAAACATTGGAAACATACTAGCAGGAATATTACCAAAATTATTCCATGTTACACAGAAAAATTCATATTAAACCACGACATATCAATTTAGTGGCATCGATAAACTTATGTTAAACAATATAACATATATATATTATTGGATCCTATACAAAGTTATATTGGTGAACTTACATTAAACAATATATCATATATATACTATTGGTTCGTTTACAAAAAATAATGAATTTATAAAAAAATGAATGACAAAAACAAGAATAAAACCTAAAAAAGAAAAACTAACTAACCTGAAAATATGATAATCTCTTCAAACAAATAAGAATAGAACGACAATCTAAATAAAACAACAACAACAAACCTGCAAAAGCAACAAAAAATAAATAAATCAATACTAATATTCATAGACTAAAACAAAAACATTTGTACATAAATATGAAATATTGTGAATCTTATTGTAATAACCTGACCCTCCACCAATATTGTCCCCACTTAGCCACTACAGTCATCCGGCAGTATAGAGCTTCCAACAGCAGCTTCCCGGGAGGTCACTCATCCCTGGATTACTCTCGCCCGAGCACACTTAACTGCAGAGCTTTTTTCCAACTATGGAGCCAATTGTTCTGAAAAGACCTCGGTATTAGGAAATGACAAACCACTACCGAATTGGGGTACTACACTTATACATACACAACTATCAGTGCAGCATATATACACTGTTGGATCATATCAAAACTCAAAAAACTATGATAAGGTCCAAGTAGTTAACTTTCGATAAAAATCGATGGGTAAATCCGATTTAAGTTCTCTGATTATAAATCAAAAGTTATATTTTCGATCGGAATCAAGCTTGAAAGATTGATTGATATCAATCACGAACCTTACAAAAAATTCACAAAATTATTTCAAAAATTTTAAATCAATCCGTTGAGATTGAATAGAATACTACAGATCTTAAACTGATTATGAACGAATTTATAAATCAAAGTGAATTAAAGCTATTAGGTTTTCAAAACTATTAAATTAAGATTACGAATCAGATTAAAAGGTTAGTAAGAGATGAAACTTATCTTGCTTGTTGATTTGTTGATGAATCTTTCGATAATATTCAATGGTGACACTTTCTTCATCAACAAAATCGTTTTAGCTGGGTTTTTTGTCAAATACTCATCGCCAGAGCGAGTCCTAACTGTAGGAGATAAAATAATAGATTTAGAAGGGATCTACTGTATATATATGTAGGGAAGTTTTGCCATTTCAAAAATATGTTTTGGGAGTCCCACACTGTGTAGACCTTGGGATAAAAATTTTGGTCCAAAATTTAAGTTTTGGACCTCCAGTTAAACTGGGCTTAATGAAAGGACCAACCATTAAACTAGCCTACTAGATTGGTACATAACGTGAATTCTTACTTTTTAGAATTATGTAAGGTATAAAGATAAATTTAGTAACTTATACCCAATAGCGTGTATACGTCGTATTATTCATCGATGGAAAGACTTAAATTTACGCATTCTTAGTAAAGGGGCGAAGAAGGTTTGGTTAAATTTACGTATTATTCATCATAAATTTACGATGTTATAATTTAATAATTAAACTATATTTTTATTTAGTTTTGGTTTCATCTTTCTTAAATGGAAATTTTAATCCAAATCCACGGATCTATTCACATCCAATCCGTTCATTCATCCATCCGTGAATTTTAAACCCGCGGGTGGTTGATCGGATGCGGATAAAAATCTAGCACCCATTATTTAAATGGATCAGATGTGGATGACACCAAATCTATGAATTTCATCCGTTGTTCACCCCTGTTGGTGGGGACTGATACTAGAAACATAACAAACTTGTTTCTGGGTATACCCAAAATTTAGAGGGCATATTGAATAATGTCAAAATAGGGTCACTTGGTAGTAAAACCAAAAACCCATTGTCCTTATATTTTTGTTAAAAGCAAAACTTCCCTTATCCTTTATATTTTTTATTTTTCTAATTATTTATTTATTTTTCAATTTTGTAATTATTAAAAAAATAATTTAAAATTTTTAATTTTATAACAAGTTATCAGCCGAACTTCTCTCTATAACATCCGTGTTTAGGTTCGGCTGATTCGAGCAAAAAAATTGGACAACTGAACTTATGTTGTTCTTCATAAAGTGAAGTTCGACTATCATTTTCATTTTTAATTATCAGTCGAATTGTTCATCAGCACCTTCCGAATGAAGATCAATGAGTAGTTCGGCTGATGATTCGTTTCAATTGTCAGCCGAACTTCACTTTATACTTCCGTAAAACCCTAGTTTTTTCAATTTAAACACAATCTATCAATCACATAAGAAAATAAAACACAGGTTTGTGCAAAATACTTTCTACTGTACATTTCCTTGCAATGAAGAAAAAAAATAATTTTTTTAAAAAAGTAATAAAAGAAAAAAAATAATAACAAAAAAAAAATATGTAAATAAATAAACTAATCAAGGATAACTAAGTAATTTATTTATCTTAGGACACCTCTTATAAATCCACCCTAGATAGGATTATAATCTTGTATTCTCAATAAATTTCTTGTATGGGATTGATTTTTGAATTTCTAATCACCTCTCTCCTCCCTCACTCCTTTTCAACAGGAGAAAAAACCCATTCACCGTATATTCCTGCTCGGATTTGGTCTTCTTTGGGTCGGATCTGAAAGAAATTTTTATTCCTTATACTTGTTTTTAGATAGCTTATCATTCTAGCTAGTCCTACATCACTTAGTCCCATGGGTTTCTGAGAAAAAACAAAATAATACAAAAGAAAAGAATAAATGAAAAGAAAAACAAAGGAAAGGCTAATAAAAAATTACCTGAAGATGTTATCTCATGCGTATACTAGTCATCGCTCATTTTGTAACGATTCATTTGCATAATCAGAGCTACTGTACTCAATTGTTCATGTTTGCTGATTCTCTTAAAACGACTTGACAACCCACCTGCATCACGCCTTCTTAGATTCCTAGTTTCACGAAAAAAAATTGAGTCTAAATATTCCTCCAAAGCATGTTATGTTGTTGTTGAACACCATTGATAGGATCAAGCGTAAAAAGAACATAACCTCCAAATAGCTTTATATTCATCTAGACTATATTTTGGACCGCGAACTTTAGCTACCGAAGCATTTTGAGTTTCTGATTATTCTGCCAAAAAAATTTGAACCTTTTTTTTTCTCATTTAGGCTCACAAAGAAAGCTTTAATGAATAATTAACCGAAAAAGTTTGAAATTAGAATAGACTTGTTGGAGATTATGGGTATTGAAGAAGTAGAAGGTGTGATTTTGAAATAGGAAATAGTTGAATTTATAGATGGTAGAAAAAGAATTGTTAGATGAACTAGCCATTCTCGGATGAGGCTTGTCCGATCGACTAAGTTTAACTCAAGCATCCCAAGTTGAACCGATTAGTAAAACTTGAGACGGGATGGACAAAATTTCGGATTTGAGCATTTGGCCATCTCATTTGAATATATGAGCATCCTACTGTGAGGTTAAAAATGGGAAAATTTTCCTATTTTACCCACACTGCGCTTATTTTTCACCCCTATTCATGCCAAATGTAAAATTAAAAATAACGCACGTCATGCACCACTATTGGAATAAGACCCCAAAAGAAAATTCTATTTTTGTGCACACTTTTCTAAAAATATTTGACATGTTAATTTGGTTGGTTGATTAGTTAACGGATGAACCAGTATCATCCATGTTTAGAATCTTGATTTTTGTTATATAATTCCCAAAATTAAATTAGTGATGGAGATTAAAATGAAAGTTCAATTGGGGGATACCTCCACAAATTGGGGGATACCATATTAAAAAAATAGGGTCATTTTTAAGTAATTCTGAAAACCCCTTATCCATGTTATTTTGGTAATTCCTAAATTACCCTTGATTAATTAGTTGTTAATTAGTTGTTAGTTAATTGACCATCTAAAATAAAACTTAAGATTATTTATAGATATAGTTCGAGTATTATGTTAGATATAAAGAAATAGGTAGAAGAGGAAGAGAAGAAGAAGAAGAAGAGTTGTAAAAAAAAGTGAGATTTGGGAAGAGTTCATAGAAATGAGTGAATCTAATCATGAATTTGATTTTGGAGAACCTTCATATCAACAAGGAGAAGGGGTTTACGTTGCATTTGATAACGGTTCTCAATTGCGAGATTTTGTAGACAATCAAAATTTTATGTATAAGAAAACCCTAAATCAAGACAATTATGAGCACGAAGGTTCAAGTGAATAACCAACCCAAAAAATGAAGAATGTGAAGATTCAAATGCTCCAAACACTCATGTATAAGCCCAAATTAGCTATAAAGTAATTTTTTATGTTCGGATCGCCATGGATGTGTAGTGGAAAACCTCACCAGTCAACATTGTCGCAGTTTAATAACTATGCCGACTGAGATTGTCGACATGGTTTTCAAAAATTATGCAATGCTGACAGTATTCCCCCTATGGAATATCTGGTTTGATATTTTGTCGATATGGTATTCATACTATTTACAGTACCGTCTGACCCCAAAAAACTTGTTAGTGTTTTTGGGGAGACAACAATGCCAGCCGGCGCAGTCGAATAGATCTTACTATGACGAATGAGTCCAATAGTATGCCCAAAAGGGTTATTCTTGGCCTCATAGTCGGCATAATAAGATGAAACCTTTAGTACAATGCTTTCTCGCATGAAAAGCATGTCTATAAGCTATAAAGTTCCTGATACGTTTTACATAAAAGAGGTTCATACCAGTATGATTATCTATAAGTTCACTAACAAAAACCAAAGACTGAAAACTTGTATTATTGTAGACTGGCGGAGAAGAAGCAAAGGGAATCCAGTTTGAAACCCAAGAAAAAAAGGTTAATCCTAAATGAAAGAAAAATAAAAAAATAACATACAATTAATAAAAATATCATAGTAGAGCAAAATCGAGTCTCGGCCCAAGGAAAAAGCCAAGATCAATCCTCATAAAAGACCAACAAATTGGCAACAACAGCAGTAAATTGGGAGAGCTTGAGCATGTCATGCTTTGGATTTCCCTGTGGCTTTTTGTACAACATTTCGTTCAACTTTTCCCTTACAATCGTTCTGATAGTAATCATCACTGGATTATTTACGCGGGTCAAGTTGATTTACAGGAGGCAAGTTAAATTCATTCCGACAATGAACTGCCATATTGAATTCCTCTTCGACATCATGATAGACATCTCTGTAGTTTTTGAGAAGTGATACTAACACAATTGAATTTTTATTCTCCTGGTCTCTCACATAAAATACCTGCTTAACTTGTGATGCTATAATGAATGGATCCTCCTTGTGTCCTAAAATAACAAGTTCAACCAAAATGTATCCAAGTCTGTCTTTTGAGACACCTTTTTTATTGTCAACCCAATTATACTTGAAAATGGGATTTTTATCTTCATGATAAGTCAGCACTCATATTTCTTGTAAAACACCGAAATAATCCGCCTGATCAAGGGTTGCTCCCTCTTTTTTAATGTTCGTGTTAGTTTCCTGTACTTAAACCATGCTATTCTGGTTCACTGAACCTTCATGAGATTGTGTGCGAAACATGTATCCATTGATCTGGTATGCTTCGAATTTCATTACATCAAGGTTCGGTTTCTCTGAGAGCCACCTTAATCTCTCACTGACACTTTCTTTAGAGGCTGCCCGCTCTCTCCTAACCTGAAATACGTTATACGAATTATCCTTTATCTTGACACATAAATTAAATGGCAAAAGTAACATTTTCTGCAAACTCTTACCTCCTTTTTTAGTTATTCCACAAACGTTTCACTATGTCGTTTGTGCCGATGTGCTTCCCATTCATTGGGATATTATTCTCGTAAAAAATCAATGTGTCGGCTGGGCAGTACAATGATAAATGTTGTTATATTTTCAAAAAAATTCACATGCCAAAAACGAGAAAAAAAAAACAAAACAAAACAAAAAAAGTTTAAAACTAATACTAACCTGATGTAAGGAACAACTTCAGGAAATCAGCAGTACATAA
Source organism: Papaver californicum (assembly GCA_023531435.1). NCBI lineage: Eukaryota > Viridiplantae > Streptophyta > Magnoliopsida > Ranunculales > Papaveraceae > Papaver > Papaver californicum. The sequence continues at coordinate 3,770,629 of JAJJMC010022854.1, forward strand.
AATGCGTTTACTCCCACAACGATCACTGATAACCATCAATTTACCAGTTGTTATTCCTTTTACCTCTAAAAGAATTGAATCTTCACCAGTGTCAGATGAGTAATGCTTGTCAGGTGGAATTCCAACTGTCTTCATGTTTCTTTAGTACTCACTGAACATCTCAATTGTCTCTTCTGCAATATTCCCTTCAACAATGCCTCCTCCGGATTTGTTTCCGTTTTGCAAATTCCCTTTAATAACCTTCATGCACCTTTCAAAGGGATACATCCATCGAAAGCATACATGACCATATAATTTAACTTCCCTGGTAAGATGCACAATTAAATAAACCATGATATCGAAAAAGGATAGAGGAAAGTATTTCTCTAGTAAGCACAGTGTCTCGTAGAGATCATCCTGCAATTTATATAGCTCTGCCACCTTGATTTCTTTGCTTGATGTTGCTCTGAAAAATTAACAAAACATGATAATAGCGTATCTTGTTGGTTGCGTCATAATTGATTTAATTGCAATGGGCAAAAACTGTTGCATTAGCATGTGACAGTCATGTGATTTTACTCTGATAAGCTTTCGATCTTTTTGACTCACCAGAGTTGAAAAGTTTAAACAATACCCTTGCGTAACATTTAACTCTAATAATGTTTGACAGAACTTTTCCTTTTCTTCTGTGGTTAATGTGTAACTTGTTGCGGGCAGTACAAATCCTCCTTTTCCATATGGCTCAAGATGTAGCTTTGATTTGAAACCCTGAGCCTGCAGAGCCAATCGAGTATTCACTCCATCTTTCATCTTTAATTCTATGTTCAGCAATGTTCCGACGAGGCTCTTGCAGATATTCTTTTCAACGTGCATGAAATCTATACAATGATGGACAAGATGATCCCTCCAATAAGGGAGGAGCCGGAACCATATGTTGAGTTTTTTCCAATAATATTGCCGCCCCTTGTTGACCTTTTCGGTTGGATTGTCCTTTGGTCTCTCTTCATTTTTATCTTTCCACCTCTTTCGGGCTTAACCTGCGCTAATTCCACTTCAATGTTCCCTGGTCCCTTTCCCATGAATTCTCTATAGATCTTACCTCCTCGTATATTTGTTCCCCGGTCCTAGGTTCCTGAGCGATACCGTGTTCTTCTTGTCCATTGAACCCCTTTTGTCTTCTAAATGGATGATTATATGGTAGGTATCTTCTATGAACGATCTAACACTCTTAATTCCAGTTTTTGAGTCTGACATACTTGGTGTTTTTCCCACACAACACACATATTTTCCCCGAGTATTTACAACCACACAGTGTACCGAGAGCATGGTAATTATTTATTGTCCATAAAACAATTGCATGTAGAGTAAAATGCTCTTGTGAAGATGCATCAAAATATTCGACTCCGTCAAATAAACGCTTAAGATCCTCAACGAAAGGTTCCATCATAACATCGATGTTGTCAAAAGGCATGCCATTGATAGACACATTTTTTTGTCCGATTTAATCTCAATTTTATATATTGTTGGTATTTAATTTTTGTACTTATTATGGTTTTTATTGCTTTTTAGGTATTTTTGGAAAATTGTTAAAGGCACCCTCACATTGGATTAAGGCACCCACTCTTTGGATCAAGGCACCCAAGTTAAAGGCACCCAACATTTTGAATGCACGTTCTGGGCGGGAAGAAAAATTTCTTTTTCACGTAACAGCAAATTTGGAAACAAGTTTGTTTATGGAATTTTCTTAACTTAGGAAACTGAATTGTTTGGGAAAGAATTAAAAAGAGAAAGAGATCAATTTCTTCTCTTAATAAGATCAAGAATCAGAGAAAGAATCGAAATCAGGAAAGAAAATAATCAAGTTTTTTTTTGGAAGTCATGATCGATGAATCAATTGAGAATTAAAGGAAAGATTGGGATGATTTGGTGATGGGTAGTATAAATAGAGGATGCTAGACAGTCCAATGGGGGGAGAGAAACAATTGGGAAGCTTAGAATTGCTCACAATCAGGAGAATCACGTAAACAGTCAAAAATTTCTGCTGCTGCCAAGGAAGAACACGAAGCAGGCTACACCAGAAAACCGTCGTTCATTAAAACAGAAACCGTACTTTATTTCAAAACGCAACAGAAAACTGTTTCTTGTTGCGTATTCTTTTGAACTGTTTTCTGTTACGGGCTGAAGTGTTTCCAGCAACACTTATAATCGTATCTAATCGACTGTGTGCAATCATATTCTCCTTGTAAGCAATTTTTGAGTAATAAATAATGATTTTTGAGGATTTTGCCATTACTATGAGGAGCTAAACTTCTTCTTTGAGGCTATGGAGGAAGCTACTTTTCCAACAATTATGTGGTATGTATTTAATTAATTTATACAATTTATTTATGATTAATTGCCTTGGTTGAAAATTGATTTAAAAGATTTTTTTTAAGCAATTGTGATTCCGTTAGATGGTGCATGCCTCGGATTAGGTCCCTAGATGCTCCCTGCTTCTGTTATACAGTTGTTGTTTTGAAAATCTATTTTTGCAATAATTTAGAATCAAATAAAAATGTTTTAATTGCATGATTAAAATTACTATCACTTTAAAAATTGGAAAATAGTGGAATCCAAGCCTCAGTTTTCTCTCAACCTTATAAAAAATATTTGAGTTTTCATACTTTTAGTTTTAGAAATTAGAATTAAAATCAATCTTCACAAGTCTGAGTAACGAATCTTTATTTACCACTTAAAACTACATCAATTTTTGGCGCCGCCGACGCGGACTTATTTTTAGAATTGTTTTTAGATTATTTTTTTTTAGGTTAATTAGTTTAGTTAGATTTTTTTTTATTTTTACTTTGTTCTATTTTACGTTTCTTTTGGTATTTCTCTTTTTGCTACAGGTTTTGGATTTTGGATCGAAAGGAAAGTGAGCCAAAGTTTTGTAATTAAAGTCAAAGATTTGGAATTAAAGCTAAAGACTTGGAGCTAAAAGCTAAAGCTTAAAAGAACGAAAAAGAAGAAGAAGAATTTTTTTTAATTAGATTTTATTTTATTTTATTTTTAGAAAACTGTATTAGGATTTGAATTGTTTCTGTATTTGTTTTTAGACACTTCGCTTTGGACTTTGGACTTTTTGGACTTTATTATTATTTTTAACCCTACGGAAGGGTGGTATTAAATATAAATTGCACAGGGAAGGACGACAATTACGATATTGTCTCGTCCCCTCGGGTTCGCACACTGATACAGGAGTCGGTGCCCGAGTCGACTTCAACCGATTCATCGCCCGTCTGGTACGGGAGGTAAGATTCGATCAACCCACGAATCCCCTGCAAGTGGGCTTACTGTATTCCTTCGTATGCATATATGCTAAGGAACTGAAAACGGACTTACTTTTCTAGTAAAGGGCAAGAACTGGCCATACAAGATAAGGACTCAGATTTCATCACCGTTTCCTTCTTGCCCGCCTTAGGAACACATTACCTAACGCGAACCTAATCCTTAAAATTTGACTAGAAAGAGGAGCGATAGGGTATCGAGCTTATTGGAAAATCATTCAAAATGATTGTATTGGTTGTTTTGTTAACCTAACTCGAAGTTCGAAAAGATTATTTTAAGTTGATTAGCGCCGCCTTGTAACCCAGAGAAACGTTGCCAAAGAGGAGGGTTATCAAATCTCCCTAGAGCTTATCCTGTTTCTCTTCGACTTAATCTAATTCGGATCGTCCTGAGAGGTTTCCTAAAACTGTAACTAGTTGTCTTTTGAAAGAATAGAAGCTGGTCTAGAAAACAATCTAAGTGGAGCCATCATGCTTTTTGTTTGCTAGAATCAATAGGTTTGATTTGGTTGAGTCGACCTTGCTTTGTGTTTGTTTAGAATTCCCTTCTGATTAGGAGTTATTGCATGCCCATTGAGCGTGCTTGGAGAAGAGATTCTATTGGCCGTTTGATCAGCGACGAGAATAGAAACTTTGTCGCTGAGAGTGAGAATTTAGGAAACCCTTCTTGTGAGAGCCCTATCTTTGGAAACTTTAGTTTTGAGAATTTGTCTCTTAGTGAGGAAGTTATTCCTAATTTTTCAATTGTGTCAGAAATGACAACCTTGAAATCTTTGTTAAATCCTACTAGGACTGCTCGTCCATCATGTATCAAGTTGGCTGAAACTCAAGCCAACTATGAGTTGAAACCTGGGACCATACAGATGCTCCCACTCTTCATAGGGAAAGAAAATGAAAACCCTTAATTTCACATTAGGAATTTTGAAGAAATATGTAGTACCCTAAGAATTCACAACATGTATGATGAAGCTATGAAACTTAGGTTATTTCCCTTTTCCCTGAGAGACAAGGCCAAATCTTGGTTATATAGTTTGCCATCTGAATCCATCGAGACATATGAACAACTTACTGCTGCCTTTTTAGCTAAATTTTTCCCTAGGCACAAGATATCAAAACTTAGGCAAGATATTCCACATATGGGCAACACGAAGGAGAATCTTTGTACACCTATGTGGAAAGGTTCAATGAATTAATAACACAATGTCCCCAACATGGTTTAGAAGACCAAAGACTGGTCCAAATCCTTTATGAAGGGCTAGATTATCCAACAACATCATAGTTGAGTCATTGTGTACAGGAAGTTTTGATAGTATAGATGTTACTGAGGCGATGAAATTTTTGCATGAGATTGCTGATAAGACCCATCAATGGGAATGTAGTAAGGAACCCCCTAGAAAAACTCTTCTGAGTAGAGGTAATGTCAATAGGGTAGATGAAAGTCTTGAATCAGATGCCAAATATGCCTTTATAGTGAAAAGGTTAGAAGCCTTAGAATTAAGTCAATCTAGTCGAGGAATAGAGCCCAAGCCATTTTGGAAAGGACAGACTGTTGAAGAGCAAGCCCATGCTCTTTATAATAACACTAGATATGATAACCGTCAGAAGTTTGATCCATATTCAGAAAGCTATAACCCTGGTTGGAGAAACCATCCAAATTTTTCTTGGTCTAAGGACCAGAATCAAGGTCAGTCTAGTAACCCTCAGGGTCCACCAGGTTTTGGTTATACTAAGAATTCTTCTGGACCGGCACAATTTCAGAACTCTTTAGACAAAAGGATCATGAGTTTAGAAGAGTCTCTCTCTCTCCTAAGATATAACTCTGCTGAGTTTGAGAAAAAAATCAACAAAGATTTAGCAGACAATACGAAGATAGTGCAAGATAACTCACAGGCTATCCATGATTTAAGAAACCAGTTTAGTCAGTTGAATGAGTTTTTAAGAGAAAAAGGCAAGTTCCCTAGTCAACCACAACCCAACCCTAGAGGAGTTCATGCGTTATCTACTAACCATGTGAATGCAATTAAAATCCTTAGGAGTGGTAGAGTAGTAGACAATGAGGTAACCTCGCCCAATAGTGAACATGCTGTAGTTCACCCTTCCGAGCCTATAGTTGAAGAGACTGATAAAGTCTCTAAAAAGTCCAATGCGGTTCCGGCTGAACCCGATTTTATGCCTAAAGCCCCATTCCCACAACTTCTAATACAAACTAGGGAGGAATCCAACTTTAATGACATACTGAAGGTTTTTAGGCAAGTCACAATAGACCTTCCGATATTAGATGCAATTAGGCAGATTCCTGCTTATTCCAAGTTTCTTAAGGATATTTGTACGTGAAAGAGAAAGCTTAATGTACCAAAGAAAGCCTTTTTAGCTAGTCATGTGAGTTCAATTCTCCAGAATACTACAACTCCTAAGTACAAAGACCCAGGGTCCCCAACCATTTCTTGCACAATAGGTAACTACTGTGTTGAGAAAGCGTTACTTAACCTAGGAGCCAGTGTGAACTTACTTCCGTACCATGTGTACCTTCGGCTAGGACTTGGTGAGATGAAACCTACTCAGATAACACTGCAATTAGCTGATAGGTCTGTGAAAATTCCTCGTGGTATCATAGAGGATGTTTTTATTGAGGTAGATAAGTTTATCTATCCAGTAGATTTTGTTGTCCTTGATACTCAACCTGTCCGTGACCCAGAGAATCAGATACCTATGATATTAGGTCGCCCTTTTTTAGCTACATCTAATGCGATCATTAACTGTCGAACTGGTATTATGAATTTGTCTTTTGGTAATATGACTATTGAACTAAATATTTTCCATATTAATAAGCAACCTTCTGAGTTAGGTGACACATGCATGGAGGAGGTAAACATGATAGAAACATTAGTTCAGGAGTCATTACCAAATACCTTATTAGAAGATACATTAGAGGAATGTCTAGTTGATCATCATTTAGAAGAAGAAATTGACAATTTTCGGGAACCGGACGATCTAAAAAATAGAGAAAGTGTGATGAGACTAACTAGAGACACTAAAAACTTTAAGTTTGGGGGTGACTATCATTCTCCATGTGCTTTATATCTTAGAAAGGTCCCTAACTTGGGACTTGACATATGCACCTCTACCATTTTACAAGATCATCTTCGAGCTAGATTCCCTGAACCTGTTGATGTCCAGAAAGAAGTTCAGTTGGTATAAACCCATCCTCTGGTCGATGTGGTTTACCTAGGCAGTAATACCAAGATTAACTTTGTTTTCCCACCAAAATATTTTCGTCCATATGTGGGAACGTTAGGATTTCAAATGTGTCAGTTATTAAGTTTTGAAACTAAACCTAATTATCTTAGGAGATTAGAATCGACACATTTGTTTAAGAATGATCACCTTCATAATAGTCAATTATGTGAGTCAACTCCGATTGACTTTGAGGATCCAAAATTATTTAGATTATTATTATGTGCTTTTAAGTTCTTAGTTAAGTTATTCCAGACTTTACAACCTGTAGATTCTTCCTACGAAGAAATCCAGCCTAAGAAAATATTTTATCTAGACCCTTTTATGGAACCTGAACCACAGCTAGAAGTAGTTGTCTTAAACAGAAAACTAGATAAGGGTGTGCTCGGTTTGTTCATTATCTTGGCATTTTGGATAACCCTATTCGATTTAGAATTGTTCCGATTATTGTTATATGATTTTATGAGGTGACTAATTCTTTCTAAGTCTGGATGAAGACTTTAAACTTAGCACTTCCTGGGTGGTAACCCATGTTCATGCGACACGGTAATATCTTTCCTTAGCTCTTTTCGATTGATTACAGTTTCTCCTTGTTCATGTTCTTAATCATTCATATTTAGAAACATTGAGGACACTGTTTGACTTAAGTTTGGGGGTTTAGTCGAATAATAAAGCTCTACAATTTAGAAACTTGTGAGCACTTCAGGGTGACACTAACCATTCTAGGTAGATGGAAACTTAGCTCTTTTTCTATAGGAATTGGTGTACCCAGTGAAAGAGTTTATTCATAAAAGCACAGAGTACAAGTGTTAGTAATAACATGATAGTTGTCACCACATCTCGGAGTCTATCACTACCATATCACTTTCTGTTTTTACTTTTGCAAATTTATGTTTCTCTAAGTGATTTGGTGGGGCCCAGCATCAAATTGTTATCAACGTCGGGATGAAATAGAGTGTTTTGAGATCAAGCCCCATTTATATGAAAAAAAAAATAGTGAAAATAATAATAATAATAAAAAAATAATAATAATTATTATTATTATTGTTAGAAATTTGTGTGGGTTCTCCCTGTATCCGTCGCCTAAGCAAGCGTGGATTGCAGGATCCATGGGAACTCGAGTATAGACCAGTTGAATTGATATTAGTATAAAATTTAAGAATAGTGGGTGCGTATCTCAAATTCATTAGGTGTCATCCTGGTAATGACCTTCAGACAGATATGGGAAACACCGTTCACCTTAGTCAACACGTGTAACCTTCATTTTTTTCATGTTCATCTTCTAAATCTTTTCATGTGATTGAACTGTGATAGATTCTGAGACTTGTGGTTAAACGATTATCTGAGTAGAGCTCTATTGTCTTATATATGAATTTTAGTATGCTTGAGTAAGCACTCGTATACAGCAATTGGACTCATATAGGGTAATGATTCCTATAGCCGAAGAATTGAGTAAGCCAACTAAATAGTTTGTTTAGTGTCTACCCTAAATTTTTCACAAGTCACTAAAATCTGGAGTAAAGGTTTTGTGGGTATACCTCTTGTAAACCCTCACGAGACTATAACTCGTCCACTAGGGACACCTAGGGGTTTAAAGGCTTATTACATATGCTAAATGTAGTCGCGATTCCTGCGAAAGTGAGTTAGGATTTTTATTTTCTAGATTAGATTTGCTCGAGGACTAGCAAATAATAAGTTTGGGGGTATTTGATAGACACATTTTTGTGTCTGATTTAATCTCAATTTTATATATTGTTGGTATTTAATTTTTGTACTTATTATGGTTTTTATTGCTTTTTAGGTATTTTTGGAGAATTGTTAAAGGAACCCTCACATTGGATTAAGGCACCCACTCTTTGGATCAAGGCACCCAAGCTAAAGGAACCCAACATTTTGAATGCACGTTTTGGGCGGGAAGAAAAATTTCTTTTTCACGTAACAGCAAATTTGGAAATAAGTTTGTTTATGGAATTTTCTTAACTTAGGAAACTGAATTGTTTGGGAAATAATTAAAAAGAGAACGAGATCAATTTCTTCTCTTAATAGGATCAAGAATCAGAGAAAGAATCGAAATCAGGAAAGAAAATAATCAAGTTTTTTTTTGGAAGTCATGATCGATGAATCAATTAAGAATTAAAGAAAAGATTGGGATGATTTGGTGATGGGTAGTATAAATAGAGGATGCTAGACAGTTCAATGGGGGGAGAGAAACAATTGGGAAGCTTAGAATTGCTCACAATCAGGAGAATCACGTAAACAGGAAGCTCAAAAATTTCTGCTGCTTCCAAGGAAGAACACGAAGCAGGCTACACCAGAAAACCGTCGTTCATTAAAACAGAAACCGTACTTTTTGCAACAGAAAACTGTTTCTTGTTGCGTATTCTTTTGAACTGTTTTCTGTTACGCGATGAAGTGTTTCCAGCAACACTTATAGTCGTATCTAATCGACTGTGTGCAATCATATTCTCCTTGTAAGCAATTTTTGAGTAATAAATAATGATTTTTGAGGATTTTGCCATTACTATGAGGAGCTAAACTTCTTCTTTGAGGCTATGGAGGAAGCTACTTTTCCAACAATTATGTGGTATGTATTTAATTAATTTATGCAATTTATTTATGATTAATTGCCTTGGTTGAAAATTGATTTAAAAGATTTTTTTTTAAGCAATTGTGATTCCGTTAGATGTTGCATGCCTCGGATTAGGTCCCTAGATGCTCCCTGCTTCTGTTATACAGTTGTTGTTTTGAAAATCTATTTTTGCAATAATTTAGAATCAAATAAAAATATTTTAATTGCATGATTAAAATTACTATCACTTTAAAAATTGGAAAATAGTGGAATCCAAGCCTCAGTTTTCTCTCAACCTTATAAAAAATATTTGAGTTTTCATACTTTTAGTTTTAGAAATTAGATTTAAAATCAATCTTCACAAGTCTGAGTAACGAATCTTTATTTACCACTTTAAAACTAAATCAGCCATCTATCAATAATGACAGCATGGTGAACTTTCTTTTCATACACAACCACGACGGAAAATTGTAAATCACAGTAAGAATTGGCAATACACTATGATGTTTCAACGTGCCTTTGTTTACGTCAACTCCGTTAGCCGAAATGCCTAGCCGCAGATTTCTAGCATCGACATCGGTTTCTTTGTATCTTTCATCTATCGTTTTCCTTTGTGGTAAGTCTGCCAGATGCCGTAAAACACCCTCGTCTTTATTTCTATACTTGTTGTGCCATAATATATACTCAACTATTTTCTTTGACTGAAATAGCCGTTGAAATATGGGGATAATGGGGAAATACCATAAGACTTTTGCCGGAATATTCTCGTAAAACTCTTATGTGTTTATGTCAACTTTCCATCTTGGTTCCCCACAAGTGGGACACATGACTTCATCCTTGTATTGTTTCTTATAGAGAATGCAGTCATTGATGCATACATGTATCCTTTCATACCCTGAACCCAATTGTTTCATCACCTTTTTATCTTCATATGTATTTTTTATAAATTCATTTTCTAGAGGGAGCATATCTTTTAACAAAGGTAGAAGTTCATTAAAGAACTTTTCTGATGCTTCGTTCTTGCTTTTCAAGTTGAACAACTTACATATTGCAGATATCTTTGTATATTTGGAACATCCTCCGTAGAGGGGTTTACGAGCATCTTCCAGTAGTTGTAGAAACTTATTAGATTCCGCTGGGAAATGACCTCCTAAAGCTTCAACCATTTCTCTAATCTCTGCAGCATCTGTTGGGTAATCAACATCTTCTTCATAGTGCGGACCATCATAGTCATTACCAGGCCTTCTTTTCGGTGACTCCCCATGCTTATCCCATATGGTATACTTTGGATTTATTCCCCTTGATTATAAATGGTACCTAACCTTCTCCATTTTGCGATGATAGAGGTTTATACAATACACACATGGACATTGAATCCTAATTGGTTCGTCAGTATCACGTGATTCACCGGATTCGCAATCTCCTAATGGTGGACAACGTTCTTTAAAAATGCATCGACTCCATCAACATAAGGATGTATGGTTATATTGGTACTCATCCAAGATTTATCCATTTTTCTAGGATCCATTATAAATTTTCAGCTACCTGGTCACAGAAAGAACTTGTCATTACCACTTGTATAAACGTTGTTGTGGTTTTAATAAAATCTTAATTATCATTGCAAAGAGTCTTAATTATGTATACAAAGATTAATCACAAACCATAATCTGAAGTTCAATTATCATATGAATTATACCAAAAATAAGAGATTAACTACCTATCTATATTCAGTTGCATAAGAAGAAATTTTAATCCTCGAATGAACACTAGAGTTCTAATCCCGGATAACAAAAAAGTACTGAACAGAAATACTTACACGATCTAACCGAGTATGCAGCAAGTTGAAGCAAAAATTATAAGGGAATGGTTTTGGTAGGATAAGGTTCAAAGTAAACCACTTGTTTTGTTTTCTAGGGATAGATTAGAAGATTTTAGAGTAAAACATAAAATATTTTAAGAGATGAGAGAGATGAACACAAAGGCTTGTTCAAACTTTGGAGGAGTTATTTTTGGCCGTTTTTCTTCTTAGGGTAAAGAATGAACTGTAGTGAAAATGGCGATCAGTTAAAAAAGGAAGGTAATATTTTTATTTATAACGAGTGTATCTCATGGACGGCATGTTGCACTTGCCTTTTTAAGATTTTTCTCATTCAAGCCTGAAATAACAGTCGTATATTTTATTATATTGCATAATTTTCTGCTTTGACGGCTCTATAAAAAAGAAATTTGTTGCGATTAATACTCATTTCATACCGAATTTACAAAAAAAAATATATGATTAAATGCATGAATTAAATAAAATAGTTGATAGGTAATTTGATAAAATATGGAGTACGTGTTGCTGAAGATATCACGTGTTACCGAATTTAACACAACTGAATTTTAAGTTCGCATGGATCACTAACATGCATAAAAAGATATCACATGTTGTTTCAAGTGATTTCTGAATGTATAAATGAATTCTGGATGAACTTCCTTCAAAATCATCAAAATACAATACATTTTCATGTGAGCAAATGTTTGTCGTCGTCAACGTCACTTTCATATTCTTCCCCATGTTCAGACCATATGGTATACTTTACATTTATTCCTTTAAATGCTAAATAGTACTTAACAATGTACGCATTGTGAGTGTAGCGGTTTAAACATTTCACACATGGTCATAAAATCCTAATTAGTTCATCAGCGTCACGTGATTTGATTCGATTATCAATCTCCCATCGGTGGACAACATACTTTATAAATGTCTCTACTCCCTCAAGATAAGGATTTTTGGTTCTATCGGTACCCATTCAAGATTTATCCATTACTCTAAGATCCATTGTAAATTCTCATCTACCTGCAGGTCACGTTAAAAACTTGTCATTACCACTTGTTGGGGTCCTAATAAAATTATTTACTTATCTGTTGCAAGAGTCCTATGTATGCAAAGAGTAATCACAGACCACAATCACTTATTCATTAATCATATGCATGATTTATACCAAAAATCAGGGATTAACTATCTACACAAGCAAGAAACTGTAAATATGCAACTTCAAGCCATCACTATACCAAAAAATTCACATGCTAACCACCAGTATCCAAATAAAGTTTCCAAAAGAGAATACCAAACAATTACCCAAAAGGTTAAACTAGGGATACTCTCAGTCAGACCAGGACCCCTAACTCTCATTCGTTGTTTTCTTCATCAGATGTTTCAACCAATATTTGGTCTTCTTCTTGCTTCGACTCGGATTTGTAAACAATATCTAACCCCTTTTTGATTGAAATCTTATCCCAATAAGCGCACTTGTTAAAGACCTGTTCATTTTTGAAACTATGAAATTCATCTGCATGCTTTGATTCAAAAGTTGGTGGTAGCCAACGGTTCTTGCTTCCCTTGAGCTACTTTTTGATTTGCGCATCTTGGGACAAATTTAGAAGTCTTCTGTGCTTTGCCATTTCTTCTAGAGACTTCTTTTCTTTCTCTGCTCTCATCCTTGCTTGTTCTGCAGCTGCCTCATTAAGTTCACCAACAATTTCCTTTGTTGTTTGAAGATGGGTTATCTTAGAGGTAACCTCTCGGTCCTCCATATCAATACAAATTATTTTACCCTTGTTATTGTTATAATTCATATCATCCCATGTAGCCCCCCTCTTTTCCATTTTCTGTTATAAATGTCTCTAAATCTAGTTAGATTAAAACTAAGTCCTTATTTCGAATATATTAAAACTAGAACTTCAAAAATTAGAACATCTGCTTTGGATAATATAAAAAACATACTTTTTTTGACGAAGTATAGTAATGCACCATTGTGTTGTCCACAAAGAAAGGTATACGATTACTGTTAAAACTGGATCATGTCAGATAATCAAACATCAATATTACATAAACAAACAACCATCCAGAGTATGGCATCTTGAATCTGTTCTATGCTATGTGAAACAACAAAGTATGACATTACAATACAAAGAAAAAATCCTCCGCTAATTGACTATACAATATCACTACATGCATACCACACCTAAGCATCAGAAAAAACTCATAATAGATCAATCAACAAAATCCCCAAATGACAATCGAATAAGAGCCTGTAATTTGTCGAATATTGCTCTCCAGAACCATCCAACCAGATGCTTATAAAAAAATAAACCCTTTTCAATTTGCAAAATAAATAAATTGTGTTTAATAATAAAATTAGTATGAGTAAAAATCCTTAAAATCAAAAACAGCTAAATACCAAAAAGATCAATTGATGAATATATTGAGCAGAAATACTTACATGCTGGAATTGCTAGAGAGATGATGTAACTTGACGTAGAAATGAAAGGATGGTTTTTCTTGGAAGATGATCAAATTTAACAACTTGTTTATTTTTCTAGAGAGATTTCTTTATGGTTGAAGCAAAATTATATGCGTCTAATTAGAACTGAATTACAACCATTCTTATCCTATTGCAGAAGTTTCTGTTTTGACCGCTCTATACACTCTCCATATTTATCCTAGATTTTGTTTGTTATATTCATGGTAAGCATATCCCACAGTATACTTAGATTTGGATACTAGATATGCATATAAAAATAAAATTAGATATGACTATATATTCATTCTGTAGCTAATTTTCTTTGTTGCCCCTTTAATCAAAAATACAAATCATAAAATGTGCCTTCTTGTACGCGTATAAGAACATACATATATATGGTATAAGATATAGTCTATTTAGTGATTAGATGCGTCGTAAAAAGCGCACCATAAGAAAGCTAGAAGAAAGTGAGAAAGGGATTAAAAAAAACGTTGATGAGAAAATGAGTTCTTATGAGAATTCTTTAGTCCTGCCAATGGGCCAGTAAGCAAGAATCCTCCTCCTCCCAAGGGTTTTGCTTCTTGGGATGACTTTGTAGAAAACGTTAGTGATATATTAGAAGAGTTTTCCAATGAAGAATGGAAGGACTTCCCTGCTCCTTCCAATGAATTTGTTTATAATGATCCTCCTCCCAAGGGTTTTACATCTTGGGATGACTTTGAAAAAAGTTATGGTGATCATATGAATAACGATTTCAATGATTAAAACCATTATTTGATTCATTTTTTTGCACTGTTGTTTTGATTACTTCGAGTCTAAATTGGATATTTGGATGTCATCAATTCTTCTGCCGTTTGTAACATTTAAAACATTGTAGCCAAAAAAAATATCTCATGGACGAATCATGTAGAAGTAATACGAGCAAAAATTGATTAATAAGCATCAAATGATTAAATATTATATAATATGTTGTAATACATAGATTAACAAGCGTTTGACAAACTGAGTGGAGCTGCATAAGAATACATTAATGGTTATAATAACCTTATTACTTAAGAAAGACAATAGAGTAATTTTATTGATAACTGATGTGTGAGTGACATGGAAATCGTCAACGCACGTCTCTGATACTCCTCCAAAATCATCCAATGAGATCATGATCTTCATGTGAGGAACTAATTTAACATATGTTCCAAACGGTATTTTCCCCCAGATTTCCCTCAAAGTTCTGGTGGATGTTTCATACGTCGACAATAGTATGTCGTTGTTCTTACCCAGGGAAATCGGGGCATAAGATGGCCATTCATGTAACCACTGCCATGGTAACTTTATAGTAAACTGGTGTCCCCATTTCTATTCCCCGAGTTCCCCAGGAGGTGCGTCGAAAATATTTTTAACGTCTAATGTCCAAAAATCTATGCTGACCTTTTTATTACGATCAAATACATAGTACGCACAGAGAGTAACTCCAAACAACATCATACCAACGCTTGGTAATTCATCCTCAGGTATCTGAGCGGGTGGTAATGAGGAGGAAGGTGAAGAAGAAGATGAAATTGATGAGGGTGGAAGCAGTGAGCCATCCACTGATCCAGAAGAAGAGGCTCGAGAGAGAGAAAGACAGCGGGAAGTTAATTTTGTAATGTATCAATGCTATTTGGCAGAGAAAGCTCTCCCCCAAATGTTTGCTCGTACCATGTTTGAACCCCTGAAGGTGGATTCGGATGGTGAGAAGATACCATGGATGGATATAGATGGTAATCCTGTAGCAGAGGTTGAGGAAGAAAGGCAAGGATCTGAAGATGATGATGATGATGAAGATAGTACAGATGGAGGTTATGGTCCTGCTGCTTCTTCTAACAGTGATAATTTCAGAGACTAATACTATGAAGAGGAGGAGTTTGAAAGTGACTATGACGATGATCAGTGATGATCATCTACTGCTGATGGAATTGAAGGATCCTAGTCTTATATTATCTTATATCGTATGGTGTAAAAGGGTTGTTTTGCTGTTTACAAAGATTAAACTCGGTAATTGTAGTAGTATTTTTGTAAATTTGCTTTCTTTGGGTATAATTGTGATAGAAATGATGGGGGCTTTATTTTGTTTTTTGATGAATGTATGTATATGGAGTTAAGGATCAGGGCCTAGATAGTTTTTTTAACTTTCAAGTATTGAATGTATATATCGAAGGTTAATGAATTTGTTTTTTAAACTCTCTCCTCGGATTTTACTAAATATGTTTGGTTTTATTGCATAATCTCTTATAATGGTATTTTAGAGATATATAAGGGAAATTTTACTAATTTTTTTTTAACTCGAGTCTCTGAAAAACCCAGATTCCCTTCCAATTTTTTAATATAATATTTGTAAATTTATATTTGATTTAGAGCATGATTAAACTTTTTGAATGACCATTGGAGATGCTCTTATGTACAAGAAAAATCCAAACTCAAATTTACTACTAACAAATGGGGCATTTGCCTAATTTATCTACTTTTAAGCAAAACCAATACAATTTTCTAAATTTCTCATAATTCCTAATTTCTAAATCCAAGACCAATATACACTTTTAGTCAATCGGTAAACCATTTCGAGTTTGGGCGAGTTCCAAGTCCTATTTTTCGAGTTTTGGCAAGTTCCAAGTCCGATTTTCCCTAGTTTTGATGTTTGTAGCAATATATATGATCAGGGGGACTCTTAGGTATCTAATATGTATATCTGAGTGTCAGGCCAAGTTGTGGCGAGTTCAAGTCGAACACACAGATCCTTTGACTACATAAAATTCAGGATTTTGTTACATTGCAACCATGTTACAAATACTTTGTAGCAAAATATGACTAACATCGGTACATTAAGGGTTTCAGTAAAGATTATGACTCAATGGCTCATTAAGCAGAATATGACCAACATTGGTACAATTAGGGTTCCAGTGAAGATTCATTTCTATATACCGAAATGCGTCATTAAGTAGAATATGACCGACATCGGTACACTTATGTTTACTGGGAAGATTTATTTTGATATATTGGAATGAGTCATTAAGCAGATTATGACCAACATCGGTACATTGAACTAGGGTTCCGGGGAAGATTTGTTTTCATATATTGGAATGAGTCATAAAGAAAAATATGACCAACATTGGTACATTTAGGGTTCCGGTGAATATTAATTTTCATATATTGGAATGAGTCATTAAGCATAATATGACCAACATCGGTACATTTAGGGTTTCGGTGAAGATTCATTTTCATATATTGGAATGAGTCATTAAGCAGATTATGACCAACATCGGTACATCGAACTAGGGTTCCAGTAAATATTCATTTTCATATTATTAGAATGAGTCATTAAGCATATAATATGACCAACATCGGTACATTTAGGGTTTCGGTGAAGATTCATTTTCATATATTGAAATGAGTCATTAAGCATAATATCACCAAAATCGACATATTTAGGGTTCCGGTGAAGATTCATTTTCATATATTGGAATGAGTCATTAAGCAGATTATGACCAACATCGGTAAATTAGGGTTCCGGTGAAGATTCATTTTCATATATTAGAATGAATCATTAAGCATATATGACCAATGATAGACACATATTTATGTTTTCATTAATCCCGATAATATATATTGTTAGTATTTTATTTTATAATAATTTGGTTAATTGTTGTGTTTTGTAGGAATGTTGTAGAAATTGGCTTTTTGTGAGAAAAACAGCTAAAATCGGACTTACATACATATTTGACCGATCAAAGCTAGTTGACGAAAATATGGTTACGGAGTAAATGGGTTGTGGCTGATGGAGTTAGATTGAGCTCGGAAGTGAATGGGCCTAAAATTTTTGGTCGTGGATAAATGAAATAACCCCACAAACATGAATAAAATAAGCGTGAATTAACTTATGGTGGTGGGAATTTAGAGCATTCGTATCTTTCCAAAGTACATTTCACTGTGAATCCAATAGTGGGAAGTTGAAAAGGCATTTGGTTAATGCTCTAGGAAGTAAGTTAATAAAATATCAGATGATTTCATTTTTGTATGTTTATGCCAAGTTACTACGTGAAATTTAGAGCGTTCATAATGGGACGATCAAAAGATGGACTAAAGAGCATATTTGGTCGATAGTCCGTAAAAGTGAAAAGAGCATATCGAGTAAAAGAAGTTGATAGTCCGAATTTTCGACTGTAGCAGAGGGAATTTGGGTTTTAATCTGGACTAAAACTTGGTTTAGTCGGGCGACGTCGTAGGCTTCCGCCTAGCATCAAGCGGCTTCGTAGTGAACTGCCTGGCATCAAACGTTATTCTGGAACAATGCTCAAAAACACGGGCGGTAACCTAGGAATACACATGATCAAGCGGTAACCTACGCCTGATGAAACGAGGCTCTAGGATTACGCCCACCACCATGCGGACGCCTAAGACACCGCCCCATCCAAACGGTGCCCTAAAGCTACGCCCAACACCAGGCGGGATCCTAGACCGCTTGCAATTTAAATTGATATGGGGTGGAGTGATGAAATCTGGAGAGGAGAAAAGCTCCTCTCTGTTGGGGTGGAGCAGTCGTGAGAGAAGGGTATATGATATGTTTGTAGCTTTCTTCTCTTGGTTTTATAGCTTACGTCCTCCAACAATTTCGGATCAAACACAAAACCCACTTTTCTAATCTAATCAAACTCTTAATTCAATATCCATTCCTCAATTTAAACAACATCAGCAATAGTCTCCAGTTTGGCAATATTTCCGGCAAGAAACTCTTCCCAAATTCTAATCCTAATCAAGCCCAGTTATCCTAACTGTTTACAAACTCTGAAACATCTGAGTTGTTTCCTTGTTTATCTTCAGCTTCTAAATTGAGTCCTAGCACCATTTTCTCGACCAATTACTCACCGCGACTTCATTGATGCATTTAATCAAGCATTTGTTGTGCAACTCGATGGTGGATTCAGGCAACATTTAGTTTGTAATTTTAAACATCAAATTCTCCTTCCTGCATATAATTTCACACATTCAACCAACCGTTCATTCTCAATTCATTAAAACGATTATCATTCATTCATCATATCCTCTGCCAAAGTCTCAAACACCCTAACTCTTCTTTCCCTGTTTGAACCTTCTCTTCACGTTGTTCTTCAAACCAAATCAAGTCTTCTCTTTACTGTTCCATGAAAATTCAATCGATTAGCAGCAGCTTCTTGTCCTTCAGGAAGAGAAAGCTGGGACCTTAATGAATTGGTGTTGCGGTTGAAGAATAAGGAAGAGAAGATGGGGCGGGCCGATAGCATTCTTCTTGGAATTCTAGGCGAGGTGCTAGGACACCGCCCGTCCATTTTTTCTCACACGCTTCATTCGCACAAGTGATACTCGACTAGGCGTGATTCTGGGACACCGCCCCATCAGGCGATACACTAGTGCTCCGCCCGTCTCTTGGGCGTGGTCCTAGGAGACCGTCCACGTTATCCTTCGATTCCTCCCCACATCGAGCATTACGTTAGGAGTCCGCCTCGCTCAAGTGTTATGCTAGAATTACGCCCGTCTCAACAAGCGGTTCGTTGGGGCACCGCCCAACACCAGGCGTTACATTAGAGCACTGCCCGACTATTTACGGCTATTCTTGGGCCGGACGAAAAACTAAAAAAAAAAATCTTTGGTCTTTTGGGATACTCGTCCCACTGTGGACGCCCGAAGGAAACTAATTGTTGGGGCTTATTGCAATCTATATACGGAGTGAATACCAAGAGATGACCGAGTAATACATGTTAAAGTAGAAACAAATAATTTTCTTTCTTATCTAGGTTCTCTAATGACATCATCACACAAATGAGAATTAAGCATTAAGGAAGTGAAAGATAAAAACAAAAATTTCTTGTCCTATTTAAGTAACTTCTATTTGGAAACAAGAGAGATCACCATGTATAAAGAAGTAGGTGGGAGGCGTAGAAGACAGTGGGAGAGTGGAGAGAGGGAAGAAGGAGGTGGAGAGAGAGGGTGTAACGGTTGAGTGCAGGTTTATTGGCGGAAGTGTGATTGACGGCTGGTGAGGGAGAAAGGTGAGAGGAAAAGGACAGATTGAGTGGAAAGAGGTAGAGAGAGATCGATTTGGGAAAAAAAATTGAGGATTGATTAAAGGTTTTCAGGCGGAGCTTTTCTGGAAGCAGGTGTCAGAGAGAGAAGGGGATTGAAGTGGGTCTTGAGTTAGTGAAGCTCTGTTGGTTAGACAAAATGAACAAGAACAGACAGAAAAAAGCACAGAACTCAGAAGTTGTGGAGGCATCAAAAAGGTTTACTCTTTCTCACTATTTTTGTGATATATTTTATGGGGTTTTGAGAAACCAATAGTCATGTCTTACTGATTTTTGTGACTAGGATTTTGGGTAGAAACCATTTTTGAGTATGGAAAACTCATAAATAAATGGTTTAAATGTTTATTAATTTATCTTTATTGTTAGCTTGATTAATTATTGGATAAATAGTGAAATTGATCATATATGATTTCTGTTTGATAAGTCGTTCTGGGATTAGATTCTTTGACGGTGTATGCTCAAAAATTGATATTTGATTCTTTGAAACTATATATTGATTAGATAGATCTACTGATTGTTTGTGCTCTTGAATTGATATGCCATGCTTAGTAACATTTGATGGGATATACTTTTCGATTGATAAGTAATTCCTTAGAACTATCAACTTGGAAGCGAAGGAAATTACAGTGGTGAAACGATTATTTTGGAGAATAGATGTGTGTTCTATATATCAAATTGGTGAAAACCGAAAACCCTAGTGCCCTCTCTTCTTGGTCACATTGTATATTTTATCTAGTTTATTTTATTATTTTCTCGGTCATTAGAATTTCTGAAAAATCCAAAGCTATTATTTCTGATTAGTTTAATTGAGATATTGATTGCAGTATTTGCCTGCTCCCTGTGGGTTCGACCCGTACTTGCCTTTGTCTGCATTGTAGTCACCTTGCGATTGTGGTTATTATATATATGCTTCTCAGAATCCTTTCAATTTTTGGCTTCTCTGCCGGGGAGCAGTTGTGGAATATTGTAATTAGTATTTTTAATTTTCTAATCGTAGTTTAGGTTTTATTTTATTTATTTTTATTTTTGTATATGTTTTTATTTTTCTTTAGGAGTTTTAGTTCTATTTGACTTGTTTTGTGTTTTAGTATTTCCTTTTAGGTACTTTTCTGAGGATGATGACTCCTTCTCAGGAAACATCGTCTAAGATGACACTGAGGTAATATATGAATTGATCACGGCATAATGAAGTTCTTGCTTCACCTATGGTAAGTGAAGAATCACCTCTAATGATATATGAGAAGTACTTAAACACAAACCGCTTAGTTTGGAACAAAGATTGAGAGTCCTGGAATGTCAAAGACTATTTGCTAATGATGATCAGTCTTGCGGTGACTCTATGTTCCATACAGAATATATAAATGACCATGTGGATGATTGTGAAGATGATTTGCCTAATTCCATAGATAAATCTATCTCACAAGATCATTCACCCGACTTAGAGGTTGTTTCTAGACCCCTAGACTTCCAAAAGTTACCTAATTTAGGGTTGGAATTGTGTGCTTCTCGAGTTTTGTTGGATCACTTTGCATCCAAATACCCAGAGGACTTGCTTGTTCCTGACATTGTGCATGAACCAATTGATATTTCCCCAATCCCAATATTATCCCCATATTTTGTTCTTTACGCACTTCCAAGTGTAGTAAAAACTTGGTTTGGGGGTAATCCCTTGTTTTTGATAGTTTCAATGTCTCTGTGTTGCCATAATATAAGTGTGAAATTGTCATTTGTATATATTTTATTTTGGGTTGATCCCCAAATTTTCAGGTTGTTAGTGTACGGGGATCCTTTCTGTATATTTCCGGTAGGTAGATTCTTATTTTCTTGTTTTTATTTTCTTTTTAGGATTTTTGTTTATTTTTATTTTCAGTGTTCTTTGTTATTACTATCGTTTGATGTGTGTTACAGAGAATATTGTTTTTCTTGCGTCAATCAGGTGAAATGTTCCAATCCCTTCTCTTTGATTTACATTTGTTTCTCCTATTTATATTTATACTGCATGTCATTCTAGGTTGCACGGTTTGAAATATTGAGGACAATGTTAGATTTAGGTTTGGGGGTAGAGTTTCTGAAAATTGATGCCAATAAGAAACTCCGAAATTTAGAAACTTGTGAACAATTCAGGATGACACTAACCATTCTAGGTAGACGAAACATAGCTCTTTTCTATATGAATTGGTGTGCCCAGCTAAATGGTCTATTCATATCTGAATGCACTCAGGTGTTAAAAATAACATGATAATCATCATAACCATATCACTTTCTGTTTATATTTTACAATTTTATGTTTCTCTAAGTGATTTGGTGGGGCCCTAGTATTTTCATAAGGTCGTAGCTCGGATGCATTAGAATTTTAATTTTGTCAAAAAAAAAAATTGACACTTTGATAACAATATGTGTGTGTTCTCCCTGTCTCCGTCGCCTAAGCAAGCGTGGAATGCAGGATCCATGAGAACTATCATGTAATATTCTGAAAAGGAGCATGCGCTTAGATTCAAAAGATCTAATCATGTAGTCGTAAACAAAAAATAATAATAAATAAATTATGTATATAAATAATAGTAATAAAAATAGGAGCATCCAAGCCGGATTTTGTACTAAATTTTTTGGAAACACCGTTCATCTTAGTCAACATATGCACCATTCATCACTTTTATATCCATCTTCCTATCCCTGTGTTTGAATTTGATTGATTTCGAGTAATGTGAATGTTGACATTTGTTATCCAGTTTTGGATGTTCAATGATTATTTGAGTAGAGTTTTGCATTCTTATATGGATTTTAGCACGCTGAGTGCAAAATCGTGTACAACAATTGGATTCATACAGGGTAATGATTCATATAGCCGAAGAATTTAGTATGCCAACTAAATAGCTTGTGTAGTGTCTATCCCCAATCGTTCACTGGTAGCTAAAGTTTGGAGTAAAGGTTTTATGGGTATACCTCTTGTAAGCCCTCATGAGACTATAAATCGTCCGATAGGGACACCTATGGCTTTAAAGGATTATTACATATGCTAATTGTAGTCGCGATTCCTGCGAAAGTGAGTTAGGATTTTTATTTTGTTTTTAAATTAGTTTTGCTCAAGGACTAGCAAAATATAGGTTTGGGGGTATTTGATAGACACATATTTGTGTCTTTATTAATACCGATAATATATTGTTAGTACTTTATTTTGTAATAATTTGGTTAATTGTTGTGTTTTGTAGGAATGTTGTAGAAATTTTCTTTTGTGAGAAAAATAACTAAAACCGGACTTATATGCATATTGGACCTATTAAAGCTAGTTGATGAAAATATGGTTATGGAGTAAATGGGTTGTGGATGATGGAGTTGGATTGAGCTCGGAAGTGAATGGGCCTAATACTTTTGGTCGTGGATAAATGAAATAATCCCACAAATATGTCGTTCTGGGATTAGATTCTTTGACGATGTATGCTCACAAATTGATATTTGATTCTTTGAAACTATATATTGGTTAGATAGCTCTACTGGTTGTTTATGCTCTTAAATTAATATGCCATGCTTAGTAACATTTGATGGGATATACTTTTCGATTGATAAGCAATTCTTTAGAAATGTCAACTTGGAAGCGAAGGAAATTACAGTGGTGAAACGATTATTTTGGAGATTAGATGTGTGTTCTATATATAAAATTGGTGAAAACCAAAAACCCTAGTGCGCTCTCTACTTGGTCACATTGTATATTTGAACTAGTTTATTTTATTATTTTCTCGTTCATTAGAATTTCTGAAAAACTCAAAAGATATTTTTTCTGATTAGTTTAATTGAGATATTGATTGCAGTATTTTCCCGCTCCCTGTGGGTTCGACCCGCACTTTTCGTTGTCTGCATTGTAGACACCGTGCGATTGCGGTTATTATATATAGGATTCTCAGAATCCTATCAACCAACATCAGTACATTTAGGGTTCCAATGAAGATTTATTTTCATATATTGGAATGAGTCATTAAGCAGAATATGACCAACATCGGTACATTTTGGGTTCCCATGAAGATTCAAACTCAATATAATAGGTCTATTTATTTATTTATTTATTTTCAAACTCAAGTCGCTGGTATCATCATCCAACAACTTTACCATTGTACTACAGTGACATATTAGTTATAATTGACCAGAATATCCTTACAAGTAATTGGATCATGAAGTATTATACGTTTCTTTTAGCAAAAATGTGTTTTCAAATCATTATAAGTAATTGGAGAATAAAGTAATACAGTGCGTTTTAGCATAAATGACCAATATACCCTTATAAGTCGTGGATGAATGAAATATATATGGTTTATCAAATTTAGGAAGCGTAACTGTCAAACCTAGGAAAGGATTAAGGTATTCTAGATTCACTTTATCAAGTACAAGTATCGAATAGGCAAGAGATGTAGTTAACAGATGGGCTCATTACCCTCCATATTTAGGATCTCGACCCTTGTTACATAACTCCCAAATTTAAATCAATGGTGGAGATTAAAAGGTCACATGCACACTTGTTAGATAGTGTGCACAAAATCGGACTCAAATATTCCGGTCTGCCAATGAACCACAAAAATCTACAGAGGTTAAATTAGAAGAGAAAAAAAGATAATTGGTTGGGAACAGCTGAGAGTCTGAGATATAAATC
Organism: Papaver californicum; assembly: GCA_023531435.1. Taxonomy (NCBI): domain Eukaryota; kingdom Viridiplantae; phylum Streptophyta; class Magnoliopsida; order Ranunculales; family Papaveraceae; genus Papaver; species Papaver californicum. The sequence continues at coordinate 3,794,751 of JAJJMC010022854.1, forward strand.
CTTCTGTTTCTCATTTTATCTCCATCCATTACTAATTCTACCGATTTGAGCTTTGGAAAACTTCATCAAGAACTATAATCAGTTATTAATACTTCTGTGAAACATCTATTTAAGCCTAGATTTAGGTTTAATCGATCTCTCATAGAAGTATTAATTGACACTGATTCTAAAGTTTAGAAATGCAAATTTGGGTTATCTTCATCTAAGGTATGTTATTCATTTATTTTCTCTGAATCGAATTTTTTCAACATTTGGGGGTTTAATGATTTTACAAATTGGATGTTACAAACTATTGATTTTGAATGATGCGATTTCTAATGGTGATTATGAACATCTCTATCTTTCATATCTATACGTGGTTGTAGATTTTAGGTTTGTTTGTATATGATGTTGTTGTGATTTCCATCATGTTTTGAGGATGTTTTGGTGATTATGAACATCTCAGTAGCATGTTTTATGCCTCCACCAAGTAGTTTTATGTTTCAGTTGATTTTATAGGTTGATACTATGCAATCCTGATTCATGTTATTGACAGATGATCTAAAGATTTTTTATACCTTCTAAGAATATTTGGTTGTTGAACTTAGAGTCAGACATAGTATTTGGTTGTAGGATGTCAGCATTAGTGAATAAAGCTTGTATTCTGTTTTGAGAAGCAACATCTTAGGAATCAAGATAATTTCAAGAATCTTTTTGATTTGTATTCGTTGTCATATTGTAGAATAAAATTAGGTGTGCATAAGCCTTCACCAAGTAGTATTTGTGTCAATTATGTGCAAGTCGAATACGACGCAACCAACGCAGGCCAATTTTTATTAATCATGTATTTGACAAAACATTTACATCTTTTGATTCTTTTTGAACTCTTATTTTGTTCTTGAGTGTTATTTTTTTTTCAATTTCAAACATATATAGATGTTCATAATTTGTTCCCTTTGCCAGATTATAGATTAAAATAGGGGTGCATATGCCTCTCTACCAAATAGTATTTGTTGTTATTAGATATTATTAGCACAAGAATTTAACCAACAAGATGTGGTAGATTTTTCAGAAACCTTTAGTCCAGTTGTGAAATCTACTACAATCAGTTGTGATTTGACTATTGCTTTGACAAAAGTTTGGGATATTAGACAGTTGGATGTATCAAATACTTTTCTCCATGGTTTCCTTCATGAAGATGTTTATATGACTCAGCCAAAAGGTTTTTTTGATGAGACTCATCATGATTATGTTTGTCATTTGAAAAAGTCACTTTATGGACTAAAACAAGCTCCTAGGGCTTGGTTTGAGAGGTTTACTAGATTTCTGAAAGGAATTTTCAATGAAGGAGCTAGATTATTTACATTATTTCTTGGGTATTGAATGTACTAGGTCTACAAATTCTATTATTCTTGCACAGAATAAGTATGCACTGCAACTTCTTGAAAAAGCTGACATGTTAAACTATGACCCTGTTAGGACACCAGTTGTGCAGGTCCAAGGATTTCTCTATACAATGGTGATCCTCTAGAAGATACCGCTTTCTACAGAAGTTTATTTGGAGGTTTGCAATACTTGACTCTGACTAGACCTTATTTATGCTTCAATGTCAATTATGTTTGCCAATTTATGCATGTTCCCACTACATCTCATCTTCAACTTGTAAAGAGAATTCTGAGATTCATTAAGGGTAGTATAACTATGAATTGGACTAAATAGAGAATCAAAGATGTAATTTCAAACATAGATGTACCTTATGCAAACCCAGAAAATTGTAGGGAAAACTATTAATAAGGACTAACATGACTTGTTTTTAGTATGCATTTGTTTTCAATGCAGTTTACTCTTGCATTTTATATGATTGTACCCATTTTTTATTTGCCTTGTGTGGTTTTCAACTACCTGTTCAAGTTCTTTGATCATAGTTTCAATTTCTAGATTATTACCAGTATCTCCAAAATCATCAATACCCAACAATCCAATCATACCCAATCATCAGACAATATAAATAACCTTCCTTCATCATATTGCGTTTCAAAAAGTTAAAACATTTCTTTTCATTCAGTATTGAGCAACATTTTAGCAGCAACACTGTCATTTCATACCCAATTACATGTTCATAAACTAAAACATTAAGGAAAAATTGATCTGACATTTACAAGTATCTCTCCGTCTTATACACCCAAAATCCAAAAACCAAAAAGAAAAAAGAAGAACACAATTTTCCCCTTCATTGTCCCCTGCATTTCAAGTATCCATTGCCACTTCCACAATTCCATTGAAACTTCCAAAAACCAAAGATAAAATATTATTCAGTGACTCATCATTTGCATTAGACCCCTCTCCATTTGAATTCTTCTATGTACTTTGATGATAGGTAATTCTTTAAAATAATATAAGTTATGTAACCATTTTTAAATTTATAACATCATTTCCACTCAAGCACTTACCCAAAAATCCACCAGCTCTCTACAGAAAACTCAAATGTCAAGAAGACTTACCCATTGCTAGACTATCACTCGGAATCGGAATCATCAGATTCATTTTTCTCCTCATCTGTCTCATCCGCTTTGTTTCCATCTTCATTTGACTCGTCCGCTTCGGAATCGGTCTGTTGAGCCAACAATGCATCATTATCCCCATTTATCTCATTTTCGCGAAATTCGTCAAGTTCCTCTTCTAGGTCTTCAGCATCATCATCATCTGCAATCGCCATTTACACTGAATCTGGAGTGGGTGTTTTACTTTCATACACAATAACTTTCTCTTCATCTTCCTCATCACTTGCATCACTATCGCGCGACAAATATTCTTCCACACTTTCCTTCCTGATCTCCTCCGTTGATTCCAACCTCGTATTTTTTGCCTGCACTGCCTCAAACCTTTCCTTCTCAGCGTCATCTTTGAAGGTATCAAGAGGATGCTTCTTTTGTAACACTTTTGGTTTCTCTTTCTGATCCCTTAATACTTCATGTGCTTCTTCCCAGTTTTTCCCGAGTTCAATATCATGCAACAAGTATCTTAATCTGTTTTGTACTGCCTCCAGATCATCCTTGTTTAACTCCCCTATCGACCGCATTATGATGATTAACTTTTCTTCTCTTTCTTTCTCTTCTAACTCTTTCAACTATTGCTCAGTCATGAGGGGTTTTCCCTTTTCTCTTCGTCGATCACCATCACCAGCCATGTTTGATTGATTTAGAAAATTTGAATGCACGGTTATTGATAAATATCTTCCTCTCCAAGTTTCTCTCTAAAAGTATTTGGAATTTTTTTAGTTTCCCCTAATCCTCTTTTAAATTAGTCTCACTTAAAAGACATAATTGTTCCTAATAGGCTTTCAGGGATCACGCCTAGTCTCACTTTCTTGTAGGGTTTATACCAAATGACATGATGTGATTTACCTCTAAAAATGTGCATTTTATAAGTCGCATTAATTTTTTAATATTGGACTGTAAAAATATGACCATATATATAGAAAGAGTGTGATATGGAAACTTTTTTTTGGTTGACAGTGAGATATTGTGGCCGATATAATTTAGGTAATTTGAGTTAATGAAAAAAATAGGGTATTTCTTCCTTTTTTTTTGAAGCATTTTTCAGAGATGGTGATTTAACAATTTTGGAATATTTGGAAACTAGATTAGATTATTCTTTTAAAAAAACTAGATTAGATTAAAAAATAAATTAAATAAACATGAAATATTCATTCCATATGATATTATATATTTGCTTCCATATTTTTAGTGATATGGAAACTGAAATATTTGGTGTACTTTATATGGAATACCAAGAAATTAGGCATTTACCAAAAAAATAAAAAAAATATGGCAATCGAAAATAATGCACTTAACCTAAAAAAAATAATTAAGTTATTCATTATTAGAGATAAAAATAGTGATTAAAGAGGTCGTACAAACCACACCAACATAAAATAAAAGAGAGATAGTATTGGAGAAAAATGAGTTCTAATAGGGATAACAAAGATAAAAGTGATGAGAGAATCCAAAAATGTCCTCGACTAATGTCTGGGTCCCGTAATTTAAGAATTACAATTACTTTGAGTGGTGTGACTAAGGTTCCTGGTGTTCCTTTGGATGCTGAAATTCGTGTTGAAGTTGGTGGTGTTGAGGATGATGATGTTCCTGCTCATAATGCTGATATTCCTTCTTGTATTGAAGTTACTAATGAAGAGCCTGGCATACCAGTTAATGAGACACTACAAGATTCTGGCATACCAGAATTGCCCGAGGCATTTTTTGAAGAGGTAGTTCCAATTGTATCTCACAAACCCAACAATCCTGTGGAGATTGATGAAACAGAAATCGGCAAATCTGAGGATGACAAGCCCAAGCATGTTTTATTTTTTAAAGCATAAGTGGTGGAAATTAAGGTTCATTTGATGATTGTTTTTTAATTTCTTTTGAAGGTTTTTTTTTCATAGTTTTTTTTCTGTGAAAACTTTGAAGGTTGTTTCCATTTCTTATTTTGTTATTTAAATGTTTATGTATTCTTTTATTATTTACGTCTAGAATCATGGAATAAACGAGGGTTGTGAGTTTTAACCATTTATAATGTGTAGAATGGGATACCCACTCTAACCATTTTTTTTATGTGGTGTGCATATCACTTTTTTCTTTTGAAAAAAGTAAGGGAAAAGTAACTATAATTAGCTAAAAATATAGGAAAAAAATAGAAAATTTGGTTTTCTGTAAACAAAAAAGATAAATTAATTTGGCATATTATGTTTGATTTTACTATCTCATTGATGTCGCTTTTACGACTTTAAACATGTAAAAATGGCTAGTGAAAAAAATAATGTAAAATCAGTGAAGTTACACGTAATCTTCTGTACAAAATCACCAAACAAGTACTTTTCAGACTGCAGATAAAGTAAATGGAAGAAATGGTTCTCTCTCTGCTTTCTAAAACAATTTTAAGGGATAAATGGGTACTCAAACACCACAAATTGATTTTGATGGGGTGTTTCCCCAAGAAATTGCATCTCTCCAGAGAGGAAAAACTCTTACTATTCCCCTACCTCCATTTCAGATGTCTATGTATCTAGTAATTATACCTGTCTAATCACTTCGATGGTGTGCTTAAGTGGGTTTAATCACTCTGATGGTGTGCTTAAGTGGGTTTTTAACAAATAGAAATCATACACCTCATGTAACCGCATGCGGGAAATGCTTGTCTTATCAGGAGACAATAATCACAACTCTTTTTATGAATTCTGAAAATATGGGTTGTTGGGTCGGTCCATATAGTAGTGGGATAAAAGCTCCCTATAACAATGCAACCTCTAAGATCTGCCAGCCTCAGGATAGTCCTAATAACTTGAATTACTCAAATTATGATAAAGAGAGGGAGTATGATCTATTGGATGAATATTAGGGAAAATATAATTTGAAATACAAAAATATTATACCCCCAAATTTATTCTCTGACATTTTTTGTAGGTTGTTAGAGATAGGAAAGTATAGTTTGTGGTTTGGGGAAACAAACAATTATATCCGAAAAATAAGATAACCACCCCGAGATTCTCTGGGAAACTAACCATATTGGTTATAAATCAAAAATCAAATATTTGGAATAGAAAATTTATGGAAGAACAAAAAAAACCAAAAAAATATTTATCTACAGTCTAAGTCATATGTTTGGCGGGATGATGAAAATGAAAATTTGGAATTTTAATGGGCGGGGTGATTTTAAAATGAAAATCAAGTCCCGCTTAATGGTTTGGTCAAATAAAAAAATTAAGTTCTACTTTTTCCTCCATCCAGTTTTTATAACTTGATTCATTTTTTTCTAAACTCACAATTGCATTACTAACTCTCATCTTTACAGGTAACCTATCTAATCACACTAGCTCATTCTTACTAGTATTATTTCTACAACCTATTTTTGATTGAATAATTATGTTAGTTTTTTCTGTTTGTTTGATATCATAGAATCATATGTTAGATATTATAGGTTCTTTTACTAGTTAAAACATGATTTGGGTTTTTATTTCGGCTGTATCAAATAAGTAGTTACTGACAGTCATGGGTTGTTTCAATCTCGGTTTACTTTTTTTTTTTACTTTTGAAAAGGGGGTTCACAGTTTATTTTCTTCAGATCATAGATATATATATGTAATATAAGGGGTTTAAATCAAGATGAGATTGTGTTTGTTACAATGATATTTTATGCTTAAGTTACACGCATCAATGAGTTTGTATCGGTGTTCTATTGGAGGGCTTCTTTGAATATAGAATATAGGTCATATAATTTTAAAACATGATGCTTTTGTTGTTAGTTTTAGCTAATGTTATTACAAAATAAGCTCATATTCCTAACTGGAACTTACATACACAGTTTATGTTAAGGGAAACGACGGCCATAACGACATATTTAAGAATGAACACTTGGAATATTATGATGATGGTTCATTTGATTATTCTTCAGAAGGAGGAGATGAGGGCTACGGCAGTGACTCTCTAGACGAAGTTCCAGAAGATGTTGGAGCTGAAATGTATGAAGAATTTGATGGTAATATTTGAAATTTTGTATGGTTTTTTTTTACTAAAACTCACATGTATTCTAAGGTTGTTTTTGTTATTTCCAGACAATGCCGAAGAATTAGGAGCAAGAGAAAAACAAGGGGAAGATGCAGAACAGCCAAAAAAGTATAAGTAAGAAGAAAAAGAATGAGAGAGGAATGACGAGATTAGTTAAGATGCACATAGAGTTTGACGATAAGAACCCGGAAAAACTGAAATAGAAATTGATAGATTTCAAAGACCCAGTAGCGAGCACAAATGTTTATTCAGTAGTTATTTGGGTCACTTGGTCTGTTTAAAAGTTGTCCTTCGACATATGAAATATAAAAATGTTGATCCAGACATAAAGGAGACAATGTGGGATTCAGTAACCGTATGCATCTTCGGATCTTCCGTTATTCATCATTTTTTGTTGTGTAACTATGGATAACACACCATTAAACGGTAGCTTATTTTGACCTCACCGATTCAAGGAAGGATTATACAATGTCACGTCTTGGTACTCAATTGCGGGACTTCATAAGGAAAATGTACAACAACCATGTAGCTCCCTATCTTGACAATCTAGAACAACTTGCAAAAGTCCCCAGAAAGTATAAAACGGTTGTGGATAAAGAATCCTGGAACAATTCGTACAATATGTACAATCACCAGAATTCAAGGTTAGAGGATACACATTGATATATTTACCATAATTTCATGTTTATTGTCTATCCTAATATACTAATGAGATTATTTTTATCTCTACTGCAAGGTTAAATACGAAAAGGGGAAAGAAGCAATATCACACTTCAAATACCCACATCGGATGGGACGTTCAGGATACGTGGGATTAAAAGAAAAATTAGTAAGTCCCTTGTCTTATTATACACCGCACTGTAAAACTGAGCATTGTTCCACTGATTTTGTGTTTCATTTATCGTGATGTGTGTGTCTCATATAAGCAGCAACTTGTAATGGTATGGGGATATGTCCTATTATAGAATGTTCATATATTACCATTCATTCTGTATTGTTGCCGTATAGGATGTTTTATAATTGATTTTCTGTCTCATAGTTGATGTCATAATATATGTGACTGGATGTAAACTCCTACGTGTTTAGTAACTACCAGGCCAGAAAAGGAGGTGTTACCGAAGATCAACTTTCCGATCGGTGCTTCATGTGGAGAAAAGCACGAGAAGATAAACACAGAAATTTACCAGATGAATTAGTCAGGGAGGCAATGGATAAAATTGTGATAAAACCGAATAAAGCTCAGGTTTTTCACTAAAGTAAGTGCGCAAATTTTAAATCAAAATTTAACACTTTTTTTGAATAAATTTTATGCACATGCTGAGAAGCAAAAGAAGATTCAAGATGGAGATAAAAAGGTTGGTCATAAAGAGAATGCCCTAACTCTTGTGATCAGAAAAGATAACGATGGGCGTGTGAGAGGAGCTGGCTTTGGGGTGACTGCTAGCATTTACTGGAATGACGGCAGACGATCGAGAAATTCCAAGAAAGCTTTATTAATAAACTAAATAAACAAATGGAAGCTAGGGACCAACAATATGAGGAAATGAAAAATTTGGTTAAGGCATTAACAACATCCATGGAGACTTACGGACATCCTGAACCACAGTTGTGGGCATGATACAAGGCAATTCTGAAGAACAAGTAAGTGAACTGAGTTATGATTGGATAGTGTGTGCTTAAGAGACTAAGTTTTAATTTTTAATTATTACTAACGTTGTTTAACCGCACACTTCAAGAAAATCAGAAAAGTACACCGTCATCCACGCAGGTGAACGATTGAGGACCTAGCAACTTCTCCAATTGATCTAAGCATAAGATATGTTCAAAAACGGATGATCGGTTGGCAAGTGCACCTGAAAAATCTTCAAAAAATGATGGGAAATCCGTACGAAAGAATTCTTCTGGAAGTGTGAAAGGGTATGTTGGATCTAAGCAGCACTCTTCTGGTATAAGAACACGACCCCTTCTACTGAATCCTCTACGTCTGTATTTTATCAAAAGAAGTTTACATCTCCTCCTTCTACGGGGGAATCTCATAATGTGTCATCCAAAGCAGTCCCACCGGGAAAAGTAAAAATATATTTTCCGGGCACTTAAATCTATACCGTGTTGGTGTTTTCTATATACGATGTTCATACGCCGTTCTGCAGGGCTTATGATGCAAAATTTGGTATGAAATGAAGTCTAAAATCGTTGCCACAGGCATAGCGTACCCGCCAAATCTAGTAAAGATGTTTTTTGGCTCAGAAATGAAGTCTACTGTTGACTTCCACCGCGTCCGTATTGATGATGTTATTGATGAAAGAATCAGCTTACCCGTACTCCATGCTGGGAGAAAAACTTTAAAAGATATTAGTACTGCTGGTTTAATTTTTTTGGCCAACAACCCATACCATCATGAATCAGAGGGTTGGTTGCTTGGCTTGTTTGCTTTATTCATGGAATATCTTTGACACAAACCAGTCCTATCTTCTTTGTATTTAGAGGGATATGAGACGCAAATATCCTATAAACCATATGAATCATGGATTCTAGTGAAAATTAGAGAACCTTATAGATCGATAAATGTGGTTACCTATTTGATAATGATCTAGTTTTGCAATGTGTCATAATTCAACAACTGTAAAAAAGGTACACCCTTCATTCTAAGTTGCTACTTACGTGGTTAGGAAATGCTTTTATCCATGTTAAAGATATAACGTTATACATAAATGGTTCCTATTAGTTTCCTTTGCAAATGTTAGAGCGAAGCTAAATATGGTACTGTGTGATTTATTATGAATTGTGTTATCAATGAATATAAGATTTAATCATGTTATCTGAACTTATAAAATATTATAAAAATTGGTAGGAAATTAGCGGGTCGGTTAGTCCCAGGTGGACGACGTTGGAAACATCTAGTTTGATGGCCTAGATTACGCCGCCTTTCACCTAGTTCACGACACATGTAGATTTTAAAATTTTACAATGTTACGTCCATTTTTTAAAAATAGTAAATTTTGGAAAGAAATAAAAGGCTCAGATAGTGCCACATGAACGGTTGAAATTTCATCATCTTTCACCGATATCTGCACATGTGTACGGTTCGCGACTTAGCCACGTTTAAAATATAATATTTTTATGGAATGAAATAAACGGCTCGGAATGGAACCATGTGGATGGTGTAGGATGCATCTAGTTTAACGGTAGATATTCCATCTTCTTATTTCGTATTAGAACACGTGTATAGTCTAGGATCTAGCCACGTTTCATTAATTTTAAAAAATGATAAAATTTTTGGAAAGAAATGCACGGCTCCTAATATACGACGTGGATGGTGGTTAGGAAATTCTTTTATTCGTGTCTTCACATAACCAACACATTCACATTGGAATTTGGTATATTTGTTACGCGAATCTTATATACTACTCTATTGCTACAGGTAAGTAATCCAAAATTTGGGAAACCTACCGAGACTGTGAAATCACCAACTCCACCTAATCCAAGCAAATCTCAGATTAAGACAACTAAAGAAGTTCCAAAGGTATGTTGTTGTTTTTTTACTTGCATTTTAAATGTACTATCGTTTTTGATTTTTCTTTTAACGGTGTTCATATGCCATATAATACTCTGCTGCTGCAGGTAATCGACCAAAATCTGGCCAGTTAAATGAGGCCGTAAAATCAGTGGCTCCACCTTATCCAAGACAATCTCAGATCAAGAAACCTAAAGTAGTTCCACTGGTATGTATTTTTTTAATTTCATTTTAAATCTAATACCTTTTTTGATTTTTCTCTTTACGGTGTTCATATGCCATAAATTTCTGCAGGGTAAAAAATGCATCATTTGGGGCGATAGTAGGGCAGACATCCTGGATAGAGGAAGAGCTTTCAGGTGTCAGGAAGACCAATTATTACTTGGTTGGGGTATTAATGAAGCGGCTCAATGCTTCAATATCTCTATTGATAAAGTAGAAAGGGGAGGTTACCGTGTAGCCGTACAAACTGATGGTATTGGAAATTTAGAAGATGCTCTTGGGAAAATGATTCCTTGGCCAAAGTCTAATGTTCATTTTACTTATCCTCCTAAGGATAAGGTTAGTTGCTTGGCTTGTTTGCTTTGTTCGTTGAGTAGTTTTTTTACATAAACTAGTCTATCTAGTTTTTATTTATTAAGAAGGATATGACACAGAAACATGTTATCAACTATATGAATCACGAAAGCCAGAGTAAATTAGAGAACCTATAAAATTCGAGATATGTGGTTACCTTCACAAGAAACTCATGCACCTAGAAACCGCTCTAATGGATCTAAGAAGCACTCTCCTAATGTTATGCAGAACTCTACCGGTATTCCCCAGACTAATTCTTTAATATCTCTACAGAAGTAGCCCACATCTACGGGGGAACATCATACTATGACATCTGGAAATGTATGTTTTTTTGTTGCTGGCGTTTGAATCTATATTGTATTTTTGTTGCTGGCGTATTAATCTATACTGTCAATTCTATAGTTTCCTCTCTAAATGATGTTCACATGCCGTACATTTCTGCAACTTCGAAAATACGACTTTTGGTCTGGATCTAAGGAAAACATCATTGCTAGAGGTATTGTTCTTCCCGATGTGGCAAACCGGAAAGTACATGCAAAAGATCTTTCTAGTGACAACTACGTTGTCTTAATTGATGAGGTTGTAGACCCAACACTCCCTTTCCCAGTACCTTCTAGAGAGTTTGAGACATTACAGGATGCTCGTGCAAGTCACTGGCTTGGCCGAAAGCTAACTGTATTTTCACCGACGAGGTTTGTTTCTTAGCTTTTTTGCTTTATTCATCAAATACGTTATTTTACGTAAATCAGTCTATCAGGTTTGTATAAAGAATAATATGAAACACAAATATAATATCAACTAAATGAAACATGAATGTCAGTGTAAATTAGAGTTTTAACTTACTAAATAGAGATACTGGGTTAGCGATTTGATTATGGGCGCTAGTTTTGCATTATGTAGTGTTTCAATCACCGTTAAAATGGTGCAGCCTTCATTCCAGTTAGTTATTGCTGAAAATAATTTTATTTGTGTCTTGATGAGAATTCACATGACCAACTGAGTTCACGTTGTATTTTGGAATATATCTTGCATTTATTCTAAATATTACTCTTTTGCTGCAGGAAACTCTGCAACATGGAAATCCTCAGAAGCAACCAGCAGTTATTCAAGTTTCTGATAAGAAATCAGAAAGCGATCAACGGAATACGAAGAACACATCTATCAACATTTCGGGAGTCAACAAGCTGAGAATTTACAAACCAAGAGTCAAAATGTTGAGAGTTTACAAACTGAGAGTCAACGAGGAGAATATTTTGGTAGGAAAACACTGCCCGTAGATCAACCGGATATAAATCAAACAAAGCCTAAGAAGGCGGCAAAAAGGAAATTTATTGCACCTGGAACAACGAGAAGTAGGGTTATGAGGATTAACTCTACTAAGAAAATGCAACAAACTGATAGGGAGACACCAACACCTAAAAAGTCAAAGATATAACGTTATACATAAATGGTTCCTATTAGTTTCCTTTGCAAATGTTGGAGCAAAGCTAAATATGGTACTGTGTGATTTATTATGAATTTTTTTATCAATGGATATAAGATTTAATCATGTTACCTGAACTTTTAAAATAATATAAAAATTTGTATGAATTAGCGGGTCGGTTAGTCCCAGGTGGACGACGTTGGAAACATCTAGTTTGATGGCCTATATTACTTCGCCTTTCACCTAGTTCACGACACATGTAGATTTTAAAATTTTACAATGTTACATCCATTTTTTAAAAATAGTAAATTTTGGAAAGAAATAAAAGGCTCAGATAGTGCCACATGAACGGTTGAAATTTCATCATCTTTCACCGATATCTGCACACGTGTACGGTTCGTGACTAACCCACGTTTAAAATACAGTATTTTTATGGTATGAAATAAACGGCTCGGAATGGAACCACGTGGATGGTGTAGGATGCATCTAGTTTAACGGTAGATATTCCATCATCTTATTTCGTATTAAAACACGCGCATAGTCTAGGATCTAGCCACGTTTCATTAATTATAAAAAATGGTAAATTTTTGGAAAGAAATGGACGGCTCCTAGTATACAACGTGGATGGTGGTTAGGAAATTCTTTCATTCGAATCTTCACATAACCAACACATTCACATTGGAATTTGGTATATTTGTTACCCGAATCCTATATACTACTCTACTGCTACAGGTAAGTAATCCAAAATTTGGGAAACCTACCGAGACTGTGAAATCACCAACTCCACCTAATCCAAGCAAATCTCAGATTAAGACAACTAAAGCAGTTCCGAAGGTATGTTGTTGTTTTTTTACTTGCATTTTAAATGTAATATCGTTTTTGATTTTTCTTTTAACAGTGTTCATATGCCATATACTACTCTGCTGCTGCAGGTAATCGACCAAAACCTGGCCAGTTAAATGAGGCCGTAAAATCAGTGGCTCCACCTTATCCAAGACAATCTCAGATCAAGAAACCTAAAGTAGTTCCACTGGTATGTATTTTTTTAATTTCATTTTAAATCTAATACCTTTTTTGATTTTTCTCTTTACGGTGTTCATATGCCATAAATTTCTGCAGGGTAAAAATGCATCATTTGGGGCGATAGTAGGGCAGACATCCTGGATAGAGGAAGAGCTTTCAGGTGTCAGGAAGACCAATTATTACTTGGTTGGGGTATTAATGAAGCGGCTCAATGCTTCAATATCTCTATTGATAAAGTAGAAAGGGGAGGTTACCGTGTAGCCGTACAAACTGATGGTATTGGAAATTTAGAAGATGCTCTTGGGAAAATTATTCTTGGCCAAAGTCTAATGTTATTTTACTTATCCTCCTAAGGATAAGGTTAGTTGCTTGGCTTGTTTGCTTTGTTCGTTGAGTAGTTTTTTTACATAAACTAGTCTATCTAGTTTTTATTTATTAAGAAGGATATCACACAGAAACATGTTATCAACTATATGAATCACGAAAGCCAGAGTAAATTAGAGAACCTATAAAATTCGAGATATGTGGTTACCTTCACAAGAAACTCATGCACCTAGAAACCACTCTAATGGATATAAGAAGCACTCTCCTAATGTTATGCAGAACTCTACCGGTATTCCCCAGACTAATTCTTCAATATCTCTACAGAAGTAGCCACATCTACGGGGGAACATCATACTATGACATCTGGAGATGTATGTTTTTTTGTTGCTGGCGTTTGAATCTATATTGTATTTTTGTTGCTGGCGTATTAATCTATACTGTCAATTCTATAGTTTCCTCTCTAAATGATGTTCACATGCGTACATTTCTGCAACTTCAAAAATGTGACTTTTGGTCTGGATTTAAGGAAAACATCATTGCTATAGGTAATGTTCTTCCTGATGTGGCAAGCAGGAAAGTACACGCAGAGGATCTTGCTAGTGACAACTACGTTGTCTTAATTGATGAGGTTGTAGACCCAACACTCCCTTTGCCAGTACCTACTAGAGAGTTTGAGTATTACAAGATGCTCATGCAAGTCAACTGGCTTGGCCGAAAGCTAACTGTATTTTCACTGACGAGGTTAGTTTCTTAATTTTTTTGCTTTATTCATCAAATACGTTCTTTTACGTAAATCAGTCTATCTGGTTTCTATAAAGAATGATATGAGACACAAATATGTTATCAACTAAATGAAACATGAATGCCAGTGTGAATTAGATTTTTAACTTACTAAATAGAGATATTGGGTTACCGATTTGATTATGGGTGCTAGTTTTGGATTGTGCTGTATCTCAATCACCGTTAAAAAGTTGCAGCCTTCATTCTAGTTAGTTATTGCTGGAAAATAATTTTATCCATGTCTTGATGAGAATTCACATGACCAACTGAGTTCACGTTGGATTTGGGAATATATCTTGTATTATTCCTAAATATTACCCTCTTGCTGCAGGAAACTCTGTAACATGGAAATCCTCAGCAGCAACCAGCAGTTGTTTAAGTTTCTGATAAGAAATCAGACAGTGATCTAAGAGCACATTTTTTAGAACCTAGCGGCATGGAAGATGATCAACAGAATGCGTTGAACACAGCCTATCAACATTTCGGGTGTCAACAAGCCGAGAGTCTATAAACCGAGAGTCAACATGCTGAGAATCTACAAACCGAGAGTCAACGAGGAGAACATATTGGTGGGAAAAAGCTGCTCGAAGATCAACCGGATGTGAATCAAACAAAGCCTAAGAAGGCGACGAAAAGGAAATTTATTTCACTTGGAACAACGTGAAGTAGGGTTACGAGGCTTAACTCTACTAAGAAAGTGCAACAAACTGATGGGGAAACACCAAAACCTAAAAATTCAAAGATATAACATTATACATAAATGGTTCCTATTATATTCCTTTGCAAATGTTAGAGCAAAGCTAATATGGTACTGTGTGATTTATTATGAATTTTTTTATCAATGAATATGAGATTTAATCACGTTACCTGAAAAAATTATAAAAATTGGTATAAAATTAACGGGTCGGTTAGTCCCAGGTGGACGGCGTTGGAAACATCTAGTTTAACGGCCTAGATTACATCGCCTTTCACCTAATTCACGACTCATGTAGGGTTTAAAATTTTACAACGATACATCCGTTTTTTAAAAATAGTAAATTTTGGAAAGAAATAAAAGGCACAGATAGTGCCACATGAACGGTTAAAATTTCATCATCTTTCACTGATATATGCACGCATGTGCGGTTCGCGACTTAGCCACGTTTAAAGATATAATATTATTATGGTATGAAATAAACAGCTCGGAATGGAACCACGTAGATGGTGTAGGATGCATCTAGTTTAACTGTAGATATTCGATTATCTTATTCCGTATTAAAACATGCGCACAGTCTAAGATCTAGCCACATTTCATTAATTTTAAAAAATGATAAATTTTTGGAAAGAAATGGACGGCTCCTAATATACCACATGGATGGTGGTATTGGCATCTAATATGAACGGCGGAAATTCCATCATCTTCACCTAGTATAGAACGAATGTATGGTACAAGATTGCATCAAATATTGCATTGGCGTGGCTAAACAAAACATATAGACACGCAAAACTAATAATTCGTGTCTGTAAGATAAAAAACAGACACTTTAAAAAAAATACTCGTTTATAGGTTAAACAATTGACACTTTAAAAAAAATTTGCGTGTCTATAGGTTACAAAGTAGACACTTAAGAAATTATTTGTGTGTCTATAGGTTACACAGTAGACACGTTAAAATACATATCTCGTGGCTAAAGGTTAAACAATAGACAGTTTAAAACACATATCTCGTGTCTACAAATTAAACAACATACACTCTAGAAACAATTTGCATGTCTATAGGTTACACAGTAGACACGTTAATAGACATATCTCGTGGCTACAGGTTACACAATAGACACGTTAAAAAACATATCTCGTGGCTAAAGGTTAAACAATAGACACTATAAAAACTAATTGTGTATCTACAGAAAACTAATTGCCACGCCAAGTGGGATAAAAACTTGGGATTCTTACCATATACACACGCCTTCGACTTATGGCGTGGCTATTACACACTATTTAGACACATAAACGTTGATGTGTCCAAAAAGTACACAAAAAGTCTCGGTTCCATTTGACACGCTATGAGTACATATGAATGGCGTGTTCAATACCATATGGCCACGCCAAATTGGCGTGTCTTCAGACCATTTGTTTACTAGTGATTGTAGATGTCTATGTCTACAATGCCGACAGAAACCATTTAAAATATAAGCCCTTTGAATAGTTACCAGTCGGCATTGTTTTTAAGTTGTCGAGCATCCCGACTGAGTTGAAAAATAGTTGAGTAACTATTGTAGTAAGTCGGCATTGATTTTAACTCTTTCAACAATGCCAACTAGGTCCTTTGGGTATATTTTTTTGACTGAAATTGTTATTTATCGTCATTGCTTCAAGTTATCGAGCATGCCGACTGTGAAACTTCTTTACTATACTTTGACTAAGTTTCTTGTTTTTTCTGGTTAGATTGTGCTTGGCACCGTTGCTGATAATAAACCTTTGCGAGAGTTGGGTCCAGATACTTAAGAGTACTATGCGAATGATTTGGTAAGTTACGAAATGATTTCGCAAGTATGTATTTGCATTTGTTTACTAGACATCTAACTTGTTATGTTTATGTGTAATATAGGAATTCATAAGTAAAGATAATGCAATCAAGTGGTCTATAGATACGGCTCTCAAGAATAAGTGTATTTAGTCAGAAACAATCAAGGAAAATCAACTAGGTTTGAGATGGCTTGTGAGAGAGGTTGAGAGTTTGTTAGCCAGAAAAAAAAGGATATGTGTTTCCAAACAAGACTTAAAGAGTATTTCAAGACTATAACTAGAAAGGATGTATGCCCCTTCAAGCTTGTATTTAATTTAAAAGGAAATGCATGGAAGAGTAAAGTGATGTGCGGTCGATATAACCATCCAGATCCAAATACCTTTGTAGGCCACTCCTTAGTTGCAAAGTTGAAACCCGATCAATTCAAGGAAGTAGAGAGGTTGACTAAAACACGCACCACACCTAGTCAAATCCTCAACGGTATCAAGGCGACGGATTCAGCCAACGTGTATTCTTTAATTACTAATAAAATTGTAAAAGCAACTATAAGAAGACAACAATGGCAATGAAGGTCGTTTATGCAAGAATTTCTAAAGTTAGCCACCGATCACAACTACACACATAAGGAAAAAATTGGGCTGGATGGAAAAATCCTTCATATATTCATTGGACATCCGTTAATGGCACAATTGGATCAATCATTCTTCCTGGTTCTTATGATGGACCGCACCTACAAGATAAAAAAATATCATATACTGTTGTTCAATATCGTGGGTCATACATAGGATAAGGTAACATTCACTTTGGCTTGGTGTTTTATGAGAAACGAGCAGGATCATAACTACATTTGGGCCTTAGAACAGTTGAAGTTACTTTTCCGTGGCAATAATCTTCCAAGGGTTATAATAATTGATAATGAACAAGCATTAATGACCGCGAACTCAAAAATTTTCCCGGATGCACAAAAATTTCTTTGTACATTTCATATTGGGAACAAAGTGAAAAAGAATTGCTTTGCGGTTATTGAACCACCAAAGAAGAATATTAAGAAGCCCAATGAAGAAGAAGATAAGGAACAAGTTCGATTAAGCCAAATATCACCCTAAGAACAAGAGAAAGAGAAATAAAGAGATGGCGGACAAATAACACAAAGAAAATCATCTGAAATGGTTGAGTTTTCTAAGCGAGTGGGATTCCTTGGTTTGGTCCATCACCGAGGATAGATATGAAGAGAATTTGAATACGTTTATTGCTCATTGGGGTGAAAAGTATCCAAGTGGGGTAAAATATTATAGGACCCAATGGTTGGATCCTTATAAAGAGAAATTTGTGCAGGCATAGACCAACCGATATAGACAATATGACAATGAAGCCACTAGTATTGCAGAGTCCTCTCACGGCCGATTGAAGAAACTTTTATATTCAAATCAAAGAAATGTTGTTACGGTGACTGAGGCAATAGAACAATATTTCAAGAATGATATTAATAGAATTAAGAAATCATTTGAAAAAAGCTCAATGGAGAGAATGACAACACATTTGAAGGATGAAAAGTTGTTCTAGGGAATAGAGCACAATGTGTCACATTGGGCGATATCGTATATCATGAGACAATTAAATTGGAAGAGAGATCATGGCCAACTAGATAATGTGTGTGTTTGTCCTACGGTGTTGTCTATGAGTCTTCCATGTCGTCATATGCTTGTGAAGTATAATGATGTGATACCTATTGAATCTATTGATCCGTTTTGGAAACGACTTTATTTCACCCCTCCTACAGAAGATGGCGGAGAAAATGTATGGGAAACTAAGGAAGCTCGAGAATTCTTCAACACTTACGCAAGATGAAACTCGGCTTAAAGATAAATTTTGTTGAGACGAATGAGACGATTGAGTCACACATACATGGTAGACGTGGAGGAACCAATAAAAGGAAAGCCTATTGGTAGACCACCGACCAAATTGGCTAGGAAAAAAGAGAGAAATTTTTTGAAACAAGCTAGTCAAGGTGAGACGGAGCGTGGGGATAGTAAGAAAATAAATCCATGTGCTTTTGAGATATCCGAAGTGAAGTATGATAAAGAACCGGCTCCTCCAAAAAGAGGAAGGCCGAAGAAGGAACATAGTACATCAACTCCGTAACAACAAGATGAAAATTCATAAGCTATCCCCAACATCAAGGAAGTACCAAGTTTAAAGAAGAGAGGTAGGCCGGAGAAATAGGTTAGTATATCAACTCCACAACATCAAGATGAGAATTCTCAAGTTATTCCTACCGTTGACGAACAACCGTGTCCAAAGAAGATAGGTAGGCCAAATAAAAAGGTTAGTACATCTACTCCACAACATGAAGATGAGAATTCACAAGTTATTCCCACCGTTGATGAACAACCTGCTCCAAAGAAGAGAGGTAGGCTGAAGAAGGAAGTTAGTACATGTACTCCGCAACATCAAGATGACAATTCACAAGCTATTCCCATCGTTGATGAATAATCGGCTCCAAATAAGAGAGGTAGGACGAAGAATGAACCTACTACATCAAATCCACAACAAAAAGATTACAATGCCCACGATATTCCCAACATTGAGGAAACACCGGTTCCTGTCAAGAGAGGAAGTACATTGAAGGAGTTTGTGTCTTCGGAAATTGCCGAAGATAGTATGGGGATAATAAGGAAAACAAGAGGTAATATGAAAACCTCAAGAGATCAGAAAACCGGTAAGCCGAAGCGAACTTGTCATGCTCAGTGCCTCTCTTGTCAGCATCCAAACGTTTATGTCCATTACGAGGAGGAGCGAATTCAAGAGAGGCAAGAGGGTTGTTTCCTTTTGTAGTGCCAACTTCCTTGGTAATCTTCGTAGATGCTTTCTTAGGAGAAAGTTCCTTTCCTCCGGATTTATTACCTTTTGATCTAACAATCCATCAAACAAAAACTAAATAACCATTTTATTCAATAAATTCGGCATTGAATTAATCTCGATCGGCATGGGATAAACATCAGTCGGCATTGCCATTTTATAAATCGAGCATGCCGACAGAGAAAAAATTAAACTTACCCTATCTGTCGGCATAGAAAAAATGGCTACAAACTAAACCGACTGAGTATTTTTTACACAGAGTTTTCAAGGAGTTCAGTCGGCATTGTCATAATATTAAAAACAATACCGACAAAAGACTTTAACAGATTTTTATATCTATTCCTATGTCAGTCGGCATAGCATAACAAACTAAGCCGACTAATTATATTTTTTACACAGAGTTTTCAAATGGTTCAGTCGGTATTGTCATTAAGAAAAACCGACATAAGACATGCAAATTTTCTGGAATTATTCTTATGCCTGTCGGTATGGTCTTTAAACTAAAATTTCATGAAATCAATACCGATAGTAGACATGCAACAATTTCTGGAAATAAAACTATATTACCAGGTATGGTATTCAAACTAAAGATTCAACTTATCAATGCCGACAGTATCAGTCGGTATGGCATTCAACTAAAATCAATACCGATTGACACTCTGAAAATACAGTTGAAGATCCAATTTTTCAATTCTAACCTATTTAACTATTTCAAATCAATAAAAACACTAAATAAAATATTGGGAACCATTTACCTTCTCATTGAAGTCATTTGAGCAAGAATTTGATTGTCCTCTTCTTCTTCTTCTTCTTCTTCCAATTGAGTGGTAATGGAGGATAGTCTTTGTTGAAGATTTTGTTCCGCTTTTCGTTGAGCCACCGCAATGATTGCGGGATCAGGTTTAGATCTAGCATATTGTTTTTCTCTATCCATGTTCTATTTATAGATATAATCGATCGACGATTTTTTTTTGAATTCGACGATTAATCGACGATGAAAAAAAAACGGTTATGGAGAAGTTAATGTGAAAGAGAAATAGGAGGAGAATGTGGAGGGAATAAAGGGAGGATTTATTATATAAAAACGTTTTGATTTTATCCCACAAATTGGGGATACTTGATTAGGGTTATTATTAAGGATTATGGATAAAGGGTAACATAGTAATATCACCACTATAAAATATCTTCTAAAACCCTTTAGCAGGATTTCTAGGTTGCGTCAAGTAAAAGTATCCCCCAATTAAATGTTCATTAAAATGTCACATGCACCATAACGAATGTGTACAAAATTGGACTGCCAAGGCAAATCGGACTACCGAAAAAATGAGCAAAAAAAGTTGAAACCACAACTTTGTACAAATGAAGATATTGTAGTCATGTACTCCCTCCGTCCGAGAATAGATGATATATTCATTTTTAAATTTTGTCCCACTAATAAGTGACCTATATCATTAAACAAGGTGATATTTCTAAAACTACTCTTTTAATTGATTATTGTTAGTATAAGAAATATGTATAATTTGATAGCCATGTTTATATTCATTACTTAAGTGTTTTAAAATGTTTTAAAATGTTTTTCAATGGTAAGAAGTTTACGAATATTCGTGGTATAGTTTGAGAGATAAATCATTTCTTAATTTTACCGATTATTATCCATAAGGATATAATTGTAAGAAATACTTAAAATACTTTTTTTTCCTTTTTACTTTACGCAAACTTGAACTAGGCCATCTATTGTTGGACGGAGGGAGTATTAGATATGGGGACGACGTCTTTCTTCTAGACAAGAAGTACAGTACAGATTTCTCACCGAGGGTTGAAGGCCAAGAGAGATGTGGATAAGATTGATTACCTTGATGAAGATATAATCAACTAAGAAGTATATGGAGGGTTAGGGATAGAGGAGAGAGGGAGGGAAGGCCCATCTTCAGGTGATTTTTGTTTTTTAATACCAACATTTCTTTTGTCATTATTTACTGATTGAATATGTTGATTTTCCTAATTATTTGTTCTTGAAATTTAGTTCATCATTTGATTCATAGTCGTATTGGGATTCTCTAATTCATAGTTAAAAATTGAATGGTCATGAGTTTAAATCCATGTATAATTAGGGAAACCTTATAATGGCAGTAAGTTTTTAGGACTCATATGGATTCATTTGCGAAAGCATTATATGTGATAGAGGAATATTTGGTGATCATTATTCTTAAAAACACTTTCTTAAACATGTACTACTTAGAACATCCACAATTTATTCACAGTATGATTGTTTTTTCTAGCAATTTGGAAACATTTGCTCAACAACTGGTACCCCTGGTACATTGAAGACATTGGCTTCAATTTTGGATACATTGTTGTCATTAGATCTCACTCCCCTAGATACAAAAGATGCGAGTTTTCCATGCTCTGGATCAAATTCACTCAATACAGGAAAAACCTACAATCAACAGTTGTTGGTACCTAAAATTTGCTCTTATGCAAAACAATGTACTGCTGAAGTACTTTTTGTAGGTTCGAGGATCAAAATCGTACAAAAAAAATCCAAACAAGTAGAATGTTTGTATTTGTTCTGCTTTGATTACAAAGAGAGAAGATGGGTTGATTTTAGGGGAGGCAAGCAAAGGAAGTTGAAGAAATTATGTATAGAATTGTATGTTGTGGTAGAAAATAGTAGAGCTCGAGAATGATTTTCTATCTCTGTATTGTTTTCTTATTGTTGTCTCGTCTTTGGAATTGGCTAAGCAGCCTATTTATAACTTTTGAGACCACACACTTACCTTTTAAAGTACTGGTAGTTGTGGGGAGATGGAGAAGTGGAGGTTATGGGAATAACTGTCCACCGCGTCCTGGGAAGTTTTTGGCATTTTCCAGATTATTACTTCGCTAACTCTACAAACGCTCCAACTTACCACTACTCTATAACTTCCTTGTCGTGGATGTTTGCCACGCCCATGTTGTTGTAAACCTTCATACCAAACCCCATGTTTTATCCCCCCCATTGTAATCTGATTTGATGTCTCATATGAGTTAGTGGGGTCATGGTTTCAAAACCATGAGCCTTGTTGTAAAATAATGCTAATATGAATTTATATGTCAATTTTAACATAATTATGAAGTATTTATAGCATATTTGCATCGTGCAATTTGTGCTAACTAGGTGCGGCAACAGGGGAGAACGACAGCAGCACTAGGCGTGGTACCAGCACGGAGTCACCACGGAAACAGCAAGGCAGCAACACAAGGACTGGCGCTAGAGCTAGCGCCGTGGCTAGCGTTGCAACTTTTTCTAGCGCTGCGGCCATGTCTTCGCTGCTATGAACACCTTCGTGGCTTTTGACCCTCTTTGCGGCTTTGCTCCTCTTGTGCGTAATTCTGTTGACTCTGTGTGACTTTGGTGGCTCCCTGAATTTAGTTAACTTTATTAATTTTGTCTCCTTCGTGTTAGAAGTGCGGCTAGGGCTTACTAAAGCATGTACTTGTTATTGCCAGGGTTATTGCCTAATGTTATTTTTATTGACATTTACTAATGCCATGGCCATGGTTATGGCTTATTTATGATTTTTCAGTCTTGTGAGATTTAATTGTTGGTATTTATGCCTAATTTTTCTGTAGTGCATGCATAACACCTTCAAGAGACTCAGCCGTGGAAGCTTGCAATCTTGAAATTATGCTTGATGCGACTCTGCAATTAGTACTACTATTCAGATATGGTGTATCATTTATTCTGAATGTTCGCAATTTGTATAATTCGTATATTTTTTTTATACAAATAGTTTGTATGGATGCGAATGAAATAACGAGGTTTTTGTTGCACAAAGCTCTGAAATTTCTCTGGTGCATATATGTGCCAAAGATCTACAAGGCTAGCTTAGCCAGGAGCTTAATATGCGTTCTCAATTCCCTTACGGAATATAAGATAGCATTAATGTTCATAATTATGAGGTTTTCCATAATTTCACTAGCTTCCATGAATGGCTCAACTATATCTTTTCTTCTGATAATGCTTCCTCCTCCTGGACTTCTTCTTATGCCACTACAATCTGGTTTATTTGGAAGGATAAATGTGATTTGGTTTTCAAAGGAGATTCTCATTCTGTTGATTCAATTGCTCACAACATCAGACAGCACATAAGTTATTTCCACAGAGTGATACACAACAAAGATCATATTATTAACAACCTCTATTATCAGGTTGTTGATGAGGAAACAAGAAGCAGAGTGTTAACTCATCCCATACAAAAATTTGGGCTAAACATTAGCATTTTCTATCTGGGAACTAACAACTCTCCCATAACAAATACTAGTACACCCACTCTTCATTGGACTAATGTTGCTTTGTTTTCCATGTCCTTCACAGGAAAATTCATTGGAGCAACAACTTATGCTATCCACAGAGAAGATGGTAATGGAGCAGGAAAATGAGCTAAACTAGATGTGCACTGGGCCAAGGAGCTGCAAACCACAAATATCGATTTCTCTTCTGAAGAAAACGCAACTCTGAAGGCCATATAGGACATCTACAAAAATGAAGTTCAAGGAAGATTTAGCTTAAACTATATACATGATGCATATACAAGTACTCCATTGAATCCATGAATAAAGATATCTCATCAGTCCTAAGTAACGCTAAAGGGATAAAAATTGTATTCAAGATTTCATACAACCAACAAAATTACTCAATACAATTACAGAGGAATGTCCATAGACATTGACATATCTGTACTGAACAGGCTAGAATCAACATCAGCACTGGAGTTTAATGGTACAGGATAAAGGTCTGTTGGTTCAGTCCCTGTGTTGGTTGGCTCTTCGTGGCTTTGGCTATGCACCGGAGATTCAAATCTTCTCACTCTTTCTAGCTCCATTGCGACTTGTTTCATTGTAGGCCTATCATCACCTCTCAAATGAAGGCATCTCTGTGCAAGCTTAACAACTGCAAGAACTTGGTCTCGATTCCCTTCAGTTGCCACTCTAGCATCAAGAACTTCTACCACATCATTCTCTTCAGTCAATGAATGAATATATACAGCAATGTTCTTTTTATTATCTGGCCTATTGAAAGAAATGATTTTTTCTCCTGTTAAGAGTTCTACAAGAACTGCACCAAAACTATAAACATCGCTTTTGTCTGTCAGTTGGCTAGATTGATGGTATTCAGGATCCAAATATCCTAACGTCCCTTGAATTTTTGTGTTTATTTCAGCAAGATCCAAAGGATTCAACCTCGATGCTCCAAAATCTGCAATTTTTGCAGTGTAGTTTTCATCTAATAGTATATTGGCAGATTTGATATCTCTATGAATGATGGGTATAGCTGCAGCAGAGTGTAGGTAAGAAAGTGCACCAGCAGTTTCGGCAGCAATCCTTAACCGACTTTCCCAAGAAAGGGACGATGCAGATACCTCATTCTTTGAATAGATGAGGTCGGAGAGAGTGCCATTAGAAACATATTCATAAACAATCATGGGAACTTCGGTCTCTAAACAGCATCCCAAGACTTTCACAACATTTCGATGGTTAACTTGAGTTAAGATGACAAGCTCATTAATGAATTCTTCAACTTGTCTCTCTTCAATTTGACTCTCCTTGGCTGTTGATTTCTTAATAGCCACGATTCGGTTATCAGTTAATGTTCCCTTGTAAACAATACCCTGGCCTCCACGGCCTAGGACTAATTTTGCATCATAATTTTTGGCTGCCAATTTAAGCTCTTCCGCTGTAAAGATTTTCGCCGATGATTCAACACCATTTTCATGTGATGATATTTGTTGTTTTAACAACAAACCACCATTCTTTTGAAAGTATTCTTCTTTGAGTTTGATCGACTTTCTTTTCTTCATACTCAAGTATACCCACGAACTTGAGAGAATTAGAAACAAGAAGCCGAAACCAATCCCTGCATCAACATTTTATAAAAACATGCTTTTACTACTACTTACAAAATGTGCATACAAAAACTGATGCAAAAAATGGTTTCAGTTATATTAATAGCAATAAAGTCCTACCAAGTGATATCTGTAAGATCGGAGCATTTCGATTGTCCTTAATGCAACCAGTCCCACCTTTTCTTCCGTCGCCACGGATACCCTTTGGACAAGAACAGTTGTAACTTCCAATTGTGTTTGTACAGATCCCTACACATGGACTTCCGCTTGGATCATCGCACTCATTCACATCTGTTCAAGTGCAACAATGTGAATTTACATAGGGGAAATGATCAGTTGTGTGCGCGATTTTTAACAGAAGAAAACATGGAAGTCATAATTTTGTACATACCTTGGCATCCAGGACTGAGATAAGGGTTTCCATCGAAACCTTCATTGCAAGTGCAAAGATATCCAGGATTGTTATCGGAATTGACACAGTGACTATTCATTTGACATGCATAGCTGAATGCATCCTTTTGTGCTTCGTAACAACTCTTACTCCCTATCGCCCAGTCAAGAACGATGGGTACATCTTTCCCTTTACTAACAAAATTATAACCGTCGAAAATATCTGATAATTGGAAAGTATAATGATCTTTCTGACCAATGAATGCATAATTACAAGGGTTATAAGACCAAGCGTTCGGATTTGTGCCTCGCATCACCTGTATTTCCAAGCTCTTAAGCCCTTTGGGTATAGTACTTTGGCAACACCCTTTAATGCCTGTGCAAGTTCCGTTTTTCACACTTTCTTTACTCTCACAATTTAATAGACACTGGCTTTTGTAATTCTGCAGGCCGGGACTTGTGAGAGTCGAAAACACACTACAACCGATCGTAAAGAACATGTTCTTTGTATACGATATTGTAAATGGATACAGGCTAAAGTCCATCCGAACCACTGGTTGGTCGGATGCATTGTCGTAACATATAATTGATGGCAAGTTTTTGGTTCGAATTTCGGTTTCTGATATATCTATGACTTCATGAATACCTAGGAAAGGTTTAGGAGGGTTGAAGGAAGCGTCGCAGATAATGCTGTAATCAAACCCAGTTTCACCAAAGGAGCACCCAGTATTCATCCCATAATACGCTATTCCAAACGGGAACGGAACCGAAACATTCCCGCATTTGGATTCACACCCAACCTTTGCCTTGTAGAAAGGAACATTAGATGTTGATGGTGATGCTCCCCCTGCTAGAGTTAGCCATGATAGATGCAACAAGTATAAGAAAAGTTGCAGAAACATGATATCCGATTGATAACACGTCTCTATGGGATAATTCTGTATACATAAATAGTGTGATCCTTATCAACAGAGAGATCTATAGAAAAATAGGAATTAAAAAAATGAATTGGAAGTTGCATTTGACTTTGAATTGTTCTTTTCTTGCCGGCCAGTTGCTTATTGATTTGTTTGAGAATTGGAGAAGCCACTCAATTAGCTTTCTTACCGTCCATAGAGCCCGCAGTAATAAAAACCTGTTGCAGTCAAAAATCCTCGAGGTGTCCGTAGGGCTTGGGTTGTTCTATCGCGGTTACCACTTCGGCTCCTCAAGGCCACTATTCTTGCTTTTTAGAGCAAGCACTATGGAATTTGATGTATAATGGTCCCCTTACCTTAACCCCTATCCATGCCAAATGTAAAAATAAATAAATACCAGTCATGCACCGATAGTGGAATAAGTTCCCAAAAGAATGAGCAAAGAGATCGTTGATACCACAACTTTATACAGATGAAGGTGTGATAGTCACGTACTCCCTCTGTCCCAAAAAATGATATTTTCATTTTTTTTTTCAATTTAACCTATTTTTAGATAAAATTAAAAAATAAAAATATCATTTTTTTAGGACGAAGGTATTTACCAGATAAGGGGACAACGTGTTTATTTCTTCTAGACAGTCAGTGCAGTACAGATTTCTCACAGAGGGTTAAAGGCCGAGAGAAATGAGGAAAAGATTACCTTGATGAAGAAGAGATAAGTTTACTAAGAAGGATTTTGGTTCGTGCGAGAGCGAGGCCTCATCAGGTGATTTTTTGTTTTTTATACCAACATTTCCTGCCATTATCTATTGATTTATGAATTTTCCTAGTTATTTATCTTGGAATTTAGTTCTTAATTTGAATATAGAAATTTCAATTAAAGCGGTCTAGTAATCTGATTCTTGTTCGCTAATTGAAAATCGAGTGTTCATGAGTAGTTCATGTCCAATTATGCTTAGTTCCTTATAAGAAACCTAATACTGACAGTAGGTAATTAGGACTCATATTAATTCAATTTGAGGAACCATAAGAGGAATATTTGGTGATCGTTATTCTTATAAAAACTTGCTTAAACATGCACTTTAGAACATCCACAATACAAGGTATTTATACCAATTATGTCACAAAAATATATTCACAATACTATAGAATGACATGCAATATTTCACAATATCTCATAGGATATTGTCTCTTATCTGCCATTATAAGAGAATATTGCGTATCACATCCTATGCACAGAATATATCCCTTGATTTTAAGTGAGAATATTTTCTCTTTATTGTATCTTTGTATAAGGCCTATATAGGCCATTTTGGCAGATCTTGTCTGTAACAAAAATACATGAAATAAAATTATGTATTGTCTCTAAACCACTTTTCTATATGGTATCAGAGCAGGATCATACTTGCTCACAAGACTCAAAATCAACCTTCTGAAACACAAAAATCTTCATGGTCAGCGAAACCAGACCTGATAAAGGTATACAGAAAGATCGAAATATTATGGAACAATGTGACTATTGCAACAAGTCAGGCCACAATCGTGAGGGCTGTTTCAAGTTGATCGGCTACCCAGAATGGTGGCCGGCCAAGAAGGACGGAAAGCAACAGCATTCAGGATATCATAGACAGCACAGATCCAAACTGAGGGCAGCTTGCACTGAGGTTGCTGCTAGCCAGAGAAGAACGTATGCAGAACCCGACAAGGCTGAAATGTGTGCTGAACTTGAAGGCTTGAACCTGACAAGAGAGCAGTACCAGACATTTCTGAGATGCTTTGCGCCGGAAGATAAAACAGGACAGACTACCTCCCGTGATAGATAGTTCTTTGCTCCGGAAGATAAGAGTGGACAGACTACTTTTCGTCAAACTTCTGATCGAGCTGATGTGATGCATTTAACAAATATGGCAGGTAACTCCTACCGTAGTGAATGGATTGTTGATTCTGGATGTACAGAACACATAACTCATAAGGCAGAAATTCTCGAAGGAAGGACCATTACGACGAATGAAGCGCCTGTAACCATACCAAATGGAGAAATTGTGCCTGTTGAGGGAAGAGGCAGTCATACTCTACATAATGGAACAAGAGTGCATGGAGTTTTGCACGTTCCGAAATTTACTTGCAATTTGCTATCGGTTAGCAAGCTTACAAGAGACTTAAAGTGTGTGCTAATCTTCTTTCCTGATTTTTTTGTCATACAGGACTTACGTTCGGGGAAATCGATTGGAGCGGGTAAATGCAAAGATGGTCTATATCAAATGGGGATGTCTACAAGTGGAAGAAAAGCTATGATGACGACAATGGACAGGTGGCACAAAAGACTGGGACACGCTGGTGATGGAAAGCTTTCTCAAATCAGTTTTCTTAATAATATTTCGTTCAAAAACAATAATGATATATGTGATTCATGTGCTAAATCAAAATTGACGAGACAACCTTTTCCAATCAGTATCACCGAAACGAATGGTTGTTTTTATTTACTTCACTGCGACATATGGGGAAAATATCGAACTCCTTCTTTTACTAAAGCGAGCTATTTCCTGACCATCGTTGATGACCATAGTAGAGAAGTTTGGGTTTTTCACTTGAAACACAAGCATGAGGCAAGTACATGCTTAATTAATTTTTACAGAATGGTTAAAACCCAATTTGAACGAAATGTTAAGAGAATTAGATGTGATAATGGTGGGGAATTCAAATCAAACCAGATGTTGGATTTTTATGTTGAGCAGGGAATCGTCTTAGAGACAACGTGCCCACACACTCCGCAGCAAAATGGAGTCGTGGAAAGAAAGCATAGACATTTGCTTGAAACAGCACGAGCCCTCAATATTGAAGCAAGACTGCCAATAAAATTTTGGGGTGAGTGCATCCTGACTGCGGCATACATTATCAACAGGCTTCCTTCCAAAGTGATTAAAAACAAGACTCCATTATGAGATATTACACAATCAAAAGCCCAATCACGACCACATGAGAGTTTTGGGTTGTATGGCCTACTATCGAAACTTCGAAGCAAGAGGCGACAAATTTGAGATGAGAGCAAAACCAGGCGTCTTCATGGGCTACCCAGGTGGCACAAAAGAGTATAAAATCTACGACCCGAGTAGTGGCAAGATCATCGTGTCTAGAGATGTGAAGTTTGCGGAAAATATTTTTTCGTTTGCTATAAATACCCGAAAAATGGAACACGAGGAGGAAGACGGCTTGCAATATCTACCCATGAAATATCAAGATCTTGAAGACGATGAGTCCAGCAGGCCAAATGAAGCAAGGTATCTCGAAAATCTTGAACATGCCGAAGTACAAAGCATTGAGAGACCTACCAACTCTTCCGCACAAGCCAATGACCCTTCAGAAGGGCCTGCATATTTCGAGCCCTGTCAAAATGAGACTACCGAAGTCCAAGACAGAGATGTTGGGCCAGGGAGGGAGAAGCGAACTAAGTTCAGGCCTGCACATCTCGGTGACTACGATGTTAGACTTCCCCCATCCATAGACCATACACAACCCGTCTCCGATCAGCATTCCTCGACGGTATGTCCTCTAGCCAACTTTGTCTCTTATGATAAATTTTCTGACTCTCACAAAGCCTTTTTGGCCGCCATCACCTATAATGATGAGCCAAAAAGATTTGAACAAGCTATGCAGGATAAAAACTGGAGAACTGCCATAGAAAGAGAAATAGAGGCACACAAAGAGAACGGGACTTGGACTATAGAAGATTTGCCGAATGGGAAACGAGCCATAGACTCAAAATGGGTCTACAAGATAAAATATTAACCAAGCGGCGAAATAGAGAGGTACAAGGCCAGACTCGTCGCAAAGGGCTATAGGCAGATGGAAGGTGTGGACTACCATGACACCTTTGCACCAGTGGCTAAACTAGTCACAGTCAGAAGTTTGATTGATATTGCAGTTAAGAAAGAGTGGACCATTCACCAGTTAGATGTGAATAATGCTTTCTTACATGGAGATTTGAACGAGGAAGTCTACATGAAAATTCCACATGGTTACAACAAAGGGGGAGAAAGAAAAGTATGCAGATTGAGAAAGTTGTTATACGGTTTGAAACAAGCCTCGAGAAATTGGTATCAAAAATTCACCTCCGCTCTCCTTGAACTTAATTTCAGACAGTCTTCTGCGGATCACTCTCTTTTTATTTAGAAAAGAGATAAGGTCTTTGTTGGTGCTCTTATTTACGTCGATGATGTTATTATTGTGGGAAATGACCAAGGAAAAATACAAGAAACAAAGGTCTACCTTGATAGCAAGTTTAGCATCAAGGACCTTGGGCCCCTAAAGTATTTCCTTGGGATCGAAGCTGCACGCACGAAGGAAGGTTTGGTTTTAAGTCAGCGCAAATACACGCTAGACATCTTGGAAGATAGTGGAATGCTGGGATGTAGACCATGTTCCTTCCCTATGGAGCAAAATCTGAAATTTGAAAGCAATGACGAAGATGTTCGTTTGGATGCCAACAAATATAGACGACTCGTAAGAAGATTATTGTACCTCCAGGATACGAGACCAGATCTCACTTACTCGGTAAATGTTCTAAGTCAATTCGTCTCCGGTCCTCGACAGGGACATTGGGACGCTGCCATGAGAGTCTTGCGGTATCTAAAGGCTACCCCAGGATAAGGAAATTTTTTTCCCAAAAGATGGAGGAACCAAATTGGTTACTTACTGCGATGCTGACTGGATGGGGTGTCCTTTCACAAGAAGGTCACGGACTGGATACCTCCTACTCCTAGGGGGAGCGCCTATCTCTTGGAAGTCAAAGAAACAATCTGTAGTTTCACGATCTTCGGCCGAAGCAGAATACCGAGCCATGGAAACCACCACTAGTGAGATCCTATGTATGAGATGGCTCCTAAAGGGACTTGAGGTAGAACAAAATGGGCCTACACCTCTTTATTGCGACAACCAAGCAGCTAGGCATATCGCCAACAACCCAGTATTTCACGAACGAACAAAGCATGTAGAGATGGACTGCCATTTCGTCAAAGAGCGTGTTGAGTCACGGGAAATAGAGCCACTCTATGTCAACACCAAGATACAAGTGGCTGATCTCTTCACCAAGGCACTAGGGTCTCGACAGCTTGAATTCTTAATTGTCAAGATGGGCATGCGAAACCTAATGCTCCATCTTGAGGGAGAGTATAGAATGATATGCAATATTTCACAATATCTCACAGGATATTGTCTCTTATCTGCCATTATAAGAGAATATTGCGTATCACATCCTATGCACAGAATATATCCATTGATTTTAAGTGAGAATATTTTCTCTTTATTGTATCTTTGTATAAGGCCTATATAGGCCATTTTGGAAGATCTTGTCTGTAACAAAATACATGAAATAAAATTATGTATTGTCTCTAAACCACTTTTCTATACAATACTGTGTCAAGCAATTTAGAAACATTTGCTTAGCGCCAAATATGACAATTTCAGATAGCAATAGGTAAATGCAACCACGTGGAGTATATGTGTAGTATACAATCAATCATCGTGGATTAGATGGCATACTCATATCTCTGTCTGTACTAAACTGGTCAGAATCACCGTCTGAGTAGTGGCTTATTGGTACTGTATATAAGTCTGTTGGCTCAGATGCTAAATCTGTTCGATCTTCATTGTGTTTACGGTAGTGATCTTGCATTGATGTGTGTGTTGATGATGACGATTTTCTCAAACTTTCTAGCTCCGTAGCAACTTCTTTCACTGTAGGCCTATCTTCACTCTTCAAACTGTGGCATCTCTTTGCAAGTTTTGCAACTGCTAGGACTTGCTCTCGATTCCCTTCAGCCACTACCCGAGTCTCAAGAACATGGAGCACATTGTTTCCTTTCATCAATGATATGAAATATAATGCGATATTACGTTGTTCTTCGGATCTCTCCAAAGAAATAGGTTTTTCACCTGTTAGGAGTTCTACAAGAACTACACCAAAACTATAAACATCGCTTTTACCTGTCAACTGGCCAGAATGATGGTATTCTGGATCCAAATATCATAGGGTTCCTTGAACAAGTGTGTCTATTTCGTTTTGATCCAAAGGATTTAACCTTGATGCTCCGAAATCAGCAACTTTTGCAGTGTAGTTTTCATCCAACAGTACATTCGCAGATTTGATATCTCTGTGAATAATCGGTACAGAAGCTGCAGAGTGTAAGTATGCAACAGCTCCTGCAGTTTCGGCCGCAATCCTTACCGACTTTCCCAAGAAATAGATGACGACATACCATCCTTGCTTGTATGGATATGTTGTGAGAGGGTGCCATTTGAAACGTATTCATAGACAAGTAAAGGTACTTCAGTCTCTAAACAGCATCCCAAGATCTTCACAACATTTCGATGGTTAACCTGAGTTAGGATAACAAGCTCGTTGATGAATTCTTCAATTTGACTCTCATCAGCTATTTTAGACTTCTTAATGGCCACGATACGATTATCAGACAAAGTTCCCTTGTAAACTATACCATGACCTCCACGCCCGAGGATCAATTTTTCATCATAATTTTTGGTTGCCAATTTTAGCTCTTCAGCTGTAAAGATCTTTGCTGCGGACTCTCCACTACTCTCCTGTGAAGATATTTGTTGCTTTAAAAGTAAACCTCCATTCTTTTGAAAGAATTTAGCCTTGCGCAGGATTTGGTTTCTTTTCCTCATACTGAAGAATAACCATGAACCACCAATAATTAAAAAGAAGAAGCCTAAAGCAATACCTGCATCAACATTGGTTCAGTTTAGTATCAACTAATTAAACCTAGTGTTTTTAGGGCTACCAAAAAAAATTTGGGGCAACTTATTTTATACCCATCCACGGATAAAGGATAAGGGGTGTCTCAAAATAGTAAAAATACTAAGTTATCTTTAATAGTATAATTTACTTTTCTACCATTTAGATATTAAACTATTTTTTAGTTTAGTATTTTTATAATTAATTAATTATTTCTTTTAAAAATAATATTTTTTTCAATTTTGTTTACTTTTTTTGATACATTTTTATTAATTTTTATTTAAAATATAATTAAATTTTTTGATAAAAAAATAACTAAAATAAATAATCGGTATATAACTAATTTGACGAAACTACCGATTATGAAAGTAGAAAAATTCAAAATTTTTTTAAGTTTGGTAAAATTTATTTTTAGTGCTACTTTCATATTCTGTAGATAACTAATTTTCCAAAACTACAAATTATGGTAGTAGAAAAATTCAAAATTTTAAAGTTTGAGAAAATGTATTTCTGAGGCTACTTTCATAATCCTTAGATAACAAATTTACCGAAACTACCGATTATGAAAGTAGACAAATTTGAAAATTTTAAAGTTTGGAAAAATTTATTTCTGGGGCTACTTTTATTATCGGTAGATAACAAATTTGCCAAAACTACCGATTATGAAAGTATAAAAATTCGAAAATTTCAAAGTTTGGTAAAAAAAATAATTGGGGCTACTTTCATAATCGGTAGATAACTAATTTGTCGAAACTACCGATTATGAAAGTAGAAAAATTCAAAAATTTCAAAGTTTGGTAAAAAAAAAAATTAGGGCTACTTTCATAATCGGTAGATAACTAATTTTTCGAAACTACCGATTATCGTAGTAGAAAAATTCAAAAATTTTAAAGTTTGAGAATATTTATTTCTGGGGCTACTTTCATAATCGGTAAATAACTAATTTACCGAAACTACCGATTATGAAAGTAGAAAAATTCGAGAATTTCAAAGTTTGCTAAAAAAAAAAAATTGGGGCTATTTTCATAATTGGTAGATAACTAATTTTCCGAGTCTATCGATTATGATAGTAGAAAAATTCAAAAAATTTAAAGTTTAGAAAAATTTATTTCTTGGCTACTTTCATAATCGGTAGATAACTAATTTGCCGAAACTACTGATTATGAAAGTAGAAAAATTCAAAAACTTCAAAGTTTGGTAAAAAAAATTATGGCTACTTTCATAATCGGTAGATAACTAATTTTTCAAAACTACCGATTATGGTAGTAGAAAAATTTCATTTGGGGTTTATTGAATAATCGGTAGTAATCGAAATTGTCAAAGCTACCGATTATACATTAATAAAAAAGTTATCAAAAAAAAGTAAAAAAATATTGAAAAAAAATATTTTAAAAAAATATTAATTAATTAATTATAATTTAACTAATTTAATAACTAATATAATTAATTAACACTAATTAAACAAGATGGATAAGGAAGTTTTAAAATTATTTCAAAATATTCCTATTTTATTTTATTATGTAGTCTCAAATTCTTTTTTTGTTGCCCTTAAAAACGCTAGTTAACTAAAACATATAGCGCAGTGTATCATATGATGAATAAGGTGCAACCAAGAGATAGGTTTTACCTAGAGAGATCTTAAGCACGGGAAACTTTTGATTGTTTTGAAAGCAACCACTCCCACCTCTTCTCCCATCGCCACGACTTCCTCTCGGACAAGAACATTTGTTACTTCCCATGGTGTTCGTTTGGGCCAAAATTCTCTTCAACCCAAAACAACCAAAATCAACTACTTCAATCATCAAAAAGAAGATCAAAAAGAAGAGAAATTGAACACAATCAGTTAACGTGGTTCGGCTTTGAATAGCCTACGTCCACGGGTAGTGAAATTGAGGGTTTTTATTGATCAATCTAGGTTACAAATACAGAAAACTCCATTGAAGCTATCATGTTTACAGTGAAATCCAGTTTCAGAGAAGAAAGCGTTCCCTCCCCTCTCTGTTCTCTTCTCTTTTCCTTTTAAACGAAAAGTCATCCAGCTTGGGTCGATGAGTCACCCAACTTGGATCGATGAGTCACCCAACTCTTAATACGTGGCGTCCTCTAATCGTCCCATGTGTCGACCCAATCTTCGTATCCTACGGGACTGGTTCGATCCATGTTTCGATCCTTGGTACGATCCCTGCTTCGGACCTTGGAACGATCCCTGCTTCGAACCTTGGTACGATCCCTTTTTCGGACTAGCTATACTTCGGACTGGTGTATCGGGACACTGTGGGTAGCGGAAATGCTGTACTACGCTGACGTTGCTGCCTCGTGTTAGAGCAACTTTTTGGTACTCACAACTTGCCCCCTTTTCTTGAGAGTTATTTGAAGAAAAACTCTTAAGAAAATAACTTCACGCAAATTTCATCTGAACCTTGG
Source organism: Papaver californicum (assembly GCA_023531435.1). Classification (NCBI taxonomy): domain Eukaryota; kingdom Viridiplantae; phylum Streptophyta; class Magnoliopsida; order Ranunculales; family Papaveraceae; genus Papaver; species Papaver californicum. The sequence continues at coordinate 3,830,665 of JAJJMC010022854.1, forward strand.
TGCGACCCATGCTTCGGATCAACAGCACTTCATATTTGTGCAACGGCAGCACTTCAGACTTGTGTATTTTCATGGTTCATTATATTTTTGTCCCTACAAAACAAAATTTTATATATATTCTGATCGTTGGGTTAAACATTTTTTCATGAGTACAATGAATCGAGATCCCACACATACGAAACAAACCCGAGCCAGGGGTAAGATACAGGGTTGGTCCCGAACCGTACTCTGAAAAATGATAACCGTTAGTAAGACTATGAAAAATGAGTATTTTGTATCAAGACTCTTTCATAGGTTCTGCGACCTAATAGTCTTATCATGTCTCCAGCCAGGGAGCTCGGTAGGAACACACGCTTAATTTATCTCGGGCATGGAGTAAATTAATGTGTCCCATAAATTTGCTCAAGCCACTGAGCTTAGTAGGATCACATGCCTAATTTATCTCAGGCAAGGAGTAAATTATGTGTGGTCCATCATTTTATTAAGACTCTTACATGGGTTCCCTCTTTGGAGATGCTCCCATTAGCCTTATTTCAAGACTTTTACATGAGTTCCCTCATTGGGGATGCACCCACTAGTCTTTTCTTGTCTCCTGAACGGAGAAATATCGGTAAGAAATATACCTGAAATGTAGATGAGAAGTATACTTGAAAAATCATCTAGATATTTCTCATTTCTCATTTCTTATTTAAGACATATCCCATATTCTTCTATATACATGAGAAGCATATATAGAAATAAAATATGATATATATTTTAAATAAGACATGAGAATTATCCAGATGAACATTCCGAAGTAATTGCTGTTTGAGAAATCTGAAGTATACGAATGTAGAAGTATTCGCCTTCCAGAAATATTTGATGATAAGTTGAAATAGATCCCCATTTTTGAATGATAATTTATGTTGGAGCGTTCAGATTGCCGCAAGAAGTATAAGAGGTATCGCCTTTCAAATAAGTTCAGAATAAATTGAAGTATTTTCCGAATACTCTTCGTGAAGTATGAGCCATTTGAAGTATCTATCAATCGTCGCCTTATGCTATGAAGTACAAGGCATATAACTGGCGAAAAGTATGATATGTATTTGGCGTTAGTAAATTATTAAAATGAAATACCTAATTGACGCGCAGTATTTAACTCATTTCACAGCTAAAAATTTTGTTTCTTTATAGCATGCCCCCCAAGTGCATCATTATTGGATGGCTGCCGCATTTCCGAAGTGTCCTTCATAGGTATCTTCACACTTCATAAAAATGTCTTAAATATTTCATAGTATTAAATGGATGTAAACTAAAAATGATCTTCATGCTTTTAATTGCATACCATAGTTAAATATAATCAAACAAATTGGAATTTGTCCAGACTTAAAAATACATCATATTAATTCAATAAGTTTCTATCATAGATGATTATGCGATTAATTATCATGATGCATGATATCACATGCGATTCAGATACTATTGAAATCATTTGATCAATTCATATTGTATGACAGATGATGTGCATATAAACCAAATAAGCTCATGCTTTTTGAACAATGAATTGAAGGATGATAATCAATAATCATTCTTAAATTTAAAATTGCTACTTCTAATATGCAATTAATATTATAAACTTTATAATCGAAAAAAAAAATTTAAAAAAGATAATGCATAATTATCTTTTCCAAAATGCTTGTGGATCGGTATATGTCTTTTGAAGCTGTGATAATAATTATCTAGCTATATCATCAAAAAAAAAATTATTTTTTATTTTTTTTTAAGAAGATAATAAAGGAAATTTATCATGCATCATACAAAATGATAAGCAAAGAGATTTGGTCTGGTTCAACTGAGTTGGATCAAACTCAGTGAGCCGACTCACTGGAAAGAAAATCCAGCAGAGTCTTGTCTGTTTTCTGGATATTCCAGCCAAGTTCAGGCTATTTCAATCAGTTCTGCCCTGCAATTCAAGCATTCATTCTATGACAATAACATATCAAGTTCATGCTACAATTCAGTCATTCCATAGCAGGAAAAATATCACACAAAGTATAAAGAAATCAAGTTTTTCTCAACTTTCAAAGTTAATCTAGAGTATCAACAAGAAGGGCGGGCTTTAAAAATTCAAAATATGCTTCAAGTTATCTTCAAATTAACTTAAACATCATTCTAGTGTAGGTATCATGATGTGATTCTAATAAATGAAAGTTTTTTGATAATTGATACGTAATTGATACTTATCTCGCTGAAAAAGCGAAATGTAGGTGTATTGGATGAGCTCTTTGCTTCAAATGAATCTTCTCAGGTCTCGGACATCATCTGGTAACCCCTTTTCAGTTATTAGAATAATCGCTTCTTCCTTGATGACATGGCCAGCTTCAGCAGCTCCACTTAAATGACTTACTTTAGCATAAGCATTCATTTCAAATCTCAATTAAAGATGAAAGATAACTGTAATGTTTTCAGCTATAAACAGAGCAATTTGCATAACTGATTATTCATGTCAAAGTATAATGGTTTATACATGTTCTAAACATTAGCATACATAGCTTATAAGCAAGGGTGCAGATGTTTTATGCACAAGCAATAGCTATACACAGTCAAACATCGAGCAATTCTTTCTTGGTAAGAATTTTCCCAAACTCAGTTCACAATCGAACCCATCAGCAATTAGATTATTCCCATCTATCTACAACATGCTAATCAAACTTAGGATGTCAAACAGAACATAACTAAGCAAGTGTTCAAAATGAGAATTCAGAGAAATTGCAAGTGATGATTTAACTTAGAATCCCAACAGAGCAATAAGCTTCAATCATCTCTTAGAGGCAATACTGGATCAAGCAGTTCTTAACACAATTCGTTTCACAAGTTCATGTCATGTTCCAAAACAAATTCTTAATCCTCCAGACAAATTCAACTATACATAACATTCAACTTTCTCAGCACATCCAAACATAGCACAAGACTTCCACCATATACATAAAAATTCAGGAATATGTCCTGGGAACATAGTCTACTGTCCAGCTTAAAAACACGCCTTATACTTGCAGGATCCTAATGAAATTTTAACCCTACATTCACAATAACATCAGGGACATGCTATAAAAATTTGAGCTAAAAGTGATGGTTAGATTATGAGATATGACTAATATCATATGATTCAAAATTGCTGAATTCAGGAAGATACAAACTAAATTCAAATTTGTTTGGTGGGTATCAAAGTTTTACATCCCCATGTGGTATCCAAGGAAGAAAACAAGGGGTGAGACATTGGTTGTATACTCCTTAAGCTCACTCTTTTAGGCAATAAAGAGAGTTCATGGTTCAATTATTCACAAATGACAATCAAAAATCATGCTTAAAATAAAACCACTGTTCAAGGTGTGCAAAGTATATCAGGAGGTTCTGTAGATGATACAAAGTGAGAATGAAATAGCAATAGCTTTTGATTAGATACATAACTCAAACCCTGTGATCAAATAATATCTGTTATTTTGTTATAAACAACTAAATCAAATTTTGATGGAGCAGATTTAAGATCAATATGAGATCGAAAATTCGATAAAAAGCAAATTAAAATTATGGGTAATAAAGCAGATTTAACATGTTCTTAGCTGAAGTGAAACATTAATGCTCATGCTTTTAAGTGATAAGAGAATTCATGATTTGTGCATATGAATACTTATCTCTTAATTCAGGTTGCATGGAAATGTACAGGGAGTACACAAAGTACCTTCCTGGACTATCTTCCTGGTCACTGACAACACCTTCATCTTGTTTTTCGAGTATCACAGCAATGGGACCTGATATCTTCACACAGACAATAGTCAGTAAAAGATGACAACATAAATTAAAAATTTGACCTGATCATGAGATGCATATCATGAATTATTGAGTATATGCCCAAAGACACAATTCTACTCAAATCCACCATAAACCCATTCTTCCTTGAACAAAACCCATTCATAAATCAAGCCATGGCAATGAACTCAATCATCCAAATCCATAGCAGATCCTCCTCATTGGTTCCTGTTTGAACTCGACTCACAGAATTCACCACTGGAGACTCAATTTTCTTCAAACATAAAACCCCACTCATGCACAACGGGCTAATATGCACCAGCAGCTATTGATGAAGGTGATTCAAATTATGTTATTGAAAAAATAGAAGAAATGACTATGAGAAGTGAGAATGATGTTGCTAATGTTGATATGAAATGTTTGGTTATTGATGAAATTGACGTTGATAAGACTGCATATGGTGGTGTTCCAACAAGTTGGTTGATTTAAATCCCTGAATTTACAAACAGGTTCGATTGATCTCTTCAGCTGTGAATCTAATTCTTTGACTAATCCCACCATGCATAAAGACCATTGACAATTGCAAATGCAATTAGTGCAACAGCAACACCAACATCATATGTTGAAAGCTTTTGAAAAACAAGAAGAACAATTCCAGCCTCGATTCCATTCTACTGCAGTATGCAAGCCTGAAAGCATCTAGTATCTGGAAGAAACAAAACAAAAGCAAAAAGACCGTAGGAGAATGTAACTTTTGAGTCAGAAAATTTTACAAATGCTTTGTGTGCATTTTGCTGTTGATGTCTCCATGGAATTGTTGATGATTTCTAACACCATTCAAGCTTTTTCCCTGCATTCATTCACTCATTCAAAACAAACCAATCATTTAAATCATCCGCAAAATCATAGAAATCGTAACAATTAATTCAGATAAAAGAACTGAATCAAAGTAGTGAGAAAAATTCCCAAATTCATTTGGAATTTTAATACTTAGGGTTTTTGAAAATCAATTGGATGGGTTTGTAAAACATGATTTGGTTGTTGTAAATCTGAAATCAAAATTGATTTTTGAATTGAAGTTTGGGGATTTTCCCAAAATTTTATTTTGAAGCGAATTTTGAAGAACATAAAGAACAAAAAGAATAGAAAGAACATATGGAACCGAGATGAAATTTTTTGCTGCTGGGATTTGCATTTTGGAGATGAGTTTTCTTTGTAGATGTAATTTTTGATGATGAATTCCATCGATTCTTCTACGCCGATCCACTGCTGCCTTATTTTGTTGTAAGGACACTCATAAGAAACTCTTTCTTTTTCCTTAGAATTTCAGGATCCATCTTGATTTATTACTTTCTGTGTAACCGAGTCTTCTTGTGTAGCAGGTTGGATAAATCCATTACTCCTTCCTGTTTCTAGCGCCAAATTGTTTGGGCCAAAATTCTCTTCAACCCAAAACAACCAAAATCAACTACTTCAATCATCAAAAAGAAAATCAAAAAGAAGAGAAATTGAACACAATCAGTTAACGTGGTTCGGCTTTGAATAGCCTACGTCCACGGGTAGTGAAATTGAGGGTTTTTATTGATCAATCTAGGTTACAAATACAGAAAACTCCATTGAAGCTATCATGTTTACAGTGAAATCCAGTTTCAGAGAAGAAAGCGTTCCCTCCCCTCTCTGTTCTCTTCTCTTTTCCTTTTAAACGAAAAGTCATCTAGCTTGGGTCGATGAGTCATCCAACTTGGATCAATGAGTCACCCAACTTGGATCGATGAGTCACCCAACTCTTAATACGTGGCGTCCTCTAATCGTCCCATGTGTCGACCCAATCTTCTTATCCTACGGGACTGGTTCGATCCATGTTTCAATCCTTGGTACCATCCCTGCTTCGGACCTTGGTACGATCCCTGCTTCGAACCTTGATACGATCCCTGGTTCGGACTAGCTGTACTTCGGACTGGTGTATCGGGACACTGTGGGTAGCGGAAATGTTGTGCTACGCTGACGTTGCTGCCACGTGTTAGAGCAACTTTTTGGTACTCACAGTGTTTGTGCAAAATCCCACACAAGGACTTTGAACCTCACACTCGTTTATGTCTGTTTCAAATATAATGAAATAGCATCAGCTCCGCAGTTGCGAAGAAAAGACATTACATCTTTTTATATCATAGACATGTACTATTGTTGTCAATATCTATTCACTAACCAGGGCCTGTTTGGGTTCATCCTAAAGATAGAATATACTCTTATATACTTATATTAGTTAAAGCTACTTAGTTCTGCGTTCTATGTATAGGGCAACACTCAGTTGTCTGTGTATCGGTGAATATCTATTGAATTGACCAATATGCAAAATCATCTCTTAGATCGGTATGTAAACAATCTTTGTGGGGTTATTGGAAGTAAATATTTTGAGAAATAACGTTATATGATTTTTTTAGTTCGACTGACGGTGGTAATGCGCATTTAATGAAATGAAATCAGTTTCCCTATTTTTTTGTATGTTCTTGAAGCAACAACCAAACATAGACCAATGATTCAGGAATTGTTATTTTACGTACCTTGGCATCCAGGACTGAGATATGGGTTCCCTGCATATCCATCATTGCAAGAGCAACGATATCCTGGATTGTTGTCAGAGTTGATGCAATAACTCTTTTCTTTGCATGCAAATTGGTCAAATCTTTTTTTGCTTCTTCACAAGTCTTATTCCCAATGGCCCAATCAAGCACCATAGGTATATCTTCTCCTTTGCTTATGAAATTACTTCCATCCAAAATATCTGATGCATTGAACGTGTAGCGATCTTGCTCAGCTATGAAACCATAACTACAAGGATCAAAAGATGAAATTGTAGAAATGTTTTGCGACGAGGATGGCAATAGCATCATTTCATACCTATTTAGCCCCTTGGGGATGGTACTCTGGCAACACCCTTGGCCAAAGCAAGAGCATCCATCACACTTTCCCTGCTATTACACTGTGAAGAACACGAGCTTGAGTAATTTTGTAAGTTAGGTCCAAATATAGATGCATATGTGCTACACCCAATCGCAAAGAACATGTTTTTGGTGTAAGAGAATCTAAATGTAGTCCCACTGATGTTTGTCCAGGCAACAGATCTGTCGATTGTTACGTTACCAAATGTATTGTGACATAAGACTGCTTGGATGCTTGTAATGCGAATTTCGGTTTCTGATATATCTATGATTTCAATAGAACTCCTGTCTAGGAAAAGTTTGGGAGGTTGAAATGAAGTGTTGCAGGTAACTCCATAGCCAATCCCAGCACCATCAAGGGAGCACCCAACCCCATTTGGTGTTATTATCCCAAAGGGGTAGGGAATTGAAATGGTACCACATTTTGCATCGCAGCCTTCTTTCGCCCTGAAGAATGGAGGGGCTGAAGATGATGATGCTAGGGTTAAAACGAACAGCTGCAAGAAACACAAGAGTTGCAGAAACATACCGGAATCTGATCTACTCTGTTTCATGGTTTGAGGTTATCAAATGAAAGATAGTGACTTTGGAGAAGAAAGTTGGCATAGAATTAGTGAGAGAGAAAGAGAGAGGAGGGAGAGAATGCAATAATACTTGTGAAAGTAGTAATTTAATTGGTAATGAGAAGTAGAGGATTTGACTTTGAATTATTCTTCTCTTCTCTGCCAGTTGCAACCTTGATTTGGAGAGGCTACTTGATCATACAAATACATTATTCTTAGTATCTGTTAAACTAATACTGCATTATTCCCAATGCAGCAATACCTATCTACACCTACCACTGCTACATTTTTGAATTGGAATATTACCGTCTGCAACTTTTTTAAAATTGGCAACTGGTCTAGATTCTTTGTTAGTTGTAGGATTACAAATTTCAGTAAGTCGAGGCTCATGGGATTTTAAAGCTGAAAAGATGGGATTTGTTTTAGTTTTTATACTAAAAGATAATGCTATTGTATAATTGAATGTTCAAAGAATACATGATAAAAATAGACATTCTTTGTACGAATCTCTTTTCCTCAGTCAGCAATCTCTACGGTGGTCGAGGTGGCTAAATCTCAGCTGTTTATATCCAACACTAGTCCCTGGCTGCTGATGTCAAAGTTAAGCTAAACTAAGCTGCCTTGTCACTGACAGCTCGATGTCTAATGGTGGAGAGAAACAGGCATATCTCATGGTGATTTTTTGGTGCCTAAAGAAACAGGCAAAGTTTTCTCTTCATCGGACTCATAATATGATTTTCAGCATTAAATTTGGTTTTGATTTTAGCATTTAATCATCTTTCACCTATGAACTGCAGTATTATATTCATCTTTCTTTAGTACTGTGATAATATAAAATAAAGATAAGTGCTATTAATTTTGGGATGATTGATAATATACCCTAATATTCAACAGGTGGTTGGAAATATGTTCTACTTTTCCAGAGTTCGATAATATGTTCTAATCGTGAGATTTTTTTCATCCAACTCAGTTAAGTGGTCAATTCCTAATGTGGATTACAATAATATATTTCGAATTAAACATTTATAAAAAAACATAAACAACCTAATTAAACAATCACAAAGCATAATTAAACACTAATTTACATAAATTGATAATTATTTAAAAATAAAATTAAATATGCTGAGAAATTAACCATTTAACTGAGTTGGATGGAAAAACTCACAGTTGGAGCATATTACGAACTCTGAAAAAATGGGATATATTTTCGACCACCTGTTAAATATTATTGCATATTATCAACCATCCCTAATTTTGGGAATGTTGGAGCATATTATCGATTACTTGAGTTGAGGATGGCATCGTCGAGTATTTTCGCTAGCTGAAGAGCACAATCTTTTCCCCCACCCACCAAAGATTGGGATGATGGGAGATTTGTATAGGTTGAGCATGCCATTCTTGTTCATAAGTTTAGCTAGCTTGTGATTCCTTTTATCCACAATTTCTTTATTTAGAAGACCTTCTCTTATTATAAACTAGTGATACCCCCGTACCATAATGGCAGAACATTTTTATGGTGGTATGGTGCAATGGCTGGTACTGGTGCTAGTGGATGGTCATGGCGACTGCGGCGTATTTGGCGTAGTGGATAACTTGTGTGGCGATGACACTGTATTTCTATAATAATTAAAATTATACCATAGTAACGTTGACAAATAGGAAAAGACAAAGTTTTGAGCAAGTAAAATAGAAGAAAGACGGGGCAGATAAGTTGCTAGCTATGTAGCACTGAGACGGGTATGCACAAAATTTATTTATGTATGATAACTATATTATACTTGGTAAATATCTCATCCTAGCCCAATTAATTGGGTCCATTTTACATTGTATTAGACCGGTGATACACTAATGTGAGAGTGAGATTGTTTATTAATTTTAAGGAATTTTGTGTTATTTCTCCGACTAATAATTCCTTCCTTTTAATAAAAATATTTTTTTTTATTTGAAATATACTAAAATAAAAAAATAATATTAATATTTTACTAAAATAAAAATAATATTATTTATTTTTTATTAATTTAAAATAGATAAAAATAGATTTCAATTATTTCCAAAGTGATATCCAGTTAAATAAACACGTATACGTGTTTTTTAATTGTTTCTGGAAAAAATTTATTATCACTTTACTTTTTCAGAAACTGAGGTAATATAATACCAGTATTAAATTTTAAAATTCAAAAATATCCTTACGGAAAACTATAAATTATCTTTCTAATATCGTTTTCTGCTGCTGTTGTTAGACGTTCTCTTCTTCCTGTTTTTCTTCGCAAGTTGTCTTGAAAATACCCTGATTATAGTAGCAGAGCAGATCTCTTTAAATCTACTTCTAATTTCTCAATTCTTTCAAAAAGATTAGAACTTGGACCAATTCTGGATCTAACAAAACCAGTAACAATTCTATCATGTTGTCTTCTACGAATCAAAACAACACCAATTAACAAACCAAATTGCCATTCAAAAACCTTATTGTTCACTACCAATAGTGATTTCTTGGAATACCCCGTATGATAACAAATCTTATTGAAAACTTGATGATAGAATTAAACATAATACATCAGCAGTCGAAACAATATCATCAAAATTGAAACTTTCCTGTTTCGGGGAAAACATACTATAGGCTCTGATTAAAAGATTGAGAATTGGGATTCTCGAAGTACACAGCTTTGGATGTCGGCGTGTTTGTAATTAGAGTAGAAGCAGATATTGCGGTAAGATATTATGGGATTATATAAGGGTTTATTTATTTATTTTTTATTTTTTTTAAGTATAATGGCATGTAGAGAGATAGAAAGACAAACTGTAACGGGTGGTGCAGGTGCTGGACGTGAACTGGTGGGGGCTATGAAGATCGTGATAGTGGTCGAGAGGGTTATATGAACTAGCGATGGCTATGAGTAGATATAAAATTGATCGATCTCGATCAATCTGAACATGAACCCCCAAATTTGTATTGAATGATTTCAAAAAAAATCTCCAACAACGGATTTTTTAGAATCCCCAAATCTTAAATTAGACGATGTAATTTTATCTCAATCACACCTATTTCTTCGAAATGACTGATTTAATAGAAACTTGTTGATTCATTCACGAAAATTATACCTAATTTTTCAATTCGATGGTTGCTTTCCTAATAAACTTACTTACCCATGTGTTTTAAAGTACTGAATAAAAGATTTTTTTTTATGTTCATTCATAGTTCGAGAACGAGGGAAGAAGCAGGGTATACGATGCTCTCTCTCTTTTTTTTTTGCTTCTAGTATCCAAACAACCTTCTCAACTAAAGAAATTTTTCCAAAGTCAACAGATAGGTTGCAACAATTAGAAAGGATAAACTGGGCGATAGAAGACGATGAGATGAGCAGCAACAATACAGTTCCAATTTGTTAAGATCATCAACTGTTAAAGCATGAGCAGCAACAACACAGTTCCAATCTTGCAAAACCCCCAAAATCCTTTTCTCCCCAAATTTCATCTTAATGACCTAAAATTTCAATTCCTGCATGAACCGTATCATTAATGGAATTTTCGTTCTAAACCAACTTAATCCCACTTAACCCATCTTTTTCCAACTTCCTCTCCAATTTCTTCCCACTTTCCACAAATTGCAGCAAAAGACCTAATTTCCCATTCCTTGAGTTAAAGGTTTCAAAACAAAATCCACCCCAACTAAACCCAATCCCTCCCAGAAATCCATCCATCTTCAGTTTTTTGCTCAACAATGATTCATAAATCATCGAACCCATTTAATTAGCTTCCATTTCCCCCTTTTCTATACCTAATTTTTAATCAATTTCTCCTTATTTTCCTTAATGTCTAACTAATACCCTTACCTGTCTGTGTTTTTGCAGGATGAATACTCCAGGTAATTCTAGGAAACCTTTTCCCTTGTACCTTCACCTACAAAGCAAGTACTGCTCTTAGCCATCACACTTTAGGTTCACTGCCCATAACCCATGAAACTAGTCTAGAGCAGTCACTTCTCCAGCCACCAACCTATCTTGTTCCCTACTACACGGCAAATCATATCCTTTTGACCTTCACTGACAATCCCATCACAGAAATTATACAATACCCATTCCCCATCATCATAATTTCAATTGTTCCCCCTGCAATCCAAACTCTAGCAAAACCAAGTGGCCCCCTCCATCCCCTAAACCAACCCCTACTAATCACTCTATTCTCTTGAACTTAATCCATTCTAAAAATCTCTCTACCAATCACTCCTGCACTTCAAGAAACAGAATTAAATCTTTTTCTACAGTTTCCATGAGTAACAAAATGGACAACAAAGGAAAAAACTGCATTGGAGTCCAGACCAAACAAATCTCTTCAGGGGAGGAATCTGAAATGGGAAATCAGCAGGGCAAAATGGCTAACAGAGCAAGTACTGGAAATAAGGAAAAAGGAAAAGGCATTGCTATCCCCCAAGAAGAAGAAGAAGAGAGGGTTATCATTAATCTTGAGGTGTCCAGTGATGATAATGAATGGGAAAAAGAAGATATTAACTGGAGTTTCTCAATAGTAGGGCAGATCTATGCAGAAGAGAACCTGGACTCTTTTGAGGTGTCAGGTGAAATCTATAAGAAGTGGAATAAGTTCCATCTAAAGCAAGTCAGGAAAGAGGGGCTTAATCTCTACATTTGCAGATTTGGAGCTAGCAAGGATGTTCAAGAGGTCATCCAATCTGGTCCATGGACATTTATGAACCATTTGATGGTGATGGAACCTTGGAATCCTTCCATAGAGAAAAGCAAGATAAACTTCCAACATCAACATTTCTGGAACCACATAAGCCAGATCCCTACAGAATACTATGGCAAGAAGATTCCAAGGAAAATGGCAGAATTGGTGGGAGAGGTCATAGTGATAGACCCTCCTTCAGGAAAACCATCCCATGGTAATATTGTGAAGGCGCTCACAAGGATGGATGTGAACCAGCCAATGCCAAGAGGAATTACAGTCAGTAATGGGGCAGGAATCACAGGTTGGGTAAAGTTCTTCTTCAAAGGTAAACCCAAGTCCTTGTGCATTGCTTGTCTTCATATAAATCACAACCAGGAGTTATGCGCTGAAAGAGCAAAAAAAGTCCAAGAAGCTGCAAAAGTGATCCATAGTTTCAAGCCTAGCATCTCCATCATAAACCCCACAACATGGCTCCCATATACCCCAACAGCAAGATCCAATTTCAGAGAACCCACTCCTATTGCTCCTCCTTTTCAAATACCAAAAACTGGTTTCTCAGTGCCATCTCTGAGCTCACATATAACCAACCTGAAAATATCCAACCACATTGCTACAAACACCCATACCCAGAGCACATCTCACCCAGAAACTGAAAATCTCCTCCTAATAGATGACTGGAATCTCCTCCAGGACTCAAGAAGCCACAAAAGACAGAGGAATCCAAGAATGAAGCTTCACTCCAGTTGTACTGAAGCTCCACATCCAGACAGTTCAAAGGGAGAGACTACCTTACTGACAAATCATGGAGAAGCTACCCCAAGTATTCATCCAGGCAGCAACATGGAACAGGTATCGATCAACCCCATACAAATTATATTCATTTCATCTATGTTCAAAAATCTTAGTCCCTATTTTTTAAGTAACTACATTAGCTATCATAACTACGTAGAACTGTCCAAAATCAACTGCATCTCTGAATGTGAAAAAAGATACAGAACTTGGGACCTAGCCCCTAAATTTACCTCCACTGTTTTTAACCTAGTCTTCATCCCCTTTGAGAACTGTGGTGCTGTCCGTAAGAATGCTAGATTTCCTAGCCACACCTTAAGTGGATCCAGAAGCAACGGCACTTTCCACAGGCAAGAAGCAACAGAGGCCCAGCAAGAACAAATTGGAAGCAAGCAGCAGAGAAACCCACATTTAACTCCCAGCAGTAGAGAAACCCAAGCAGCAGATAATCCCAGTCAGAGATTCATATACAAAAATCCAATTACCACTCCAAAAGTTATAAAGAACCCAGTCAACACCCAGTCTCTTTCACCCAACCAAATCCCCCTTAGGCCAGGCGAAGCCCAGGAAACCTTCCCCATTCAGAATATAAGAGGCATGTTTCTTTCAAACCACAACGAAAGCAATGGGTTAGTTCAAACACCCTTCCAAATTAAACCAAATTTCGGAATAATCACATCTATCCGTTTATCCAAGAAATCCCCAATAGCTGGAATAACAATACCATCTCGAAACTCAAGCCCAACAAGTCCCAAACCAAAAGGCTTCTGAACCCGATAATCAACACAAGCCCAGGCCTCTTCAATCAACCAAAACCCAAAGAAACCATTATCTACCCAAAAGAAAAGTCTCACACCATTCATAACCAAGCTTTAGAGAGTAAACCATCTTTAGACCATCATCCAGTCCTCTCCATCACCCACGTCGATCACAAAAACCTGAATAACCAAAGCAAAAATCCTAGGCAGAGATATAGAGATTCAGTAGAGCTAGTGAACTTTTTCTTCATAATCCACCGATTGCATGTAGATCATAATAGTCAAGGAAAAATCATCAAGCCTAGAAACAACAAGTCTAATAAGGACCAGAGATACCTTCTCAAACACACTAATAACCGGATCCATCTCTCAAAGCCTCAAAGGGGTCCAAAAAACCCCAAAAGAGTTAAAAAAGTTACTCACCAAAATCATAAATCAAAAAGCATGAAAGTTCTATCTTGGAACTGCCAGGGCCTAGGTGGTATTAAAACAAAACAGCGCTTAAAAAACACCATAAGGCAAACCAATCCGGATATAATCTTTCTATCCGAAACCAAGACTAACGAGGATAACTCGTTAAAACATCTTAGGGCGTTTAATTATCCTAATATCTGGGATCAATCTTCGCAAGGCCTCTCAGGGGGCCTAGCACTTATGTGGAAAGACAACTTGGATATTTCGATCACTTACACCGTCAGGAATTTGGTTAATCTCAAAATAAAAACTGGCCCGGATGAGGAAGACACTTACATTACCTGTATGTATGGTGAACACATATACGGTGCCAAAAAAGCCCAATGGGAGAATATCCTGGATATGAGTAGAGACATTGAATACCCCTGGATCATCCTAGGAGATCTCAACATAACCCTATCAGCGGAAGATGCGAGCAATCAATTGGATGAATCGGATGGCCCTTATAACCTAATTCCTGCTATCATTCATTCAGCAGGGCTCATTGAATTAAAACACTCTGGCCCAAGATACACATGGTCCAACAATAGGGAACAAGAAGATTTAATTCTCAAAAGGTTAGATAGGGGCTTGGTTAACCTGGAATGGGAATCCCAATTCCCAAACTCCATAATCCACAGCCTTCCGTGCATAGGATCGGACCACAACCCAATCGTGCTTAATACTGAGGAAACCCAAAAGAAATTAAAATCTTACTTCAAATTCTATGAATGTTGGCAAAATGAAGAAACCTGTAAATCCACTATAGCCGACAACTGGAGAGCCATTCATCATGGATCAGAACAATTCATCATTACCCAAAAACTAAAAAATACCAGAAATGCTCTCCAAAGGTGGAAAAAAATTCATTTGGCGAAATCGAAAAAAATATTGAAAGGTTGGGGGAATGTCTCCTACCTTTAAGGGATAGTACCAGTGATCGAGACAGAAAAATTCAAAAGGATCTGGAAAGTAAGCTCAAAAAATGGTACGACATCCAAGAAAGTTTCTGGGTTCAAAAATCTAGAGAATACTTCATCAAAGATGCGGATAGAAACACCAAAATGTTTCATGCAATCACGAACTACAGGAAAAAAACAAACAACATTCATTGCTTAAAAATAAAAATGACCAATGGATAAAAAAGAGGGAAGATCTAGAAACCCTCATTAATTCCCACTTTGAGGAAATAAGTTCCACCAATCAAAACACTATGGACTCTAAGATTACCCAACTCTTTAAACCAGTCATCACCACTCTAGAAAATAATAATCTTACTGAGATTCCCTCTGCTGAGGAAATCAAACAAGTTGTCAGTAGCATGAAACCGTGGAAAGCTCCCGGCCGGATGGATTCCAAGTTGGTTTCTACCAAAACACAATTGGGATATTGTGGGGGAGGACGTCACCAAAGCTATCAAAGCATTCTTCATAAATGGCTTCATTCTAAAAGAGCTAAACAACACATATATCTCTCTTATTCCCAAAACAAAGGTCCCTCAAACCCCAGCAGATTTCAGACCCATCAGCCTCTGCAATACCATCTACAAAATCATCTCCAAGATTCTAGCCAACAGATTAAAACCCATCCTCAACAAGATAATCTCCCCAGCTCAATCAGCTTTCATTCCTACTAGAAACATTCATGACAATGTCATCATCGCCCAACAAGTGGTTGAGGCTATGAAAAGGAAAAAAGGAAGCACTGGTAATCTAGGGATAAAACTGGAATGAGCAAAGCTTTTGACAGGATAGAATGGTCCTTTATCATAGCCATCATGAAGAAAATGGGTTTCTCAGACAGATGGTGCAACCTCATTAATCAATGCATATCCACCTCTACTCAGTCCATCATCCTTAATGGAGTTCTATGCAAATTTTTCAAACCCACCAGGGGTATAAGACAAGGAGACCCACTCTCTCCGTACCTCTTCATAATTTGCATGGAAGCCCTCTCCAAAATGATTGAGAGTGCCAATGATATGTGCTTTTTGAGTGGAATTCGAATATCCATATCCGGTCCTCCAGTCTCGCACCTTCTTTTTGCAGACGATTGCCTTATCTTTATCAAATCCAGTCATGAAGAAGTTAACAATCTTCTCTCCATTCTGGCCGAATTCAGTCACTCAAGTGGCCAATGCATCAACTTCAACAAATCTGGAATTTTCTGCAGCAAAAATATTGAAGATGGGTTCCAAGAGGAATTAGGTGGTTGGCTGGCCATGCCTAAGATGACGGAAGCAGAGAAATACCTAGGCTTCCTCCTGTTCCGTAAAAGAGCTAGAACCTTAACCTTCCAATCCATCCTGAAGAGTATGGATAACAGACTCCAAGGCTGGCACTCTAAAATGCTTTCCCAGGCGGGAAGAGCTACGATGATCCAATCGGTAATAAATACTCTTCCAAACTACCAGATGGGTTGTGTTGCCAAAAAAGTCCATAAATGCAATGGACAAATTACAAAGAAATTTTTGGAATACCGGGAAAAGCAATGTTAGGGGTCATTCGATGGAAGCCTGGAATTCCCTCTGCCAACCAAAAAATATGGGAGGGTTAGGTTTCAAGAACCTTGCTCTTTTTAATGACGCGATGCTAACCAAACTTGCTTGGAGACTTATTCACAACGAAAAAGATCTCTGGGAAAGCATTCTAAAAGCCCGCTATTATCCAAATTCCAGTCCCCTTACCGTCCAAAAACATTCTAGAGATACCTGGATATGGAGAGGTATCCAAAAAGGAATAAGCATAATCCGTGATCACCATTTTTGGGCTATCGGAGACGGTACCCAAGTCAGGATTTGGGATTATAACTGGCTAAAAAGTATGAAACTTGGTGATGTCACAGATACCCAGAAGAACTCGGGGATCCTGTGGGTCAGTGAAATCATTGACCAAGATACCCATTCCTGGAAACTTCACATAATTAGAAATCTTTTCACCAGAACCCAAACTGAAGAAATCACTGCCATCCCCCTCCTTCCGGGAAGTAGAGACGAAATGGGCTGGGCTCTAAATTCCAACGGGTCCTTCTCGGTCGCTTCTACTTATAAAAAGTTAGTGCAAATCAATTATTTAACAACCAGGTCCGACCATGTCGAACCTGGAGTTTGGAACAACATTTGGCAAATCAAAACCCCGAATAGAATCAATCTCTTCATTTGGAAAATCCTGAAACAAAATCTTAAAACCAGAAGTAAAATTTTCAAGCATATGAGTGATATAGATCAAATGTGCCCTGTTTGCAACAAAAAAAATGAAACGTCGACTCACCTTTTCATGAATTGCGACCTAGCAAAAAAAGTCTGGCAGACCCTCTGGCCCAGTTTGTACATAAACATGTCGTCCTATAACTGCATCACTGAATGGATAAAGTCCTGGCATAAGCAAAATAGCATGATTTCTTTCAAAGATAAAAATTCGATTGCATTCATATCACAAATTTTATGGCGAATTTGGAAACATAGGTGTGACATTATCTTTGATAAAGCAAAACCCAATCCGGCTACAGTTCTCCACATAATCTCCAAAACTACAATCCCATACCAACCACAACAACCCATTCCCACCGATACTGCTCCAATCACCCCAGAAAACCAACAAATTACCAAACTGCACACTCCCCAATTACATAGCATCCATCAGCAGGAAAGCAATCTCAACCACCTTTCGTTAGGTAAAGGCAATCGCCAAAACCCTTCAGTCCATTTGTCCTATTGTCCTATTCTCCCCAGGCACAGTGCCACAGAACCATTTAAGGATCAGATAAATTCCCAGACAAAACAATACCATTACTCTAGGAAAGCCGTCAACTCTGAAAAACCCCTAGTATCCATCTGGAAGGCTAGAAATATTGATTATGTCGTGATAAATTTTGATGGATCTTACTCTATTTCTGATCATGTAGCCGGATATGGAGCTGTAGACCGCACCCAAAATGGTTCTTTCTTAGCAGGCTTCTCGGAAGCGACGAGGGTTGGATCCGGCCAGCAAGCGGAAGCTACTGCCTTGAGAGAATCAATCATCTGGGCTCAAGAAAAAGGATGGAGGCAAATTTTGCTTCAGGGTGATGCTAAGACGATAATAGACGACGTCAACAACATCACGACTTCCAGTCCTTGGTCTTGCCATGTTTTATTACTTGATTGTAAAAGACTCTTAAAGTTAATTCCTTATTGTAATTTAACTTTCATAGGTAGAGAGGACAACAAGATTGCGGACTTTATAGCCAATCTTGCCCGCACAGGGGGGAAGGGTAGAGAATGGAGAGATCCGACTACTATCCTAACCCAATTATCTATAAACCTCAGAGGTCCCCTTTTTAATGAATGAAGTTCGGTTTCTTTGTCAAAAAAAAAAATACTTCGAGAACGAAAAATACGAAGGAGGTGATGAGAAATGTGTGAGGAGTATTTATGATTTTTTAATTTATAATATTTTATTATAAAACACACGTGTGTCTCACGTGGTTACATAACTGGGAGGTGACGGTAACGGCAAAAATAATAGAATGGAGGTTTTACTTATTTTGAATTATTAAGGGAGATAATACAAATTAATATATTATTTAGGGAGCTAACGAAAAAGACTCCATTAATTTTATTCGTGTACGACCACCACAACACACCTAGTCATTTGACATATCACACCTCCACAAATAAACGTGTGTCAAAGGTAGTGATGGTAATTTTCTATTTAATTATCAAACCTATTTTTGTTCTCAGAATCTCCGCCTCTCCCTCTTCCTCCTTTACTATAGCTCTTACGTTAACTGGTTTTTCTTATCTACCTTCTTATTAGTGCAGTATAGTATATAGTGTAACCAGAGTGTATTTTTAGCTATGTATGTTAGTTAGTCAAGTTGCTAGTTATTACTTGCAACTGCCTGTGTAATCATCAATTCAAATTCTGGATCTTCGAATTGAGAGAGACATTGAGAGAGGCTTTTTCAACTGAGATGGCATGGTTCTTTGGATCAAAGAATAATCAATAGTATCCAGATATATTGTCTCCTGCTTAGACTGAACAATCCAAAGCAAATAACAGCTATTTGCTTTGGATTGTTCAGTCTAAGCAGGAGACAATATATCTGGATACTATTGATTATTCTTTGATCCAAAGCATTATGATTTGATTAATATCGGTGAATCAGCCTTTAGTCATTCATTGAATGATAAATCACTACAAGTGACGGAGATACGCGATTTAAATAACGGAAAATCCAATATTTTAAAAGTGTATCTAGAATTACTGGGAAAGTGGAAACAAGACCAGATATAATTTGATCATTATGATAAAATCCAAAATCCCGTGACCGATAGCGAAGTAGTACCGTGAGGGAAGTGTGAAAAGAACCCCCATCGGGGAGTGAAATAGAACATGAAACCGTAAGCTCCCAAGCAGTGGGAGGAGCCAGGGCTCTGACCGCGAATTTTCAATGGGAAGAAATTCTACATTTTTTCTTTTCCATAATTCTCTTTTATATTTATAATTTATATGAATATGATTATCAATATCTTAATTCTAAATTATTAGAAATTAAGAAAAATATGGCATTCTAAAAAAAGAATCGAACGTTCAAGTATTTAAAATCGGGCGGGAAAAGTGAGAGGAAGAGAGGAATATATATGTGATATATATCCATCCATATTGAATTGCGGATACATCAATGATAGAATCATTTCTGATTAAACCAAATGTAGGTCCTTCAATAGAGAAAAAGGCTTTATCTGAATACCCTCTGTTAACCAATTTTTTGGAAATTCCATTTCGGATAATTGAACACCATTATAGGTGCATTTAACATGCATTTCTCTACCCCACTCCCTCCAATCCTCGTTCCACTCCGGGCCAGACTCCTACGGGAGGCAGCAGTGGGGAATTTTCCGCAATGGGCGAAAGCCTGACGGAGCAATGCCGCGTGGAGGTAGAAGGCCCACGGGTCATGAACTTCTTTTCCCGGAGAAGAAGCAATGACGGTATCTGGGGAATAAGCATCGGCTAACTCTGTGCCAGCAGCCCTTAGTTGTTCAAGAAAGGTTGAATCTTTCATGATTGATGGTCTTGAACAATCTGTTCTGTTGAAGATGCAGATTAAAGAAAAGCGTTTTTTCCTTCCCAGCTAATTCGTATAGAGCCATCGAACCGGCCCAACCAGAAACTAGAGCTGTATGCATTAT
Source organism: Papaver californicum (assembly GCA_023531435.1). Taxonomy (NCBI): domain Eukaryota; kingdom Viridiplantae; phylum Streptophyta; class Magnoliopsida; order Ranunculales; family Papaveraceae; genus Papaver; species Papaver californicum. Next base: position 3,850,811 of record JAJJMC010022854.1, read on the forward strand.
ATGGACAGAAAGTAACCGGCCGGGATCATTCAATACAACGGTATGAACACGATACTAAGGCAAACCCATGGAAATACCCCTTTATCAAAGAAAAATAGCCTACCACTGAGTTAAAAGGGCTCATTTGATTCAATTGTTGAATGAACCAACAGTCACTATGAGTCTACTGTATGTACCTATATATATAATATATGATAAGGGCTAGTCTTGTTCTTCTTCTATATAATAATAGTCCCTTCTATGATCTTTATCAAGTGAAGATCCGAGCCATTTTCCACCAACTCAGAGCTCTTGACATGGTATCAGAACTATTGTCATTTCTCATCAAATTTTTCATTTCTTCAACATTTTTCATATCAATTTCATTTGATCTTTATCACCTTTACTTTCAAGCTTTCATCAATGACAACAACTCGAAGACTTTCTATTTCAAATCCATTAAAACTAAATATAACTTCTCCTAAGTTTAGTCCATCAAATTATGTGTTGTGGAAATCTCAAATTGTTCCACTATTAAGAAGTTTTGACTTATATAAGTATGTGGTAGATCTACACCAGAACCTGTTTAATTTGTTCGAGATCCAATTACACAAGCTCCAATAACGAATCCATATCATGTACAATGGATCAACAGGATCAACTTCTTCTTTCATGGATAGTCTTATGTCTCACAGAAGAAACTCATCTCTTTGTGCTCAGTTGTTCTACTTCATTGAATGTGTGGCGAACTTCGGAGAACAACTATAACTCTTCAGTTAAATCTCGTCTTATGCAGCTCAAAATGATCTTTAACATCTTTGCAAAGGTTCAAAATCCATGCAATCTTACTTCAATCGAGAAAAATCTATTGTTCACCAATTTGCTCAAGTAAGTCGTCTTGTTTTTAATGAAGATCTTGTTTATCATATCTTAAATGACTTGCCCTTTGAGTTTAATTCTTTTCGAACATCGTTTAATACTCAACAACTCAAAAGCTTGGAATCTATTACTTCATCTGATTTACTGAGTTTGCTTTTGAATGGAGAACATTAAATTTCTGATTTTCCATCAGATTTAACCACTGTTGCTGCTAATGTTGCTCAAAACACGAATTATTCACAAGATTCCTCAAATTCTATGCATTATCAGTCAAATCCTTCTTTTCGAGTATCTTCTAACTAACACTCAAGTAATCCTGCTAGTGGGTTCAATTTTCGAGCTCGTGGTGGAGGTAGACAATTTTCTAATTTTAGAGCTCGTGGTGGTGGTGCTTATGGTAGTTATCGTGGTGGTTATCGAAGTAACTATGGTGGTAGACAACATAATTTCTTTCCTTATTCACAAGCACCAATTGTTTGTCAAATATTTACAAAATCTGGTCATATTGCCACTGATTGCAGATTCCGGTGCAATAGAGGATTTTATGATCATCCTCGGGCTAACAATGTCTATTTTGATGATTATTACTCTGATGATTTCTCATATCATTTTTGGAACTCAGATCCAAAAGTATATGCTGCTTATACTGATGATTTCTCTTCTTCTTCTACTGGAGGTAAGGGTTGGACACCTGATTCTGGTGCAACTCACCATATTACCAATGACCTGAGCAATCTTAACTTACATACTGAATATCAAGGCACTGATCAAGTGTGAGTTGGATATGAAGCAGGTTTGTCCATAAATAACATTGGCAATTTTCATTTTACTTCTGGAAATTCTAATTTTCATATAAATAATTAATGTGGTTATAGACAAGTGGTAAAAAGATCATTCACTCGGACTTATGAAGAATGGATTTTAGACTTAATTCTAATTTAAACTATCAAATTAACAAAAGATAATAACAATATTACGAGATACTGGGACTCATGATTCCACCATTTTCCATATTCATGTGATTCATACATTAATTCTAGACAATTTATATCTCATAAGATAAACTTATTGACTCTGATTATTTGCCAAGAGTATATTTTTAAAATGTTAACTGTAAATACTAAACATGGACCATCAAAACACTTACGTTAAGCATGATCCATCAAATTAAATGACAACCAATTAAGAAAAATTATAAATCAATTGAAATTAATGCAAAAAGTCATAAAAGAATTAATTATAACTACCACAATCATGAAATAAGGCTTCCTCTATTGCCTCAGTGATGGGGTTTAGCTCATCATGTCCAAAACACTCTCAAAAGATATGTACATAGCTCAAAAGTGCTTGAGAAGAAGAAAATAACCAAAAACAATTGACACCGAGAATTTGAGATGTTTATAAACTTTACAGAAAGTGTTTTCTCTGTCGCTAAAGAAAAAGGTAACACAATCGAGTAAACGAATGGTTCTAGGCGTTGTAAAGATTAAAAGCTTTAGCAACAGCTTCAACGACTGTTCTCAGGCGTCTTTTTCTTCTTCACGGGATGAACCCTAGAAATGGCAGAATTGTTTCTGGATTTTTCTTTTGTAGCTTCCTGGCTCCAAACCACCCCCTCTGAACTCTTCATCTTTTCTTGTATTTATACTACAATAACAATTAAACCCAAAATTTCTCTCAAATCTTCACGAATATTTTTCATTCAATGAAAATCTCACGGGATTGTTTTCTCTTTGTGGTTATGATCTCAACCTTTGATTATTTTTTTCCCTTCTTTAAACTTGGTACACTCCCGAATTGGTAAGGTGATAATTCTTCCATTTTACAGAGAAGATAACATCAAATCAGTCGACGATTATTCTCTATTTTTTATTTTATTTTTTACGTGAGAATATATTTCACGAGTTTATGATTCTTCCGATGTTTCCAAATCGTGTGCAATATCCTATATAATAGGCAAGAAGAATATATTGTCTTAAAACCTTAAAAACTTTCAAAATCTCTTCAGCTAATTCACGCTGCTTTAGAAGAACATTTCCTGCCAAAATTTGAATTTAAATTTAAAGAAGGTGGATTCCCCATAACCAAATTAAGGGTGCCTTTATAAACTAAGGTACCATTATCCAATCCTTGGTTGCCTTTTGTAAATATCACTTTTCGAGTCAATTTTTCCACAAAAGTGTATTTCTCCAGAAACGCCTACAAATACATAAAATACCATAATAAGTACAAAATGAGCACTAACAAAAAATAGAATTGAGATCAAATCAGACACAAAAATGTGTCTATCAAATATCCCTTAACTTATTATTTGCTAGTCCTCGAACAAATATAATCTAGAAAATAGAACTCCAAACTCACTGTCACATGCAACAATTGTACTTAGCGTGTGCAACAAGCCTTTGAACCCATAGGTGTCCCTATCGGACAAGTATTTTCTCGTGAGGGTTTACAAGAGATGTACCCACAAAACGTTTTACTCCAAACCCTAACTACTTGTGAACGATTGAGGATAGACACTAAACATGCTATTTAGTTGGCTATTAAATTCTTTGGCTAAGGGAACCATTATCCTATATGAGTCCAATTGTACACGAGTTTGCATTCAAACGTACTAAAATTTATATATAAGAAGACAAAGATCTACTCAGAAAGTCATACAGTGGACCACGATACTCGGAATCTAACAAAACACAATCACATGAATAGATTAAGAAGATGGATATGGAGATATAAGTGTGCGTATGTTGACTAAGGAGAACGGTGTTTCCCAGAATATCTGTATGAACATCGAACCAAGATGAACCCTAATGGATTGAGATATGCACCCACTGGTCTGAATCCTAATTCTAGTATCAACTCAGCTGGTATATACAAGGGCCCCAGCGGTCGATTTATTGAATATATTCAATTATTATTATTTTATTTTATTTTTATTTCCGACAACATGATTAGATCTTTTGAATCTAAGCGCATACTCCTTGTCAACAAATTACATGATATTTCCCATGAGTTCTGCGTTCCAGGCTTGCTTAGGCGACGGAGACAGGAAGAACACACACATATTGTTATCCAAGTGTCGATTTTTTTTATTGGTCAAGTTCAATTAAAATAATGGGGCTTGATCTCAATCACTCTACTTCATCCTAGCGGCGACAACAATGCGATACTAGTGCCCCACCAAATCACTTAGAAAAACGCAAAATTTTGCAAAAATAAAAACATAACGTGATATGGTGACGACTATCATGTTATTTCTAACACCTGAGCTTTGTCCTTTTATGAATAGACCATTTAATAGGGTAAACCAACTCTTATAAACAAGAATTTTTTTCCATCTACCTAGAATGGTTAGTGTTATCTTGAATTGTTCATAAGTTTCAAAATTTTGGAGTTTTTGGTACAACTAAAATTTTTTAATTTTTTAATTTTTTTTTTTCTCCCTTACCCCCAAACTTAAACTGAACATAACCCTCGATGTTCTAAAGATAAATGAATGAGAGCATGAACAAAGATTAATAATGATCAAAGTAAAGAGATAGGAAAAGATATTACCAGCACCGTGTACCAAAAGCCTATGGGTTTCCTCCCATAGAGCTCTAAGTTTAAAGTCTTCATCCAGACCAAGAAAGGATTAATCACAACTTACGGATCATATAACAATAATCGAAATAATTGCGGATCCTTAAATTCAATCGGATTTGACTCACAAAGTTGACCACAATGGAATATAGTAGGGTGGTGGTCATTCTCATGAAAATGTGTCGATTCAGATTTCCTAAAATAATTAGGTTTAACGAAAATTAAAATCTGACACATTTGAAATTCATATGTTCCCACATGTGGTAAGGAAATTTTTGGTCGAACAACAAATTCAATTATGGTATCATAGCCCAGGTGAACCACATCAACCAGAGGATGAGTTTCTAACAACTGAATTTCATTCTGGACAAAATCAGGCTCGGAAAAAATTGTATGAATATAATCTTTTAAAATAGTAGGGGCACATATGTCAAGTACCGAGTAAGGGACCTTAAGCACGGATACTTGAAAATCAGAGTCATCGGTACCGCCAAATTTAGGGTGGACATTACTCTCAGATGGACGCAAAACTATTAGTTGAGTTCTAATGTCCTTAAGTTCAGAACTACGCTCAGCTTCATCTAAGGACTGGTTACCCAAATAATCCAAATGAACATCATCATACAAAACCATATAACTGGTGTTGTTGCTCAAATTGGGTCCGGTTCTTCACCAATTCTTGCTCTAAGAGCTGATATGGATGCAATTCCAATACAGGTAATACTTATAAGAAAACCCATTTCTTAGTTTCGTCTGAAATTTCTGAGAATGTTACTTATTATTTGAGTTATTATTAGGAAAGGGGGTTTGCTTTTCGTTTTAATCCTAACTAGGAACTTGTGGAGTGGAAACATAAGAGCAAAGTTGATGGGATAATGCATGGTTGTGGACACGATGTTCATGTTACAATGCAACTTGGAGCAGCTAAACTGCTTAGTCAAAGGAAACATCTTCTTAAGGGAACAGTTAGACTTATATTCCAACCTGCAGAGGAGAGGAGTGCAGGTGCAGCTCAAATGATTAAGGATGGTGCTCTCGGTGATGCACAAGCTATCTTTGGGATACACGTAGAATACAGATACCCTACAGGAAGCACGATAGTTGTTGCTGGACCAGCTCTTGCAGCAGTGAACGTCTTTCAAGTTAGATTTGAAGTAAAAGGAACAAACTTTGTGTTGTCGCAATCTGTAACAATGAACAAACTAAACAGAAACTTGAAATTTTGGTAACGTTAGGAAAAACAGAACCACTTTGATAATTTGAATCACACAATTGGGCAGAGCCACCTGCTCAGCAAATTGTCCTTAACATGATATTTGTCGGGTACACCTCAATTATGAGTGATGCTATACCCCTACTGACAAATCATGTCCAGGATAGAACTGCCCGTTATCAACTCAGTTAGCACAACTTTGTTGACCCTCTATGAACTTAACAGCGAATAGAATAGAAAAGATAAAGAAATTTTAAACACACAGTGCGCACAGCGAGAAGAGGGGAAAAGTAGTCAGGACAGTGGCTGCTACTGGTGTAATTTGCAAATGAGAATTTCTTTAGCTTTTATAGGAGAAGAGGGGTGAGGTCGAATTAAATGGTAATTAATTTAAAAGATTTTTTATTATTAATTCGAAATAATTACCATTAATAATAAAACGGTAAAATAATTTATTATAGGAATTAAAAATAAAACCGTTGAGTATTGATGGGGATCACGCCAGGCTCACGCCGGGCACACACCGGGCTCACGCCGAGCACGCGCAAAACACACACAAGCCCGCAAGCCCGCGACCCGCGTGCGTGCTTCGGTGCGAAGTACCGCACATGTGTGATAAGCATGCATCAATCCACTAGCCCATTGCCTTAGTCCTCCCCCTACCGCAAAGGCATCTAAACCCTAAGGGCCCTCCCTTAGTTGCCAATTTTGTGGTAATAAAGAGATCACTCATCCTTGGTTTGTCCAATGTGGGACTAACCAAAGGTTCTTCATTCACTAAAGAGTGAAAATGGAATTGTTATTTCCACCAATTCAATGGCTAGTGACTCTTTGATCTTAAGATCCAATCCCATCAAGACTATTTTAATTTTAACAAATTCATTTTCATCTCTAACAATCCCCCACATGAATGAAGAAAGCGATAAAATCAGAAATCAGAAAACGAGAAATACCTCTTAAGCAATAGGTGTCCATAAGGTCTTGAACCTTTGCTTAGTGAGAAATTACCGGAACTACTTGATGGACAGTGAACGCGATGTCTTGAACTGCCATCGTTTGGTGTAATTCATCAATAGCTTCCACGCGAGATATCTCTGAAAAGTGCTGTTAAGTTCATGCTGTCGTGTCCATTTTCGCCCTGGACGTATCCCGTTTCTCAGAATGCTCTAGAGAATCAGCTCAGCTCTCATAGGAAGCGTCCCACTTCCTCATTCAGATAGGTGAGTTCTATCAAGAGTGTTTAGTGCTACACCCCACTTTAATCTTAAATTGAAACTATAGAACTTATTAAGACTTAATCATAAGTCATCCTCACATGCAGTCACACTATCACGTCTACACCATAGGGAAGGGACAGAGAATAGAATTCTCTGATAGTGTTTCCTTTAACCCGCCATAAATTAGTTGTCTCATTCGAAACCTTGATCTTGGGATCTCCAGTCAGCAAGGTTGAGTGTCCTTCATGGCAAGTTTAATTGATGAGCTTAAGCTCCATCCCCCTCGATGCTTTACTAACTATCTCCTTGGACAAGCCTTTCGTCAAAGGGTCCGCGATATTCTCCTTAGACCTCACAAAGTCAACAGAAATAACACCAGTTGAGATTAGTTGCTTTAGAGAATTTTGTCTTCTCCGAATATGAATAGATTTTCCGTTATAGTTGTGTTTTTAGCATTTGCTACTGCAGCTTGACTATCACAATGTATAGATATAGCTGGCACAGGCCTATGCCAGAGAGGAATGTCTTCTAAAAAATATCTTAGCCAAGCGGCTTCCTCTCCTGCTTTATCTAACGCAATAAACTCGGATTCCATAGTGGATCGAGCGATACAGGTCTGTTTGGAACTCTTACAAGACACTGATCCACAACCTAGAGTGAATACGTATCCATTCGTAGATTTAGACTCCTCTGAGTCTGCTATCCAGTTTTCATCACATATCCTTCAAGGATTGCAGGGTATCTCTCATAACTTAAGCAAACGTTTAAAGTGTATTTTAGATACCTCAACACTCTGATAAGTGCATCCCAATGCTCTTGTCCCGGATTACAAGTATACCTACTTAACCTACTCACAGCTAGGCAATGTCTGGTCTCGTACAGTTCATTAAATACATCAGACTTCCTATGACACGTGAATACTCAAGTTGCGAAACTCCATTTCCGTTGTTCTTCTTGAGTCTACAACAAGGATCATATGGGGTACTCGCATGTTTACTATCAAACTGGTTATATTTTCTAAGAACAGACTCAACGTAATGAGATTGACTAAGACTATAACCATTAGACTCCCTTCTAATTTTCATCCCTAGGATTACATCAGCGGGACCTAAGTCTTTCATGTCAAAGTTCTCATTCAGCATGTTCTTAGTGGAATTTATTACATCTATGGTTGTACCTAGTATAAGCATATCATCAACATACAAGCATACAATCACACAGGCATCATTCACATTTTTAGTGTAAACACACTTGTCAGATTCATTTATTTTAAAACCACTAGAGAACATTACATGATCAAATTTTTCATGCCATTGTTTAGGTGCTTGTTTCAATCCATACAAGGATTTTTTAAGTCTACACACTTTGTTTTCACAACCTTTCACTACAAAGCCCTCAGGTTGGTCCATGTATATTTATTTATCTAATTCACCATTTAGAAACGATGTTTTTACATCCATTTGATGTATCTCTTAGTTATGAATAACAGCGATCGCAATTAACATCCTAATGGACGTAATTCTCGTGACAGGTGAATATCTGTCAAAGAAATCTATACATTCTATTTGTTTATAGCCCTTAGCTACTAGTCTATCTTTATACTTTTCCACAGTTCCATCTACTTTACGTTTTCTCTTGAAGATCCATTTACAACCTATGGGTTTGCACCTTAGAGGTAAATCTACAATCTCCCAAGTCTCATTCTGTGTAATGGAATCCATTTCGCTAATAGTGGATTCTTTCCACCATGGAGCTTCAGAAGAAGTCATGGCCTCTTTATAGGTTTGTGGATCAGTTTCATCTAAACAGGTTATGAAGTCTGGTCCAAAAGATTTTTCTACTCTAAGTCTTTTGCCTCTTCTAGGCTCATAAACAGGTTCATCTTCTTCTACTGGTAAGGTATGGCTAGAAGAAGGGACATCTAGGGGATCTTCACATATCATGTGAGATTCAGATTTCAACGGAAACACATTTTCAAAAAATGCAGCATCCCTAGATTCCATAATGGTGTTCACACCAATTTCTGAGTTGTCAGAACTCACAACCATAAACCTATAAGAAGTAGTGTGTTCGGGATATCCTAGGAAGACACAATCAATGGTTTTGGGCCCTATCTTATTCCTCTTAGGTGGAGGGATAGAAACCTTAGCCAAGCACCCCCACACTTTGAAGTATGCGTAAGAGGGTTGTTTGCATTTCCATAATTCATATGGAGATTTGTCTGATCCTTTAAAAGGCACTCTGTTCAGGACATAGCAAGCTGAGAGGACGGCCTCCTCCCACAAGCTCGCAGGTAGTCCTGAACTAATTAACATGGCATTCATCATCTCCTTAAGGGTTCGGTTTTTCCGTTCAGCCACACCATTAGATTATGGTGAATAAGGAGGATTTACTTCATGAATGATACCATGTTGTGCACAGAAGTATCCTATAGGGATTACATATTCACCCCCACGGTCAGACCTAACGGTTTTAATGGTGGTACTCATTTGGTTTTCAACTTCTAATTTATATATTTTAAAGGCTTCTAAGGCATCATCCTTTCCTTTAAGTAAATAAATTTGACAATACCTAGTACAGTCATCTATGAATGTGACAAACCATTTTTTACCACCTCTAGTTTGAACCGATTTCATGTCAACTAGGTCTGAGTGAATTAATTCTAAGGATTTAGAATTTCTGTGAATATTTTTCTTATAGGGCTTTTTAGCATATTTTGATTCTACACATATTTCACATTTATGTTCATTTTCCAAAGTGAATTTTGGAATGCAGCCTATGCTTGCCAATTTGTTCATTGATTTATAATTTACATGACCAAGTCTACCATGCCAGATATTCAATGACACACAAATATAAGAAGAATCAATTTTATTCATTTCAACAGAGGTTACATTCAATTTGTATAAGCCCTCAGATTTATAGCCCTTTCCTACATAATCCTTTCCCTTAGTGATAATCACTTTTCCAGACTCAAATACAATTTTAAATCCCTTATCATCTAACACACCACTAGAAACAAGATTCTTGCAGATGTCCGGAACATGTAGAACTTCATTCAATGTGAGAGTTTTTCCAGAAGAGAGCTTCATCCCAACTTTTCCTTTTCCTGCAACCTGTGCTGCAGACGAGTTACCCATATAGAGTTTTTCTCCTTCCCCTACCGTCTGATAGGAGGTGAACATCTCTTTGTTTCCGCAGACATGTTTGGTAGCACCAGAGTCTACCCACCAGTCTCTCACATTGGTAACTAAATTAACTTCGGACACCGTGCCAGAAAACTCATTTTTGTTGTTTTCAACTAAGTTTGCATTTGGCTTTTTAAAATTAGCATCCTTACATTTTCTACAGTGTATTGCCATATGGCCAGAAATACCACACACATAACATGCTCCTTTAATTTTACCAATGCCAGATTTTGGTTTTTGAAAAGTACCTTTTCTTTGTGGGCCAGGTTTGCGTTTGTTGTGATCCAGGCTTGCAGAAGATTTGTGTTCGCTGACATAGGCTTTGTTGGACATGTCCCTTGCAGAAGATACATTTTTGTCTTTTGAGCACAGCAGTTCTTCAACTTGTATCTTTTTACCCAGTTCCACCATGCTAATTTCACCAGTTTCATGTCTTAGTCTTCTCTTGTACTCATCCCAAGAATTAGGTAATTTCTCAATCACCGCCGAAACTTGAAATGTTTCATCAATCACCATTCCTTCAGCAATAATTTCATTAATAATTTGTTGAAGTTCCAGAAACTGATCTACCACAGATTTATCATTCACCATTTTATATTCCAAAAATCGTGCAACTAAAAATTCTTACTTCCCGCTGTTTCTGCTTCATATTGAGCTTCTAATGCAGTCCATAAATTAAATGCATTAAAATTTTCTTTTGCATCGTAAAAGTCATACAAGGCATCTTCTAGGCAGTTCATGATATGGTTTTTAGCCATATAATTTTGTCTCTTCCAACTGTCTAGTTCTCTTTCATTTTCAGGTTCATTCAACGATTCATCAAACAGCTTCAATACCAATTCATCCAGCATATGAAAACTCAGAAAAAATAGCTTTTTTGATTGCCATCTTTTGAAGTCATTTCTAGAAAAAATTTGAGGTCTATCAACATCAGTCTTCGCCATTGGAACAGAAGTAGCAAATAAAAATATCATGTTAAGATTGTTGTCGCAATCTGTAACAATGAACAAACTAAACATAAACTTGAAAGTTTGTTAATGTTAGGAAAAACAGAACCACTATGATAATTTGAATCACACAATTGGGAAGAGCCACCTGCTCAGCAAATTGTCCTTAACATGATATTTGTCGGGTACACCTCAATTATGAGTGATGCTATACCCCTACTGACAAATCATGTCCAGGATAGAACTGCCCACTATCAACTCAGTTAGCACAACTTTGTTGACCCTCTATGAACTTAACAACGAATAGAATAGAAAAGATAAAGAAATTTTAAACACACAGTGCGCACATCAAAGCGAGAAGAGGGAAAAGTAGTCAGGACAGTGGCTGCTACTGGTGTAATTTGCAAATGAGAATTTCTTTAGCTTTTATAGGAGAAGAGGGGTGAGGTCGAATTAAATGGTAATTAATTTAAAAGATTTTTTATTATTAATTCGAAATAATTACCATTAATAATAAAACGGTAAAATATATTTATTATAGGAATTAAAAATAAAACCGTTGAGTATTTTGAGTATTGATGGGGCACTTGCTGGCTCACGCTTGGCACGCGCAAGCTACGCAAACCCACGACCCGCGTGCGTGCACATGTGTGATAAGCATGCATCAATTCACTAGCCCATTGCCTTAGTCTTCCCCCTACCACAAAGGCATCTAAACCCTAGGGGCCCTCCCTTAGTTGCCAATTTTGTGGTAATAAAGAGAGCACTCATCCTTGGTTTGTCCAATGTGGGACTAACCAAAGGTTCTTCATTCACTAAAGAGTGAAAATGGAATTGTTATTTCCATCCAATTCAATGGCTAGTGACTCTTTGATCTTAAGATCCAATCCCATCAAGACTATTTTAATTTTAACAAATTCATTTTCATCTCTAACATTTTGTGGAGACGGTCGATCCTATACTTGCTGCATCCTTTGCGATTTTGGCTCTACAACAGCTCATATCCAGGGAAACTGATCCCCTGTTTAGCCAGGTTCTGTCTGTTACTTACGTCCGAAGTGTTTCAACAGTAGAATCCGTGCCTGATGCTGTTGAGTTCGGTGGTAGTTTGAGGAGTCTTGCCACAAATGGCTTGCCCCAACTTCAGCAAGGAATGAAGGAGGTTATCGAAGTAGTTGCAGCTGTTCATAGATGTAAGGCTTTTATAAACATGAATATAGAAGGCCATCCTCCATACCCAGCTGTCATAAATGACAAAGTCTTACATCGGCATGTAGAGAATGTCGGCAAACTTTTATTAGGTTCCGAAAATGTCAAACCAGGAATTCAGGTGATGGCAGGTGAAGACTTCGCCTTTTACCAGGAATTGGTTCCCGGTGTAATGTTCATGGTTGGAATTAGAAATGAAGATTTGGGTTCGGTTTACTCTGTTCACGACCCTCGGTTTTTCGTAGATGAAGATGTTCTACCAATTGGAGCGGCACTACACACAGCAATCACAGAATTATATCTTGCTGAGCACCAAGATGAAGTTGAAAAGGACATGAAAACTTGATTGGAAGCAGTAAAGATCTTCTGTAGTGACTTGGCAAAATTTGTACTTCAGGTAGGCACCAATTGGCCGGCCTCTACATTGTTGTCCTTGTTTGTTTAGTAATGCCATATGTCCTCCTTACTCACGTCCAAGATTTGGTCTTTTCCTTTTTCTCTTGTCCTATTTTGATACATATACCTCATCAATTACTTCGTTTCCATCGTCCCATCCCCAATAACTCTGTATTCAAAGTCATTATACAAAATTAACAACACCCACAACTCACTCTAATCTCTTCTCTCTCACGAAATTATGGAGTGGAAACATGAAGACCCAGACATTAACAACCTCAAAATCTCATGCTCAAACTTAAAATCATTACTTCAAACATCAGTCAATATGCAAATAAGTTTAGCAAAAATGGATAGAAGTTTTGATCTACTGCAAGAAACTCTATCTACAACATCAAAATCAATAGCTCCATTGCAAACCCATGCCATGACAGCAAAAGCCTTAGAAACTAGAATCAATAGATCCATGTCACCTGCTTTAACACTTCTAAAGAGCTTCAAATTAGCTGAATCTCTTCAGCACAAACTTCTAACCATTGGTTCAAAATTGTCTACAAAAAATAAAGACCCTGTGAAGAGATTGCATAAGTTGATCAAATATGTTGATTGTGTTGATCAGCTTAATTCAGCTATTGACTCTGTATGTCAAGAGTGTGAGCCTACTATTCAGAAGCTGCAAGAAACAGTTGAGTTCTTAAGTAGAACAAAAGCTACTGATCAGTTTAGAATACAGAGATTGAGGGAAACACTTGTTACTCTTAAAGCTCTTTATGAAACTGAAATTGAAGCTATGAGATATGAAGGCTTACTTGATGAGGCTTTATTAAGTTTGCAAGATGAATATGAATGTATTTTGTTGGCATTGAATCATGCATTATTTTTGGGTCACGAAGTGGTGAACGAGGATGTCGAACGTAGTGATCAGGCGATAACTGGTGCAGATGATGTAATTCGTGATCTGGGTTCTGAGTTGGAGGTTCATGTACTTAGAAGAATTTCAGAAACCTTAACTAGAAATGATTGTTTGGATATTTGTATCGACATCTTCGTCAAGGTAACTGCAAAATCACAACTTGTCTCAGTTATCATTAATATGCGAGTACATGACTACAAAATAGTGGGTGCCGTGAATTCGGCCAGACCCTTCATTTGTCTGGCCGTGCACTCATGTCATACGCATGTAATTTGTGTTCCATCCGACTAGGTTGGATTGTCTAATTGCATTTGCAGTTTGCTGTTTAGATTCTTTTGAACTCATGATTTCGTGATCATTGTTTGTTATGAAACAGGCAAGGTATAGAAGAGCTGCAAAAGCATTAATGAGATTAAATCCAGATTATCTCAGGAAATACACACCTGAAGAGATCAATGAAATGGAATCGTTAACTCTAGAAACATCAATTACCTTGTGGATTAAACACTTCCAATTAGCAGTGAAAACTGTTTTTGTGTCAGAAAAGAAACTATGTAACCAAGTGTTTCTGGAAACCATGGATGGACTAATATGGGCTGAATGTTTCGTCAAAATCACCGATAAAATCATGGATGTCTTCTTTAGATTTGGTGAGGGAGTAACTAGGAGTAGTAAAGAACCTCAGAAACTGTTCAAACTATTGGACATGTTTGAATCTTTAGAGAAACTTGTAGTTGAATTCTCAGGAATTTTTTATGGAGATGCAGGGAATGATATTTGTTTAAGGTTCAGAGAACTGCAGAAACTTCTTGTGCATCTTCTACTAAGGTATTTTGGGAATTTGGATTGCAAATTGAAGGCAATCATGATGGATTTCCTCCTCCTCAAGACGGATCTGTTCCTAAGCTTGTCAGGTATGCATATACTGTTAAGTCATTGCACTAATTGTTTCGTTGTATGACAGAATGCCCATCGACCATCTACCTGAACCTATATGTGTATATACTGTCTCACAGCCACATGGATATGCATGTCCCATGGAGACCAAGAAACAATTTCAAGGTCGGCCATGATCGTGGCAGTGTTGTTACCAATGCTGAAGCCAAGTGCCTAATTCCTGACATCTAGTCTCATGCTAAATCAGGTTGAAACTATTCGATATTAGGTTCATCCTACTGGCAGGGTCTAGTTTCACCCCATTATACAGTCCAGTAAGTTCTTATACCTTTGCTTTGGGGGCAGAAATAACACATGCATTTGCTCACTAAAAATCACCCTTACCAGTTACTACCACCTCAATGTGGGCAGTTGTGCACCATCTATGGTTTTAGGTGTTAAGGAAAAACCGGCCTTAAATAGATGAATATTACAATTTGCCAATTAAAACTGTAAGTTAAGTGCAATGGTTAGTTAGATGTGCAAGTATAGGAAGTTAGTTGCTTCCTAAAGCAATTCTGGTTAATCCTAAAATGTTTTGTAAAAGAAGCACTAACTTTGTAACTTATCACAGGTATGCGGTAAATTATCTGAAATATCTCTCAGCCGATCAATACCAAACATCCATGGCAAAAGTCCTACGAATTGAACAAATGTGGAAAGCTGGATTCTTGTCAAAGCCAGAAACTGATGAAAAATTGCTTAAAGATGCAATCTATAATGTGATGGAAGCACTAGAGAGGAATATAGAATTTAAGAAATCTCGTTACAAATACAGAGTGCTGCCGCACGTATTCTCCATGAACACTTACTGGTACATTTACATGAGAAGTAGAAATTCAGAACTAGGAAACATATTAGGAGAACAATTGTTGAAGAAGAAATACAAAACTGTTGCCGAAGAATCAGCTTATATGTATCAGAGACAGGCTTGGGGGCCTATCGTGAAGTTACTAGAAAATGAAGCTGAACCGAAGAAAGCATTTAACAATATAAAGAAGCTGTGAATGCTCTTGCAAGAGGCAAAATGGAAGCTTTTATGAAAGGTTTTGAAGATAATTTGCAGAAACATAAAAGTGGTTTTTATAACATTCCCGACGAAGATTTGAAAAAACAACTAAGAGAAGCTACAGTGAATTTGGTTGTACCTGTTTATGTTGAATATTTGGAGACTTACTCATTGGTTCTTCATGTGAGGTCATTTTCGTCACCAAATTCTATTCAAGCTATGTTAGCACAAACGTTTGGTGCGAAAGGGAATCCGAACATTGTTCGATGCCGTCACTTGATCGATCAATTGGGTGGAAGAAATTCGGTTCACGTAGCTGTAATGTGTAAGTTTGTGGTTGTAATGTGTAAGTTTGTGGTGATGATACTGTAAAATGCGAAAATTTGAAACACCATTTAGTTCCCACATTAATGAGAAAGTCATACGGGCTCAGAGTGTAGGCCAGGCTAAGCCGGGCCAGCCTGTTTGATTTAAGAAAGATATTTCCCTCCACATCATCTTTTCTACGCTGTTCTTAACCCGCGTGGCATCTCATATATCCTCAGATTTTTCCCATCGCCCCAACCATGATAACACAAAAAAAAATCAAGAAAAAAATCCATTTTAAATGTCTGTCAGCAGCATCCGATGGTGGAAAAACTTCCCCAGAACTTGCACTCACGGTTAAGATTTGTCAATGCATCCCAAAATTTGTATAGTTAGAGCAATTCCAGTAGGCACTAGCAAATTTACCAATAGGCCAAGCCAGGTGGATAGATAAACTGAGTTTTGGACAGTAGGGAAAAGGTTAAACGAGTCAATTTGAATCGATCGAGCCAACTTGAGCCGCTCGTCCATTGAGCCTCGGTTCAACCTAGGCCGAGCGGCTCGGGTTGGCTCGATAACGGTCAAATACCACAGTCGAATCCAACGGCTCTCACTTCTCTCCCTATAAATACAACCAATTTCAACTCCAAAATCACACCTTCTCCACCTAAAAATTCTTCTATTTTCACTTAAATCTTAATTTTTCCATCTCAAACTTTTGATTTCAACTTCTGCTAAAATATTGAAAAAATAATGACTAGCTCATCACAAACACAGAATATTGAATCAAGAAAGGGTTCAACAAAGCCTCACGGTCCAAGGTTTAATCTTATATAAGATAAAGCTATATGCAAAGGATATATATCATGTACGCTTGATGATGTCAATGGTGTTAGCCAACAACATGTAACGCTTTGGAAGAAAAAATTTCAATCATTTTACGAGGAAACTGGGAATCCAAATAAACATGACTTCTCCGGGTTGTCAGGTCGTTTTCATGTAATCAGCAAAGACAGGAGCGCTTGGGTAGGTATAATGATGCAAGTGAATCGCCAAAAAGGAAGCGGTGATACTGAAGCAGATACAATGCGAAAAACTCGAGAGGTATGGAAACTCAAACAAGGTTCCGGTTTCAAATACGAATAATGTTTCATATCCTCAAAGTCCTTGACCGATTTAACCCTGAATTGTTGAAAGGATATCAAGTACCAAAGCAATCCCCTTACGGGACGACAAACATTTATCAAGGGTCTCCGTTTACTTATTCTTCACAAGAAACAACCTCAACTCCACAACCCAACGTAGGTGTATCCCAATATGCTAATACTAATCTTAATGTTAATGGAAATACAAAAATATATGATGGACCAGGCAACAAATAAGCTAAAAGGATCAGAAAGGCGGCTCAAGAAACCACTGAATCTTCAACTTCAGATGTCAACTTTCAAGAATTTTTTGAAAAACAAGAAAAGACTGATATTGGTAAAATGGTAAAAAGGAAGAAAATGGTTGTAGAAATTAGGAGAGGTCGCAAGGCACTTGAATAAAATCTTTTTAATGCTCACATGAGAGGAATCTTGGGAGTGGACACGTCAAAGATGAATCAGACGCAACTGCGAATTTGGCAAGAAGAAATAAATAAAATTGAAGCACATAAGGCACATCAATGTCCAAACTCAGTTGACGTTGATTCTGATGAGGAGTGATATTTTTATAGACAGTGGTAAAAATTTCGTTACTCAGACTTGTTGAGATTTGATTTTAGACTTAATTTCTAAAACTTAAATAAATAAAACTCAATTGAAAGTGATATCAAGATTTTAAAAACAACCAAAACACTGGATTCCACTACTACACATGATTGAATGATGTTATAAATATTTCAAAACCCTAGTCACCTTTTAAGTCATTTTATTTCTAAATTCACTAATAATCCAACATATTCTCAAATATTATTTGTAACCATTAACCATAGATTATCAACTGATTTAACAAAGTATAACCTATCAAATTGAATCACAAATAATTAGGAAAATCATACAAACAATTTAAAACTTTGCATAAGCAGTGATTTAGTGGATTATATAATTAAACTAGAGAAAATAAAATAATTACCCATCAATCATGCGTAAATAGCTTCCTCCATTGCTTTGGTTATGTGAGAATTAGCTCATCATGGTAAACATCCTCTCAAAATATGTATTCATGGCTCAAAAATTGTTTACAAAATTGAAATGGAGAAAAAATAATGAAAACTGCAGTTTGCAACGTTGTATAGGCGTTACGACTCACTGTTACAAAGAAAGTGTTGTTAACTCAAGATATACGTTGTTAATATCTGTTACAAGATTTTTAAAATGAACGACATTTCAGAAATAAAAGATTGTTGCCTGCAGGCTTATGTTTTTCGTGTTCTTCTTCTTGCAGCAGCTGCAGAATTTCTGTAACTCGGTTTTTCTCCTCTGTTTTTTTCTCCCAAACTCTATATCTCCTCTTTTGTGACCCCAGTAACCTATTTATAACCAACAACACCAAAATATCACGACGATAACTCAAGAATAATTTTCTGCCATATTACAGGAATTATTTCCTTCTTTATCTCCTTCACGCGTCTGTTGTAGTTCAACACACTTCAAACACGCTTCATACACGATTTAGAAAGAGTTAACAGGTCTGCCACCACACGAAATCACAGAAAATCCCGTGTATTTCTCTTCCCTAAACAAACTTACCTATTTTATCAAAACTCTTTCTTTTCTCGAAACAAAAGGACTTAACATCCCTGTTTCATCAAGATAGGTTGGTGTCAATCCAATTGAGCGATAAAATCTCAAAGAATATTTCCAAAATCACTTTCAAAAAATTGGCAGATTCAAAAATATATTCCCGCCAAAATTCTTCTTCACCCGTGAAGAAGATGGAGTGTCCCCCTATCTGTCTGCTGGTTTCCTTTAGCACTGGAGTTCCCCTATCCAAAATGGGAGTGCCTTTAGCAATTTTCCAGGTGCCTTTAGTAATTTTTCGATCCGATTTTTCTAAAAAATATTTATTTCCCAAAAAACACTTACACACATCAAATACCATAATAAGTACAAAAATGAGCACTAACAACATGTAAAATCGAGGAAAATCATACACAAAAATATGTTTATCAAATACCTTCGAACTTATTATTTGCTAGTCCTCGAGCAAATCTAATCTAAAAATTCTAACTCACTATCGTAGGCATCGCGATTGCACTTAGCGTGTGCAACAAGCCTTTAAATCCTTAGGTGACCCTAGTGGACGGGTGTTGTCTCGTGAGAGTTTACAAAGAGGTATACCCACAATACCTTTACTCCAACTTCTAGCTACATGTGAACGATTGAGGATAGACACTAAACATGCTATTTTGTTGTCTACTAACTTGTTTGGCTATGGGAGGAATTACCCTGTTTTGAATCTAATTGTTGTACATGAGTTTTCACTCAAGCGTACTAAAATTCATATATAAGAAAACAAAACTCTACTCAAATAATCATTGAACATCCAAAACTGGATAAAAATTGTCAACATTCATATTGCTCGAAATCAATCAAATTCAAACACATGGATAGATTAGAAAATGGATATGGAAGTAATAAAGGGTGCATATATTGACTAAGGTGAACAGTATTTCCCATATTTGTCTAAAAGTCAGTGCCAGGATGAATCCTAATGGATTGAGATACGCTCCCACTGGTCTTAATCTTTATACTATTATCGACTCAACTTGTATATACAAGGGCCCCAACGGTCGACATATTGAAAATAAAACAATTATATACTTTTTTTTCCTTAAATTTTTTTATTATAATGGTCTAAATAAAATACAATAACGGGGTTTGATCTCAAACACTCTACTTCATCCTGGCGGCGATAACAAGTCGATACTAGTGCTCCACCAAATCACTTAGAAAAACACAAAATTGCAAAAATAAAAATAGAAAGTGATATGATTATGATGATTCCAAGATATGTTTGTTCAATGATTATCATGTTATTTCTAACACCTGAGTTAAGCATCGATATATGAATAGACCATTTAATTGGGCACGCCAACTCCTATAGACAAGAATTTTGTAGCTGGACACACCAACTCCTATAGACAAGAATTTGTTTCCTTCTACCTAGAATGGTTACTGTCATACTGAATTGTTCACAAGTTTCTAAATTTTGGAGTTTTATTATTTCAACTAAAATTTTCTCCCTTACCCCCAAACTTAAACCTAAAATTATCCTCAATGTTTCTAATTAAAGTGCAATACCAAAAATATAGGTAACTAGAGGAATAAAGAGGTAAGTCAGAAAGATAGTACCTGGGTGAAGTGTAACAATCCTTCTTCGGAGAATAAGACAGAAAATAAAAACAATAACCTACAAAAACTTACTAATGTACAACAACAACCTTGAGGTCAATCAAGGTAAGCAGGGTCCTCCAGAGGGACCTCCTCAAAAACACTTGTAGGAAAGGGATCTAAAAAGGATTTCAATCTATGACAGTTAACCTTTGAAGAACTACTACCATATAGTGTCTCAATCTCAATAGCACCATGAGGAAAACAATGCGAACTATAAAAGAACCCGTCCACCGAGAGCGTAACTTTCCGGGGAATATATGAAAACTGGTATCATATAGAAGAACTTTTTGACCTGGAGAAAATGAATTTCTTAAAATATTTCTATCATGCACAAGTTTCATTTTGTTCTTATACTCCTTAGCACTAACGTATGCATCTCTACGAATCTCGTCCAACTCATTGAGATGGAGCTTCCTATGAGCTCCTGCCTTGTCAAACTAAAAATTAAGTTGCTTTACATCCCAATATGCTATATGCTCTAACTCGACTGGCAGGTAACATGCCTTGCCAAAAACTAGACGATAAAGTGACATTCTAATGAGGGTCTTAAACGCAGTACGGTAAGCCCATAAGCATCAGTAAGCCTCAAAGACCAGTCTTTCCTATTATGATTAACTGTTTTCTCTAAAATATGTTTAATCTCCCTATTGGAAACCTCTACTTGACCACTAGTATGTGGGTGATATGGGGTAGCTACTTTGTGGGTAATACCATATTTCTTCATCAAAAGATTAAACGGTCGATTTTAAAAGTGTGACCCTCCATCACTAATTATAGCTCGAGGTGTAGCAAATATGTTATCATTCAAAAACTGGAACACAACCTTGTGGTCGTTTGTTTTACACGAAACCGCCTCAACTCATTTCACATAGTCTACAGCGACAAAGATGTAAAAATAACCAAAAGAATTAGGAAAAGGACCCATAAAATCAATGCCCTACACATCAAAGACCTCAATAACTAAAATAGGGTTCAAAGGCATCATATTTCTATGAGAAATGGCTCCTAACTTCTGGAAACACTCACAAGCAACATAATAATTGTGGGTATTTTTGAACAACGAAGGCCGCTAGAATCCATACTGCAATATCTTAGCAGCAGTCTTCTTAGCACTAAAGTGACCCCCACAAGCATGATCATGACAAAAGGAAATAATATTGTACTGGTCTCTCTCAGGTATATATCTCCTAAGAGCAACTGCAGCGGTTGGAGTATACCAAAGAGCAAAAACCAAATTTGTTTGCTCTTTGAAAAAAAAAACACAGCGATTTGGCGAGTAAATATGATCTTACGCTTATGTAAAGAAGCGTTTGTAATCAAACGCTGCATTAGAATAACGTTTGCTTTTAGAGACGTCTTTGTAGAGAGACGTTTGCTATTTGATGTTCATCTAGATAAGCATTTTGATGAGACGCTCTTGTAATGTGTCGTTGGGCACTCAAACGCTGCTCTACCGAAGCGTATACTTAAACGTTCTCTCTAGGTAGCGTTTGTAAATAAAACGTCCCACTAAGGTAGCGTTTTCTGTTTTATAAATTAAAACGTCAAGCTATAAGAGCGTTTTAACGAAAACGTTCTGCTAGAGGAGCGTTTATAACCTAAAACATCTCACTAGGTGGACGTTGTATTCAT